>OU466862.2:50290115-50818108 GCA_911865555.2 Thlaspi arvense
CTTAGAGGTCTATAATATTATCTTATATTTTGTTAGTTAGTATAATATTTAGAATTTTAAATTCCTTAATTAGTCAAAAAAGAAAATAATAAACTAAAAAATATAATTAATTACATTAAATGATGTGGATCAATGAAATAATTTTTTCATAATTTATATGATTTTGTATAATCTATAATATGTTAATTTTTTTAGTGTTAATAGGAAAATAATATCTTTATTGTTAAACTCGTTTTTATTAATAATTATCTAAAAATTAGAAATTTTTCTAATAACAACAACAAAAAAATGAAAATTTAAAAACTTTACTAATAACAATAAAAACGAAATTATATTAGTTTTAATATATGTAATTAACCATAGATGATAATGTGTACCAATAGAATTGAACTTTTTAAATCTTATGTGGATACCCTTAGAGGCATGTAGCATCAACTTTTATTAATAATAGATATTTAGATAATAGTAGTTTAATAAAATAAGTTTGTTAATATTGTGGCCTAATAAATATAATTTTCTTTGTATTTGTGGTCCAAATATTAACTAAAAAATTAGTGGTCCTAAGCCATGGTTTAACCCGTCTGTCATATGGGCTGGGCATGTGTATGTGATTCATCACTACACAATACTCATTATTATAATGTCTTTATTACTGATTATCTTTCTTTTATTTTTTTGGTGATTTTGTTCAGGTTTTGCACATGGATTTGGAGTCTCTTAATACCATAACAACTCTTAGCGCTTATAGTGAATATATTGATATGAATAAAGAAAGTGCTATGAATGAGAGAGAAACAAACACATGACACATCCAAAGTGACATTCAAGCAACTCAAGCAACACAATCAGGTCAGACTTCACGTAAGAGACGTTTAACTTTATCTGTTTGACAATAATTTAAACCAGTTGTAAATTTAACACTAGTGAATGAAGCGAAGAGTTATTTTTTTTATCCTTAGTCTATATAATAATTAGATAATAGTAGTTTAAAAATATAAATTTATCAATATTGTGGCCCAATAAATATTTTTTTTTTGTATTTGTGGCTTATATATTAACTAAAAAGTTGGTGGCCCTAAGTTATAGCTTAGCCAGCCTATCTTCTGAGCCGGACTTGTGTATATGGTTCATCACTACTCAATACTCACTATTGTACTGCCTTTATTACTGATTTACTTTCTTTATCTTTTTGGTGAGAAGCTGAAAGAAATCTTTGCAAAGCATCATGGTCGGTTTGTTTTACATCAAATTTATGTGTGAGTGTGGCACGAGCCAACCATAAGTTTGATGCAAAACAAATATAATCTTTTGCAAAGTTTTTTTCAGCTTTTCACCAAAAATATAAAAAAAAGCAAATCAGTAATGAAGGCAATACAATAGTAAGTATTGAGTAGTGACGAACCACATACATAGGCCCGGCCCAGAAGACAGATGGGCTAAGCCATGACTTAGGACCGGGAAAAGGGTCAATTTCGATCTGAACTAAACATGTCGTGTAGGAAAACGTATGGGCTAAGCCATGACGTTTGCTGAACACAACAGGTTCAGTTCAGGTCAAAATTGGCCCTTTTCTCAGCAAACATCATTGCCATGCTGACATCTCCTTCCATTCGAGTCAGCATGCGTTAGCGGTCAACTAAGGAGAATATGGTCAATATTGATTTTGGCACGAATTTGATAGTTGGGGTAGGTTATTTGAATTTTATATGAGGTTGAGGTAGAAAAATGCACTATGTCTAATTTTTTTTTTTGGATAAAATGTCAAATTTTATACCAATTTTAATTTTAGACAGAATTACAGAGAAACTTAGAAGACAGAAAGACCAAAATCTAACAACAACGGTGCTTAATTACAAACGGAAGCAAGAACAGAACAAAAAACGATAAGCTAGACCCACACCAAAGCCAATACGAGATCATGAAGACAAAACACCGATTCCGAACAACCATCAATTGGAAATTTGCACTTTCAATTTCTAGGAACTTGAGTCCTCATCGTCGTTGCCAAGAGCCACCGTACACAAAGCCAGCCCTCAAAACCTCGCTAAACACGGCACCTACAGGTTCTCCGAGGACAAGCACAAAAACGGAAACACTTCGACCCACTCAAATACCAACCGGCGGCATGGGAGCCTCCAGGCCTGCTAAAGAAGCCGCCTCTAGCCGCCAACCGCGAGCTTGAAAAACTGTGAGAAATATCTCCCACAGAAGGTAAATGGCCGCCAAGTAAGATCCACCGCCTCTATTTGAACCCAAGACACCACCAAGACTAAAAATGAGATCATCACCATCAAAAATTTGAACTCTTCAAGAACTGCTGAACCAACACCAGAAACAGAACACACATCGACGATGGAACGAAGAGCCACACCGGAGGCCATGACAGAACAGAGAAGCCACAGTTAGCAAACAACTAGAAGAGGAGCCCTGAACATCTTAACCGACGTTGAAGCTTTACCACCGGCCATCGCCGGGGCAGCCAAACCGAGCCCAATGACAGCCAAAAACCTCCGCCCAAACCACCACCTAACATTGGGGAAGATGCAACGGAATTGCCACAGAGCCACCGCGAAATTCCTAACCTCGACAGCCCTAACTGAAGAGCAAACCTACATCTGCCGGGAAAGAAGAGAGAAGCCGCCGCAGGGACCAAAGGTAGGGGAGATGAAGAAGAGGTGCAAAGAAGGAAGGGTTAGTCCTCAAGACCCTTTCCTAACTAACACCCAAAACCACCTCCGAGAGAGAGAGAACCACCGCTGCTACAGAGCAACTCGAGGCCGAGAACCAAAGACGACACCACAGAACAAACGCTCCCGGAACAAGACGCTACAAGACCCCCAAGAAGCCGTCCTCGAGCAAGCAAGGGAGGAGAAGCAAAAACGCGAGCCGCTGGACAAAACGAAGGAGACAAAGTGACACCGAGCCTCCAACAACAAACCCCAAAGGAAGGGGAAACACAGATCTACGGCAAAGGCAAGGGGGAAAACGTCGAGGCAGCCGTCAAAAGAACAAGCAAAGAACGGGGGTCCCTCCCACGGTAGCGGTGAGAAGCACCACCCACCAGAGAGGGAGATCAGAGCACTGAAAGATGGTGATGGAGAGAACAAGAGAAAAAAAATCGCCGCTTATAGGCCTACTTTGCTTTCAAAAAAACAAAATATGAAAATTAAAACTGTTAGGGTAAACTTTTTATAGTGACAGGCCCCACCGCAAAGCGGTCCCATATCCAGGAAAAACCTCAACTCCTGCATGGACCTACGAGTTAGTATACACCGCTTGTCCCTACTCGTATGAAGGAGTTTTTATTTGGAGAGGCTCAGTACCACCATGGCGACAGAGAGACTCGAACTCGAGTTTCGAGCACTATGTATAATTCAAATAGGAAAGAGCACGACAAGTTTTATTCATATTGAAATTAGCCCTTTTTCCGCTTAAGATCACTAATTTTTTAGTTCATTTAGACTACAAATACAAAAAAAAATTATATTTATTAGACCACAATATTGACATATACATCAAACTCCTATTTGTAAATGATGTTGGACCGAAGAGGAAACAGAACAACATTTGTTTTTTACATGTCCATATGGTCAATCAATTTGGAGAGCCATCGGATTTCATTCGCAACAAATAGGAACAGAAACAACGATATCAACACTACTACAATGGTTGTGCTCTACCAACTCAACTCATTGCTCGCACTTAGGAGAAATACCGATCTGGATCTTATGACACATCTGGAAGAGTCGAAACGTGCTACCTTTTCAACAAAAATCAATACAATGGCAGAAGATTATTCTTAATACGCGACGAGATTACAGAGAATGACGGGATATGGAGAACCGAAGCAATGAACCAGACATAGCAAGTAATCAAGTAGTATTATCCAGACAACAACAACACAATGGCATCGAAAATAGACACGATAATATAAATGCATGGAAACGACCAGAAAACAATTGGATCAAATGCAGTTATGACGGATCATTCTTCAATGAACATGCGGAAAGATAAGCTGGATGGGTTTTCCGAGATAATAATGGTAAGTTTCAAGGTGCAAGCCAGTTACGACGAAAACAGCCACTTAACGCATTTGAAGGAGAACTACAAGCTCTCTTAGCAGCAATGCAACCCAGTTGGAGTAGATGATAGTTGGAGTAGAGGATACTCGAAGATAATCTTTGAAGGAGATTGTCAGAAAGTAATAGATACCATTAGACCACCTGCATTGGTAGTCTCTCACTAAGTCTCTCAAAATAAAAAATTAATAAATTTAAAAAAAGAAAAGAGAGAGAATGAAGAAAGTCTCTCAGTTGAGAGACTATGAGAGATTTGTGAGAGACTCACCTTATGTGTTGTCTTCATATAATTGGTTTAAACTTTATTCCAAATTTAAAATTAATTAATTCAATTAAGTTATATTAAAATTATTATTATTAAATTGATGAGAGACTTATGTGAGTCTCTCACCAATGCAGATGCTCTTAGTGGAAAAGCTCTACATTTCCATTCTCATAACTGGATACGAGACATAAGATGGTGGTGACAGAAGTTCTCATAAGTTAAATTTCAGTGGGTTCAAAGAGGTTCAAACAAACTGGTCGATAAACTTGCAAAGACAAGAATCCCAGACGACTATAAATTTTATTATTATGATTCCACACTATTATGTATTAGCAGTTTGTATCAATCCGATATTGTAAACTCGATTCATTAATTTTATCAAACAAGAAAAAGAAAAACTGAATTACCTAAATTTATCCAATTATCCAAGTTTACCTGAATTTAACCGATCTTATAAAAAAAAATCATAAATTTCAATTAGTTTTGGATAAAAAAATATATCACCCAAATCATCCATTACGCGAACCGAATCAACTTTCATTTATTTTTGGTAAAATTTTGAACTACCCTAACTATCCAATCCCAAAATCTGAACTATCCGAAGGGCGAGTAACTAAGGTGGAGATATTGGATGATTGATTTTAAAAGAATACAAAAGAATTAGAAAATAATGTAATTTAAAGTTTTTGCTGAGAATTTAAACCAATTCTATCAAAATGACAGCAAAAATGATAGGAATTGATTCTTTAAAAATTTTCATTGAAATTATATTAAATTCTTTTAAAATGACAATAGTCTAAGAAGAAAACTAAAATTGAATAACACCAACAATTAATGGAATTAGAAAATCATTAAATTGAATAACATTATAATTTAAAGTAATCTAGAAGAACGACTTCAAATATTGAATCCAATAACACATGAATTTAAAAGAATTTGTGAAATACAATATTGAATAACACTAGAATTTAATAGAAAGCTTAATTTTTTTTTTTTTTTTTCATCTGAAGATTTTATTTCAAACAAGGGTGTGATACAACTGAAGGATACGCTGACAGATACAGAAATTAAAAACTCAGAAACAAAACTCTATCAAACTAAAACAGAATCAGAAATCGAACTAACCAAGAACAGATACTGTTTTTAACTTGCAAGCCTTCTAAATCTTCTGAT
Organism: Thlaspi arvense; assembly: GCA_911865555.2. Lineage (NCBI taxonomy): Eukaryota > Viridiplantae > Streptophyta > Magnoliopsida > Brassicales > Brassicaceae > Thlaspi > Thlaspi arvense. Next base: position 50,295,633 of record OU466862.2, read on the forward strand.
GCGCCTAAGCCCGAAAGTATCGAAGATGCCCACGGCCGATCAACGAAACCAAATTTCCTCTTATGTCAGTAACAGAACCAAAGTTTCACACACCGGCAAGCAAGTGCAGCAACCAAACTCCCGGAAACGAACCGTCAAGAAAGTGCAACAACTTGAAAACTCCCGGAAACGGCGCTGTCGAAAGGACAAGAAAACGCCTAGACAGAAACCATCCACGCTACTTCAGCAGCAAAAGACAAAGGACTAAGAGCAAACCTAAACCATCCTGCGGTATAAAGACCACGGCAGCAAGACGGAAAAGCGCAGAGCGACGGAGAAGCGAACCACCGACCACCAATAAAGAGAAACAGAACAAGCAAGAAATAAGCCAATAACCATTCCAGAATCAGCCGATCCTCTGCTTAGAAGGGTAAAGAGCAACCGCAGAGATCCGAAGACAACTCTGCTAGAATCTGAGACAAACCCACAAGAAGAAAAAGAGGGATTTGAGGCGATCGGAAAGAGAGAGCTGACATAAGAAGCCTGTCCGCAGAAAGGCTAACGAACGCCACCAACTACTCCGGCAGGAACAAATCGACGAGACACACGGAGATCCAAAACGAGATCTGAAAAAGAAGAACCAAAAGCGGACTCTTTCACCGAAAATCCAACAGAACGGACTCTTCCTTCCTCTCTTCGTCAAGATCTGCTAAAAAATGAAGCTTAGAATCGAAAGACCCACCACCTTCCTCACTCAAATTCAACCCAAACACTCTAATCTCTCAAAGCAGAACCCGACAAATGAAACAAAGGCAGAAAACAAGAGAAAGCAAGAGAAAGATCGGCGTCGGCTCTGAAGGAGCAGCCCGACACCGATCACCGGAGGAATGCGACGGCTGGAAGCAAAGAGAAAACGAGAGCTTAATTCCTTCTAATTCAGTTGAATTTTTTAATCGAATACCTCCCCCTAAACTAGTGTAATGATGGAGGGAGCTTCTTAAAACGTATCTGTATCCGGGTCAGATCTATATGAACCGGGTCAATATTCTCGGGTTCCCGCTCTGTTTTCCACCCTCATTTATCTCTGCATATTCCACAATTTACAGTCCATCCATGGAGCCGTCGCTGCGAATCTAAAATTCGCAGAGCTCCTGATAATGGAGAACGCCACTATTATCTCAATTGCAGAGCTAGTTCACGGAGGCCGAGCCGTCACCGGCGCATCGTCGCTATACTTCTCAATTTATACGCCGGCTTCTCATTCGTCTTCCGAATCAGTCTGTAAAAACCCTCAATCACGCTCCGGCGCCGTCGATTCGGACTGGAGCCGCAAATTTCTCGCACCGTTGAACCACCGAGCGGTTATCGTCGGGACGCTAGCTCTTCCCTCCGAAACCCTAAAATGTCCGAATCGCTACTGCTTCCGATTCACAGACGGTGACTTGACAGTCTGCTGTGATATCATTGGTTTCGAAGTAGGCGCGATTGGGAGTAAGATTTGTGTTTTATCTTGGAATTTCCTTCCTATGAGGCATTTCGGTGGGTTTTTGGAGATTATCAAGTGGAAATTTGTGGATTCCGGTAAGTTGCTTGATTCGTTTCCGCTGTGTTCGCCGGAAAACAGTGACGGCAGGTCACGGTATAGCGTCCATGGTGTGTTAGAGTCGATTAGCCCCGTTTCTGTTGTTCCTTGTATGGAAGGAGATTCTGCTGACTCTGTGAAAGTTCCTGGGTTCTTAATAAGGGTAATGGCCTGTGAGTGTAGAGAATATAGTGGGAAGGATATGTTGGATTCGATTGGTTTCAGTCACTCTTTCGAGAAGTCTGTTCTCGTTTACTTCTGTGGTTCAGTGGCTGCGAGTTGGCACCCTGCGATAACGAAGCTAGTTGGGAGAAATATTGGTCTATCGGGGATGAATAAGAAGTTGGTTTATATAAACAAATGTGATTCTCTGTTGGTGTTTGTGACGACTGAGAACTCTGTTCTTCATTCTCCTTGGGTTTCTAAGAAACAGGCTGTTTCGAGAAGTGCTGTTGAGAGGAGAGGTAACTGCGGTTCGTACCTCGGATTTGTCAAAGGTTTGTACATGAAAGGGAAGCTTGTTGAGATGGAGGAAGATGTCTGGCTTTTATTGACGGATCAGATACATAACAGATCCCACAGTATCCGAACTGGTTCCCTTGTAAGAAGTCCCTTCTTGCTTCAGTTTAGTGTATAGTGTGGCCATAAGCGTCTATCTGTGCTGGTTTGAGATCTTTGATTGTTTTGATTTATTTTAGTGCAGATTCATGTCAGAAATGTTCATTTTGTGAATACCAAATTTTCTTGGGGAGAAGTGCTTATACTTGGGGCATGCTTCAAGACCAGCATCACAGTTGAGATATTTTCACCTTTTGAAACGAGGTAAGGTTTTAATATAAATTCAGTGAGTCATGGATGCTTTCTCATATATCTGGAGATTGATCCATCTGGTGATTCAGTTGTTTTGTAGATTCATGTCGTCAGACACCTCTGAGTCGATTCATTGAGTCTTTGTCCTTTCCTGCAAGATTTTGGTACTTTTTCTCTCTGATCGTTTTTAACAATATCTTAAGTGATTTCATGGTATTTTAGGACTTGTGACTAATATAGCTGCAATACAATACTCTGCAGGACATTACTCCTTAGTTCATGCATCCAGAACATAAACGGAATGTCATCAGACAAGGAGATGTTAAGATCCTGTCAGGTAACTGAAAACAGGCTTGGTTCTTTGATTTGATCCTGGCCTTTTTTATTTCTCCCACGTTATAGTTATGTCTTTTTCATCTTTGTGAGGTGTTATCAGAGGGATGAACTGACAAAGCTGTATGCAGAGTCACGAATACCACCATCCATGTTTCGACCTAGGGTAAATTGGTAAATTCAAAGTTCAATTATATATGCAGCTTTATACTCTTCTTAAGGTACTACTATCCTTGCTCACAGTTTTACTTTCTTTTTGTTTCCAAACTTTTAAATACGCAGTGCGGGCTTTTTACTGAATTCTGCATGCATGAATCATGCGGATGCAATAGTCAAGCTCATGATTGCAACCTGAAGCTGGTGAGCCTTTTGTTTTGTAGAACATAAGTAGACTGGTTGCTCGTGATTGCAACCTTAGACTGGTTTTGATCTCTGTTTAATTGTCAGGATTATTTTAGATCTTTAATATGAACTCCTCCTCCTTTTTTCTGCAAACAGGTAATGCCTATCTCAAGTTTTATCCACCACTCCAAGGTCATGCTGAACGAACTGCTTTCTCAGATTAAGAAAGACTACACCATGTATACTGCTAGTAATTGCTTAAGTCGTTCATTATCAACACGGGAAAGATACGGAAATACAAAGATTTTTAAAAGTGAAGATATTGGCATCATCTTGCTTGGAAAATTGAAGGTATATTAATCCTAAATTGCATAAATATGCCTCCATGTAGCTCCAAGATATTTGAAGGCGTACATGAGTACAATATTGTGCCATCAGTTAACTCATTTTATATGTTGTTCTTGATTTATTGAGATGTCAGTGTCATCACATATCTAGCTTTTGTTACATAACAAGGTTTTTGTTTTCCTCTATTTATACCCTTATGTAGCTGTGACATTATTCTGTGTAGATCTCCTCTTCTGGAATACTACAATTTCATGACAGAACTAGCAGCATTAATGTTCTGATGCCAGACTTTCTAAGTGATGGAAATGACTGCAGGATATATGAGGTTTATTTTCTGTACTTCAGACTGCATTTTCTTTGTTTATCCGGCACCTTGGAGGATACCGAACTCGTCATTCGATTTAGTATTCCCTTTTATTTGTTGTAGGTTTCTGATTACAATCTTATCGTGGAAGGAATACCTGAATTGGCGCTCCACACGCTGTTTCTTCAAAAGCCACTTCCTTATAGAAGTGTGGTTAAACCCGCTCCATTGGCCATAGAAAACACATTGACAATGCCATTTTCTCTGAAGGTTGGTGCTGCAAGTTGCAGAAATGTTCTCGTGCATCATTCTATTGACTGGAGGCATGATCTCAGTGAGTTCAAAGGTGAAAGGTTTCATCTATTTAGGGTGACCCATAAATTTCCAATTTTAAAAAAGGTATGGTTTTATTTCTCAAAAATAGCAATCCCCATAATCTCACTATTGTTTATTTCTTTGCTCCGAGAAAGAGAAGCTGTTGTGTATGCACGAAAGTCTTAGCTTTTATGGTTACTGAACTTGTACCAGGGTCATCCAGGAATGCCTGACCGTACCAGTGTTTTCGTTGAGGCTGTAATTATTCCCTGGGAACTATTTTGCGCTGGTTTTGAAGAAGACGCAGCTGCTCCCCAAAGTGATGAAAGTAAGACCTCCCAAGAAGAACGTCCACATAAGAGATGTAAAACTAACAATGCTTTACAGATGGAAAGAGTATTATCTGCGCCGCATGAAATTTCTTGCCAGATGACGGTCAGAGGTTCTACTAGTCACAGTTTGACCATAGCAGCAACTCTGTCTAACTTAAAGGGAAAAAAAAGTGGTAACATTCGCAGTGTTAAGCGGGTGCTGTTAGAATTCAAACTTGAATGCAAAAACTATAATGTAAGTATTAATCCATACCTGAATGCAAAAACTATATTGTGAAACATGTATGCTGCTGCACTGATTTAAAATATATAAAGCTTTTGAATTTGTTATTGGCAGGGATTGCAGATTGGCGGTTGCTATTTGATGAAGCATGGCACCGATGATTCTTTCTGTTTTGGACGGTCTGGCATATGTAACAATGACAAAATCAATTTTAGACCTGAGACACGTTTATGGAGTCTGGAATTTTCTTTTGATGAAGTTCTCACCCATGACGGAGTATATCCTCTGGCGTCTTCTCAACCATCTCTTGCGGTGGAACAACGAGATGTTTCTAGTCCACGACCTTGTTCAGATGTTTCGCTTCTTCTCCCTTGTGATGCAGAAAGACTCTTCTCAGTATATCGCAAGGACTTGGAAGAACTTAATAAGCCAGTCGCAGATGGAAAAGACAAAAATAACAGTACATGCATCATACCGTCTCGACTACCTCTATCCAACAGTTTGTTTCCTGAGGGGAATCTAGCGAGTTTCAGAGGCGATGTAGTAGCAGTTAATGTTGTTGATTCTTGTGTCATTGATGTTCTGAGCAGCTATTGCATTCATGTTGTAGTCAATCATCAAATGGTGAGTACATATTATACTCTTTTCTATCTACTGTCTGTATTCTTGTAACTCTTATCTCCTTAACGATGTGTTGCAGGTGAAGATTTCTGGTCCGCTTCGAAGGCATTCTTATCTCACTGGGTTTGGCCCTGGGGTGAATGCAACATTCTACCGGATTCTTGGAACGGGGTATTATACCTAATTAACAACCGTTGCTTAATTACCTTTTAATTAAGAGACAAACACATCTTCATTCTCTTGCATTCTTGTTTCTGCAGAGAGGAAAACAGGTTTCTGTTATTATCAGCATCTTTTGTCAAAGTAAACTCTCGAAAGGCATTTGATGGTCCAACTTTGGAGAAACCGACTCATCAAGCTGCTATGGGTTTGCCCAAAGTTACACCCCAGGATTCCTCGGGAAACAAGGATAATCAGCAAGTAAACTTTGTCTGCAAGGTGGATTACCAAAGTTATTGTACTACTTCCATTGATGATTACACTTTTAAAGGCTCCGTTCTTGTAATCTTCTTTATCTATTTATTGATGCAACAGGTTCTTTCAGTTCATCTTGTGGTTGTACAAGTTGGATCTGATGATTCCTCAGAAAACAAATGTGGGGAAAATCTAGATATACCGCTTGCAGGATTCGTGGTAGGTAAGAAGTCACACTTTATCTATTGTAGGGAACACTAACATGGCTATTTAATAATGGTGTCTGGATTCTCCATTCATGAGTTTCACTCTTTTGCTGTTTTAGATGATGGATCATCTACTTTTATTTGCTGGACAAGTGGGAAAAGAGCGTTTACATTTCTCAGGCTGCACGAAGAATTGCCTGAAACAGCCATTGATGTGGCCCAGTGGATCAGAAGTGACAGAAACCAGAGCACCACAGCTTACCATCTTGAAAAAATCGTACGGGTCCACAAGAGAATAGTGATGAAGATCAATGGATCACAGAATGACACACTCTTTCAAGACATCACCATTACTGTTGCTTCGCAACAACTTCTCACCTATTCAGAGGATAAGTTCCTCAAGTTGTTGATACTAAATACCACTAGCGGTCCCATATGGGTATGTTCCATCTCTTTTTATCCTCCATTTTATTGCATTTTCATTCTCTCCTGAATCCAAACACGATTATTAAGTTTAGTAGGCTATTTAGTAGACTAATCATATTAACGAGTTAATTAAACTATTACAACAGTTGTCTTAAGCATCAAAAGTATAGGTGGGATACATAGTTAAATGCCACAAGTGGTTGTTTCTATACCAGGTTAATAGTATTGAGGCACACACTGTACTCGGTCCTTGCGTTGTTTCCACTTGTGATTTTATATTATCAAAATAAATCTAGAACCGATCTTCATTGTTTTGGTTTAAGCAGGATGTTACAGCGAGCTCAATAGACATGAAAGTGATCCAGCATTTGGAGAGAGAACATTGTGTGGAGATGGAACCTTCAAGACTTACTCTACAGAACGTTTGGGGTAATGAAGTATGTCAAGTGGATACGTTGGTACGAGCCTGGAGCCTACTCCAAAGTTTGCTTAATACGTGATCATAAACTTAGTTTTCTTTCCTTTTCTCCCCTGGTTTTGTTCATTTTAATGCTTTTAAAATGTAAATGAAAACAGTGAAGATGCTTGTGAGAAGATCTGATCTTCTCATAGGCCATAGGGTTTCAATTAGATAACTCTAATAAATACAAAAATTTGTAGGTTAAATAATACACAAACGAAGGAAACTCTAGAATTTGAGTGTGATAGTGAAGATGTGATGTAGAGAAACTTTCACGCCCAATCCTGTTACAAGCTCATAAACTTGCTCGACCAAACTTGCACGAGCATAAGCAACAATAGTTTCATCGTTTGGACTTTGGAACATGAGATTTTGGAGAAGGTGATGTTCAAAGCTGGGATGAAGAGGCTTGCGAAATCTACAGCTAAACGTTAATCAAAGAAAGCTAAAGCGGAAGTTAAGGATCGATTGCAACATTTACGAATTTGATCAAAATCCATCTCGTCTTATTGCGTATATAAATAAACTTTGTATTGTATTCAACAATTCGTGGTAATTAAAGTTATGACTTAAGAAACTTTTCTGTTTGGTAGCTTCTTGTTTTGTGTGTTGATCTATTGTAATTCCTGTATTTGTGTGTTTTATCAAAATTTGCATTTATATACAACAAGCGAAACATAATCATAATACAAATATTTGAATTAACAATATTGATGGATGAATTTAATCTGGAGTTTATAGTAGCAAATTAGTTTCGTATTCAATTCGAAAACGTTTTATAAAAGTTAAAATATAGAACTATAAGTTGGAATCTACTGTAGTGTATACTGTAGTGAGACTGCGACTATCTTTACTCCCATGCTTTTCCTCTTGTTTTTATAGTCTGTTTCGGAACATTTTGCGGGATATTTACAAGACTGTAATTGTCGTGTCCAGAGAACTTCATTTCATGGGTTCATTCTCTAGGGGCATGATTAGAGCTTAGATCGGCATTCGAACTTATAGCCTGGGGTCTGAGATCACTTAACAAAATGGTAACATGGCTTTCGGGAGAATTGTAAAAAGGTTTCTTTCCTAAAAGTTCTCTGATATTCAAATTAGAAACTCTCCACTGTGAACATGTGCTAAAGAGAGTAGATTTTAGTAAAGTTATGGGATGGAACATCACATCCAAAGAGGGTGGTGTTCATCTGATATTTTAATGATGCACGATGGCTATAAACAAATACGAGAACGGGTTGGAACTCTCTCTTATTTTAGTGATGACGAACTCTCTCTCTCTTTGTAATAATCCGGGCCCTGTCAATTTGAATAAGTTTAAACAGTTAATCTTATCTTTTATTCTTTTTTATCTAATCTCTCTCTCTCTTCTGACCATCTGATCCCCTTCAAGCTGAGCCAATCCTTCTCTTTTATTCTCATTTTGGGCTCTTTTCCTATTGGTTCCACAAGTCTCGTTGTCTAGGCCTGCTATTTATAGTGGGTGGAAATCTCTTCAAGCGAGACTCCTGCCAGGCACTTGAATACTCAACATGCCTCTTCTGCAACTTACCGAGGAGCAGGTGCATAGGCGCATTGTTGATAGGTGACCTTCTAATGACATATCGTCTAGTTATTCAATTTGGTAAATCGATCCTAACCGTCTAAATATATGTTTATCATTTTCAATTATTTTTGATTTGATATTACCTGTTAGTTTTGTTATATTCTGTCAAAACACTAAATTACTTTGGATGATTCTTGCGTTCATCCCATAATGTATTTTGAGTTTGATTCTTGGTTCACATCACGCTAGTATGAGTTTGTTGCCTTACTTTGTTTATGATTTCCAATTCTTAGAATCTTTCACTTCTTATTTCCTTCTTAGAACATCTTCAACCATATACTAAATTTAAAGCTAAATTCTATTTTAGAATAAAATCTGCTCCAATCCTATCTTATTTTTACTTCTAAAATAAAATGATATTATTTTCTTATTCCAAAATTTAAAACCATCTCATTATCTATTCTATTTTAGAATTGAATTTTCCTATTTATAAACCAGCCCTTCAAATTATAAATAATTTTATTTTAATATTTATAAATAATTATTTTGATGATGATAATTTTTTATTGATGATTATAAATATTAAAACACTCTAATGACATCAACCAAATTAAAATGAAAATAACATATAATTAATAGAAACTATAATGACATAAACCATAGTATTTTGCTTTGTTTTATCATTTTTATGTAGTGTAATATGTTTCTCTTTATATTAAAATAGTTAAATTTAAAGAAGATTATAATTTATTTTAAAAAATGAAAGAAATGAAATTATTGGATCAATTTGTAAATTTTCAAAAAGTGTATAGTTAGCAATTAATAATAAATTAAAATAAAATTAAAAAGTTCTTTTTGAAATAAAAAACTATAATAATATATTAGAGAAAAATCTAATTATATTTTGCAATTATTCTATTTTGAGATAAAAAATAAAATGATATTTTGGAATTGCTCTTAATAAACTCTATTTTTGGATCGGAATTTATGTAGTAACAATATTATATATTCAAAATATAAAACAATTGTCATATTTGTAAATAATATATAGATTTTTTTAATAGGAATATTAAATTAATCCATCAAAGCCATTATTAGAATAAATACATCTTATGTTTAGAATATAAAACCAACTAAATACTTTACATCCAAAGAATCACTAAAAAGATAACCAAATCTGCAAATCTGCATTCCCTCTTAAATTCCTGGTCACATTCTGATATATTTATTATTTATATCATATTAGTATGCATACATTACTAGTTTTTTGGTCTTTAAGCATGTATTTCTTACTTGTTCTTGTCCCATTGACATACATTTAGGAGTTAGAGTAATTTTAGGTATTGCATTGCATTTTATTTGCATTTGGAGTTGTATCCGATACAAAAAGAGTGTTTGGAGACCAAGTGGAGCAATGGATGTGAGCTAGGAGTGGAGCAAGAAGGAGAACAAGGGCAGATGGACCAATATCGAGCAGTTTTGCCCGATATAGCATGTACCGGTCAGAGTATCGACCACTTCACGTCAATACAGAAGGGGCAAGGCGTACAGAGGAGAATATCGACCTGAGAGGACTTCGATACACCAAGGAAAGCTTGTACCGGACAGCATATCGGGCATGTAAGCCGATACACCTGAGACGGGACGATACTGACCATCGTATCGAGCAAGGAGTGCCCAATCTACCTTAACCGGAGGCGATTGTATCGACATGCATACTGTGCAGGGTCACCCTGATATGTCCCTTGAAGTCCGACGTATCGACCACCATACCGGGCAAGAGCAAGCCGATACAAACGAAGGGAGAGCAAATATCGATGAGTGTATCGACCAGACAAGCCGATATAGGTCAGCCGAACCAGCCAAAAACCGGTTTACTCCTAGTTTATTAGGAGTTTTCAAGTCACCCTATAAATACTTTAAGTCCTAAAATGTTTAGGCAATGGGTTCTATCTTTTATTCTAAGCAAAAACATTTCCCTTTTGGGTAATCTTTTCAAGAACCTTGTTTGATCTGGTGAATTTCTGTGTTTTCCTTAACCTGTTCTTGTTTATTATGCTTTCTAATAATGTTTAACCATTCTTTCTCTTTGGAATTAGTGGTTTTGGCTATGACTAGTGAGTAGTCTCTTTTAGGGTTTAAGATGAGATAGATTAGAGGGGTTTTAGGATTAGATTAGTGATGTCTTGTGCTTAATATGATTGTTTTCTCTCTATTTGATGTGTTTAACACTAGGTTAGTCTTGGCCAAGCTTGCTTAGTATCTATGATTTCTCTTATGCCTAGTAAGTGTTTGATAAAATGTTGTTTAGTCTTTTAGAGGATTTATCTGTTCTAGCCTAAGAGATTAGCTGTCTAGAATACATCTTGGCTTAATAAAATTGGTTTTGCTTGATTGTTAGTTTTCTAATCACTAATGAGAGTTACTTCTTGGTTAGGTTCTTAGCAAAGGGGTTTCCACCAAGAGATTGGGTTAAATTATTGTGTTTGAATTCTATGCCTATGTATGAAATAGCATTGTTTGATGATTTGTGAAGCATCATTAGTCTATTCTAATCCTCTCTACATCAGTAACCCCATCTTAGGTCCTGCTTTTATCATTTGATTATCACATTTCGAAATTGCTCTTTTGTTTAGTCTTGTTTAGTTGATTGCTTGAGTTTGATCATCACTTGTCTTTGATTTGGCTTAACTTAAGTGAGCTATTGTATTTCTATTGTCTTACTTTGCCCATTATGGATCGATACCTACATACTACAAGGATTTGAGCATATGTAGGAATTGAAGTAGCATAAACACCTACATCACTTTGTCTTCAAATTATCTTTGAACTGAATAATATATAGATTTTGATCTATATAATTTTGGATTGAAATTTATATACAAACTAGATTAGAACCCCATATATGCGATAATAGCAAAATTTTAAACTTATTAAAATATATATTTAAAAAAAAAATCGGATCAGTGGTTAAAAAAAACATATTAAAACACATAAAATCAAAATTTTAAAGTTATTTATTTTAAATCTCATTCGTTTTCAATTAAAAGATTCAAAAGTAGAATCTGTTGCGGGTCATAATCAACATTAAACCTACTTTTTTGTAGTTCAACACTTTATCAACTATCATTTTTTGTTTCGCAGCGTTAAAAATTTGAATATACAATTCGAGTCCTTCAAATATGTTAATTCTTTTCAATCAAACAAATTTTCTATCTCTCTTTACATTCATCTTCCATATATGATTTATATAGTTTTTAGAGAAGTTATGCTTCTCAAGACTCTCGTCAAAAGCTTTTCTACAGTATCTTTGCTGATCCTCCTCTATATTAAACTCATCATTGTCCAATGCCATATCATTATCATCCATTTTTTTTTTTTTTTTGCGTAATCCTACATTGCAAATTTTTCATTTGATCTTTTGGAATTATCTAATTATTGAATATCGAAACACTTTATATGAATACAATATTCAGCAAACGAATCACAAAAGATAAAAAATTTGGAATACCAAACGAATCATAATGGATGAAAATTTGAAATACCATATAAAATGTTTTAATAATAATAATACAATAAAAGAAAAAAAATTATACCTATAGAATGAAGTTCAAAAAATGTTATTTGTTTGTAAAAAATTATGACTGACTTTAGAGAAGTTATGCTTCTCAAGACTCTCGTCAAAAGCTTTTCTACAATATCTTCGCTGATCCTCCTCTATATTAAACTCATCATTGTCCAATGCCATATCATTATCATCCAATTTTTTTTTTTTTTTGTGTAATCCTACATTGCAAATTTTTCATTTTTATCTTTTTGGAATTATCTAATTATTGAATATCAAAACACTTTATATGAATACAATATTCAACAAACGAATCGCAAAAGATAAAAAATTAGAATACCAAACGAATCATAATGGATGAAAATTTGAAATACCATAGAAATTTTTTTAATAATAATAATACAATAAAAGAAGAAAAATTATACCTATAGAATGAAGTTAAAAAAATGTTATTTGTTTGTGAAAAATTATGACTAACTTTAGAGAAGTTATGCTTCTCAAGACTCTCGTTAAAAGCCTTCTACAGTATCTTCGCTGATCCTCCTCTATATTAAACTCATCATTGTCTAATGCCATATCATTATCATCTAGATTTTTTTTTTTTGTGTAATCCTACATTGCAAATTTTTCATTTTTATCTTTTGGAATTATCTAATTATTGAATATCGAAACACTTTATATGAATACAATATTCAGCAAACGAATCACAAAAGATAAAAAATTTGGAATACCAAACGAATCATAATAGATGAAAATTTGAAATACCATATAAAATATTTTAATAATAATAATACAATAAAAGAAGAAAAATTATACCTATAGAATGAAGTTCAAAAAATGTTATTTTTTGTGAAAAATTATGACTGAATTTATTTGTTTATATACACATGGATATTATTTTTCTTTTTCTTATAAGATTAGTGTTTTGGCTTATTTTCTTTTTTCATATTGAAATATTTTATTTTATTAAATTTGGTTTTTATTTTCTTTTTCAAATAGTATTTTATTTTCTTTTAAAATTAGTGTTTTATGTTATTTTCCTTTTCCAAATTGAAATATATATATATATATATTTTATCTTTGTTTGTTTTTAATTTTAATCGAGACAACTGTCAAAATCTGAATCAGAAAACTCGCCACATATCATGATTATATTAATTACTAACTTTGACGCATCTAATTATATAATAAAATAATATTATTCGAGATAGAAAACATTTGTCATATTTGTAAATAGTATATGGATCATAATCTATTTAATTTTCAAAATCTGGGTCTATTCGAGATATAAAACAATTGCTATATTTGTAAACAATATCTGGATTGAGATTCATATATAATAATATTTCAGATTTCTCAATACCATATATAGATATGACAGTTTCAAGGTTTGGAATTGGATATCCAGATTTGGATTTAGTTTACACATATTTTACCATTGTTAATATTTTCTTACAAATATTTTATATATGGATAACTGAAATAAAAATAAATATGAGTTTTAGGTCTTTTATATGATACTAGGTATTTACCCGCGCTACACTGCGGGATATTTTTTCTAGATTTGTATATATTTTTAATATAATAAAATTATTTCTATAATGTAAATGAGTATTATATTTATTTTTTATTAGCTTAAGTTATGTATTTATATGTTTTAAATCTGAATAAATATTATATATCATTAATTTTTTAAAATTATAATCTACTATCAAATTTGTTTAGCTAACTATCTATAAATGTATATGTAAGAATAAAACAATACATTTTTAAGTACCTTCATGCTAATGGTAAATGTAATTTATTTTCTCTACTAAATTGCTACTTCATCTTCTTTTGAAATTCTATAAAGCAAATTGCTATTTAAAAAAATATTAATTAATATGATTATTTTAAACTATAAATTTTATTTGTTTATCAAATATTTATTAAAGACATATGTTTCTAAAACTACCAAACTATAATCAATAACATTCGTATCAAAATCATTACTATTACTTTAGAACTAAATAGAAAGTTTTATTTGAACTGTTGAAATATCAATTTAGTTAAAGTTAAATAATTCAATTTTGGTTACTATAAACATATTGTAACTTTGAAAATTAGCACAGAGAAATTTTATCATTTTACAAAAACTGAGAAATTGCATTTTCCGACAAAACAAAAAAAAATATATTTTCCCACAAAACTGAGAAATCGTCTATTCCCGCCAAAACAAAAAAAATTCATTTTCTCGTCAAACCTGAAATTTCATTTTCCTACCAAAACAAAGAAATTACATTTTCTCTCAAAAACAAAAAAAATTACATTTTGCCGCGAGAACCTGTGTTTTCCCGTCAAAACAGAGAATCAAGTTTTTTCACCAAAACCAAAAAATTTCATCTTCCTGCAAAAACAAAAAAAATAGTATTTTCCCGTCAAAACCAAAAAGATATTTTTTCGCAAAAATCATCTATTCCCACCAAAACAAGAAAAATTATTTTTTTTCCGTCAGATCAGGAATCACGTCTTCCTACCAAAACCGATAAACTACAATTTTCCGCGAAAACCAAAAATTGTATTATCTCATGAGAAATTGCATTTCCCGCAAAAACTAAGAAATCATATTTTCCATCGAAATCCAAAAATCAAATTATATGTCAAAAACTGAAAATCTTCATTTCCCATCAAAACCAAGAAATTGTTTATTCCCGCCAAAATCGAGAAATTTTGCTTTTCTATCAACTCGAAAAATTGCGTTTTCTGCCAAAATTGTCAAATTACAATTTTTCGCAAAAATCAAGAAATTACATTATCCATCAAAAGCCGTAAAATTACATTTTCTATCAAAACCGAGAAATCGTATTTTTCGTCAAAATTGAAAAGTTGCATTTTCCCCGCATGTTCTCGTCAAAATCAATTTTTTATTTCTCACCAAAACCAAAAATTCATATTTTTCCGCCAAACCCGAGAATTCGTTTTTTTTTTTCATAACCGAGAAACTTTGTTTTCCTACCAAAACTGAAAATCACATTTTTCTACTAAAACCAAGAAATTCTCTATTTCCGCCAAACCCAAGAAAATTTGTTCTCGGTAACCAGTGGAAATGCGAATCTCCAAGCTGTGGTGGTCTGAGTTTCTCCTTATTTGCTTTCGCCTTCTATTTTTTTTTGTAAACTTTGAGCTTTTTAATGGGTTAGCAAAATAGTAAATTGATTTTATTAGTGTGTTAATAATATGTATTATTGTTATGTTTTTATTGGTTCAAATTTTTGCTGATGTGTGAGCTTCTTATAACATAACGCTTTTTGTATTGTTGTTATGGAAGCATAATTGATGATGAGTCTACACTTTCTTCAATCATATACGTATCTATCAAGCAAACACATAGGTAAAAATTTTAATTTTTTTTTTGCTGTTATTTATTATTTGAGTTTCGGTTTGGCAAAAATATAAAACAAATATTTAATTTTATTATTTGTTGTTATTTATTATTTAGGTTTGGCAAAAAAATAAAACAATTTTTTTTATTTGCTGTTATTTATTATTTGGGCTTGAGCTTGACCAAAAAATAAAACTAAAATTTGGATTTTTAATGGGTTTCAGTTTAAATGTTAAATATATTGATGACTTCTATTAATGAATTGTTTTTATTAGTATTTTTTTTTGCTGAAGTGTCATCTCCTAAAAGCTTGAAAATGCTGATATGTCAAGTCATGGAGAGACTTATGGATTATTGTTGTGTTGAATGATATTTCATATTTGTTCAAAAATACTACCCTAAGTTTAATTTTTTTTAAAAAAATTAGTATTTTATTTAACTATCTTCAATTTTTAAGATCGAACATATATAAACTATTAAAATTATTTTGTACGTATGTATATTAAAATCTAATTAATTTTAGTTTTTGTTAATGAAACTGTCCCAAATATTTATTATCAAAAAGAGAAAGTGAGATATCTCATAGGTGAAAAGTAATTCATCAGTCTCGGAGGATCTAATTGGCGCCCCTTTACTATTTCCCATCTCCTTCTTCGGATTCTATTTTCTATTCAAATCGAAAAAGTAGAAATTGAATCCCTAGAAAAATTTGACACACTGTTCACAAATCCTTCCTCTGCGCACTGATCTTCTAGATCTACACAATCTTTAAGGCTGTTTCGTTGTTTCGATTCCAATGGCGACGAGAAGGCGTACTTTACTCAAGGTCATTGTCCTCGGCGATAGCGGGTAATGGAGGCTGATTCTTATCTATTCCTTTATTTTTTGTTTTTTTTTTTGTTTTGCGATTCGTTGATGTTTGATTTTGATATGTGATTGTCGCTTTCCAGGGTTGGTAAGACTTCCTTGATGAATCAGTATCCTTCGATTAAACTTTTTTCTCTAATCTGCAATTTCTTTGATGGTTAGGGCTAATTAGAAGCAGATTCGTACTTTGTTCGTGGGTATATATTGGAGATATGAGAGTTCTGTTTCTTTACACTTTTCATTTCTGTGAACCCTTTGTTTGAGATGTATTTGGGGTTCTTAATGGGTGATTTTAGATATGTGCATAAGAAGTTTAGTCTGCAGTACAAAGCGACTATTGGTGCTGATTTCGTAACGAAGGAGCTTCAGATTGGGGAAAAGCTTGTTACTTTACAGGTGGGTTTTTTCTTGTTTAGTGTTTTCTTTCAGATTACTTAATCAAGATTTCACCTTTTTAATGTGTTGTTTGGTTTTAGATTTGGGATACTGCTGGACAAGAAAGATTCCAGAGTCTTGGTGCTGCGTTTTACAGAGGCGCGGATTGTTGTGCCCTGGTTTATGATGTTAACGTGTTGAAGTCCTTTGACTCTCTCGAGAATTGGCATGAGGAGTTTCTTAAACAGGTTCTTAGGGATTCTCATTCTTTCTATCAAACTTTGCTTATCATTTGCGTTGGCATGCTTCATTGTTATACATGGTACATAGGAACTTGCTACTTTTGTTTTAGTAGGAATTGTTAGCTTTGACTATTTAGAGTCGCAATCTCAGATTTTGATTAACATTTTGATTCTACATACCCATAGCCAAACTCGTTTCTGATGATGTGGTTAGAAGAGCTTTTGGTTATCGTTTGTATCTCTATTTGGCAATACAGTTGACGTTGGCTCTGGTTTTCCTTGTTTGTTATGATAAATACATGGAACGTTAATATGCTACTTTTGTTTTGATAGGAATTGTTAGCTTTGAGTATTTAGAGCCGTTATCTCTATATTTTGGTTAACATTTGCTTATACAAACCTGGAGACAAACTCTGTTTTGATGATGTGGTTAGAAGAGCTTTTTGGTTATCTTTTAGTATCTCTTTTGGTTCTGAAGACTATATCTGAAGTTTTGTTTTCCTAACAAGATGATTGAGCAGTGTAACATGTTTCTATGTTTGAACTTTTGAATGCTCATTTGCCTTTTACCTGGTCATCGATTTACTGGTTTAGCCAACTAGCAACTAATTATTTAGAATTAATTAGTGTATAAACCGAGTGCCTTATTGTTCAGTTTGTTTTCCTGGACTCACACTTTCAATCCTTTAACAATTTATAATATGTTGAATTGTATTAATTCCCTGTTTCCGTGGCATCGTCTCGTGCTGCACAGGCAAGTCCATCGGATCCAAAGACATTTCCGTTTATAGTGCTTGGAAACAAGGTTGACATAGATGGAGGGAGCAGTAGAGTGGTAAGCGTAATTATCAAGAAACGTTTTTCCAACGTGCCGTTGAGTCTTTTACTCTGTTCTAGTTTCATTCTTAATAACTTACAGGTCTCTGAGAAGAAAGCAGCTGACTGGTGTGCTTCAAATGGTAACATACCCTATTTCGAGACATCAGCAAAAGAAGACTTCAACGTTGATGAGGCATTCTTTACCATTGCCAAAACAGCTCTTGCAAACGAGCATGAACAGGATATGTAAGTTTTCTCTTTGCTTCTGCGCTAATATATGAGAACTTGGAAACCATGAAATAATCTTTGACCGAATTTAAGTTACAACTGCTGAAATATAGAACATAGAGATAGAGATCATGGATACCAATAACTTTCTTCTTTCCAAACGTTTTGGCTCTACCATTTGGATTGTACAATTCTGAGAAGTGCAGAATCTCAATCAAAATCTGTAAATGACGTTTGAATGAAAGCAGAAATCCTTTCCTAAGTTTGGTGTTTACTGGAATGAGTAATTCCTTAACTTTTAAGACAGAGACATTCGTTATATGCTCATCTCAGATTTGTCTACCTCTGGATTCTAGAGTCTGTGTGATTCGAATTGAAAACCAAGAATGCTTAGAAACAGCTTAATACTTAATCTTGGTCCTCATACACAACTGTTTCGTTTTTTTGCAGATACTTCCAAGGCATACCAGAAGCTGTGACTGAGAACGAGCCAAAAGGGGGTGGTTGCGCTTGCTAAACCGGAGATTTAAGGATTCATTTACATTCGATTTTGATGCATTTGCTCGTTATTCATTTAAGGTTGGTGTACTTTTTGAGTTGCAGAACGATAAGCTTGTAGAAGCATTTCTTTTTCACCACTCGATCATATATTAATTGATAGGAGGAGTCTGTATGATCAATCGATTCTGCTGGATATATTGTTATTTTCCGGAAGAAGAACCGTTCTTGCTCTTAATCCATATATGTTCATTTTGCATGAATAATTTATTTCTTTGGAGTTTTGTATTTCTAAGTAGAACCGGCTCTTGGACCAATCTTGTCAACTGTCAAGCATCATATATAAGTCCTCTTCAGCAGTTTGACACGACGCCATTCCCTTCTCGCTTTTTGGCCTTCTCGCCTTCTCCCGATGCGCTGTCTTCCTTCCCAACAAGTTTCACCTCCTCCTTTCTAATCGATTCAGTATCCAAAACAAAACAAAGATGGTGATAGAGAATAATTCAATTTAGTAAAACAATAAAAGAAAGACGATGTGCTTATTCATGCGTGAAATAGGGATGTTAATTTAGGTTAAAGTTCGAAGTCGGCCCGGCCTGGCTCTGAAAAATATAGGATTGGGTTTTGGTATTAAAGTTTCAAAAAAATCGAGCTTTTTAGGTTAAACTCATTCAGACTAAGCCCATTTGGACTTAAGCCCGATCTTTTTCGAGCTTACCCGAAAAACCCTGATTTTTGTATTATAATTTATTTAGAAATTTTTATTAATAAATTATTTTTATAATTTAAAAAATAGAGTTATTAATTTTTTTATAATACTTTTTATTAATATAAAACCTTGATTTTTAGTTGTGTGTTTTCATATAAATATCAAGGCTCAAACTAAATTAGTTTTAAGAAGCACTCATACATTCAACCTGAAGATTCTCATCTCGATTATACTATTTCTACTATTTACATTACGTTTTTATTTATTTATATTTGATATTAGAATTTATATGAATTCATAAGTTAAAGTTTTGCTTTCCGATTTGATAAAACTATATTTATGATTATTTAAATTGGGATTTAATTCTAATAACTATTTTTTCTTTTAGTTTATTTTATATTTAATTATTTTTTTAAAAAAGCCTAAAAAAGCCCGATAATCATGTTAGGGCCGAGCAGGGCTTTAAAATATAGGGCCAATATATTATCGGGCTGAACTGAATCGGGCTTAAATATATGTGGGTTTTACGGGTTTTGGGCCAGGCCAGCCTGTTTGACATGCCTAGCGTGAATTGTCGATGAAGGCATGAAAGAGCTGACCATTCTTTGCCTAATACTTTTAGTTTTTATAATCGAATTTTAAGAGGAAATTGCATCATTTTTGATGTTTGAAGCTGTGGCCGGAAATCCAGCCACCAACGATCAGCGCCACCATCATGTTAGCTGCTGAGAACAACCCTTATGCCTCCACTTCCACATCCTTCATGTCATAATAACTTTACATATGCGATGGTTTATGCAGTTTACTATTCGTTACTCGTATAATGTCTTGCTGATATGATCAAATTTCTATCTTGGTTTTAAAATTGTTGATTCGTAGATAAAAAGAAAAACTCTTCTAATTTTATCTTCGAAAATCTGGTAGAAAGTCGCTGATCCTGCTAAGCCCATTTCCACTACAGTTCTAATAATATATATATATATATATGTGTGGCTCGTGAGATTTAAGTGACCAAATGTTGTAGATGCTAATCTAATCTTGTACAAAGAGATCTAATTTCTTAATTGGGTTGTATTTTTAGGTGTAAACTGGCTTTTAGGTGGTGTACAGAAATGGGTGACCTCAACGGTTCAAGTTTATCACTTCATATTACAACAATAGTGCATTCTCCAATTTATCTAAGGTTTGCTTTCAAAATAGTATTGTTTAAAGCATAAATCTTTGTACAATGGTATCATTTGATCAATTGAATAAAACTTTCCAGGTTGTTTTGTTTATTTTTTGGACTTTACAAGGTAAGTGATTTTGTTAAAGTTAATTGCTGTTAATAAATGTGAATGTTGACGAT
Organism: Thlaspi arvense; assembly: GCA_911865555.2. NCBI lineage: Eukaryota > Viridiplantae > Streptophyta > Magnoliopsida > Brassicales > Brassicaceae > Thlaspi > Thlaspi arvense. The sequence continues at coordinate 50,315,886 of OU466862.2, forward strand.
GTTGATTGATCATTTTGGCAACTTTGATTATCTTTTTCGAAAAATTAGATGGGATTCAGTTATGAGAATGAGCATCACCTTCGAGATTTAATTTTATCTGAAGCATTTCTTTATTACAACCCTCTTCTCTTGTGGTAAGTTTATACTTATAGATAGATGTGGCATATGGAAATCATTGTCCCAACTAGCATGCCAACTTATCTATATCTGTATTCTCATGTGGAAGTAGCTTTGGGGGCTTCACAACCGGCGAGCTTGATGTCCTTATAATCTATATTGCAAATGTTATGTTTAGTACTTTACTCAGTGTACTCTTTGAATTCCAGACAAATATGCTTAAAGGTTGATGTTCTTAGACCAACCCCAATAGAAATCTTAAAAGATCTAAACAAATGTTCTTAATAATAAAAGTGAATAAAAAAATAGTTCATGGTGTCTTATATTTTAGACCAGTGTCTAAAATAAGACACCAGTGTCTAACTTAAGAACGCACACGTGGCAAGATGTGAGTGGACGGTGAAAAATTTCAGTTTCAGAATTGCATATTTATAATTTATATGCTTTCATGTAAAGTATAAACTTTATAAATTAATAATGTTGAGAGTTCGATATTTTATTAATCTATAGAGTTATTAATTTATCAGTTTTGGATAAAATAAATTGTTTATTAATAATTAATTAAAATAATATTTCTTTAAAATTTATAATATTTTTCAAAATTTTTATTAGAAGATTAGAAATAAATGATAAAAATATTTTAACTTTAGTACAAAAAACAACAATATACTTATATTTAATATATTATCATTATTATATAATTATATAAAATTATTTTATATGATGTTTATTAATTTATGATATAAATAGGACTATATTTTACATAAGGTTTCAAAAAAATATTATCTTATTAATTTATTAATTTATATTAAATTTTGGATCGGTCCAACTCGGGACCAAACAAAAGTATTGATTTTTATCGAATTTATTAATTTATAAATTTTTTTATTGTATTACATTTTTGAAAATGTAATATGTTTTAAAAGTTGTTAACAAAAGTTTTTACTTAAATTTATTAATATATATATATATATATATATATATTTTTTTTTTTTAAGACACCCATCAAAAGTGTCTCCATTGTATGCTATAAAAACAACAAAAATTACAAAGTGTCTTATATACAAAAAATACACAAAATATTAATAATTAATCAATAAAATACCCACTTATAGTGTCTCTATTGGGCTTGCTCTTACTAATGCAGGTGCTCCTGTACAATGGTTTTGCTTTGGTTCTGATATTTCCCATCGACATCTTCTACTTGTGATAGTTTTTGCTAAGAACATTATGTAGCAGGATAGGTTTTCCACTTCATTACTAAAGTATTTTTTTTTGGACAATAGTAGTTCTTTATTTTGATGGTGTTCTGTTTGTAGTAAAACAACTCTCTTGAAAGTAGAGTAATTATTTAATTAATGAAACTAGATGAGTACTCGCGTGATGCACGGATTTTTGTTCACAATATAATTTATTAAAAGTGTAATTACACAATATAAATTTTTCTTAAGGATGTTGTGTATTTGAATAAACATACAATATGTATTTACATATTATATGGATATTAAAAATATATGTGATAAATGGTTTATTGATAAGGAAATGTTAAATAGATATACTGCAAATTAGAGAAGTAATATATAACAAAATTTAATTAGAGAAACTCTTCAAGCACAACATAGGTAGAGACGACCTTTTTAACATGTTGTATTTGTTCACGACGCAGATTTACACAATAGCAATGCTGTCATTTTATATTTTTATGAGCTTAAATAATTGATTTATAATTCTAATTTATACACCTGCATTAAATATTTTATAAATAAATATATTAGAACTTTGATATTTTATTAATTTAAAATTATTAATGGATCACGTTTGAATAAAATAAATTATCAAATAATCATTAGTTTATAAAGAAATTATTTTAAAGTTTATTATAATATTGTATAAATTTTTATTCTAACTTTTTAGGTTCAAAATATCAAATAATCGCTATTTTTATATTTGTATAACTGTTTTATAATAATAACTTATAATATTAAATAGAAATAAGAAAAAACTATTAAATAAGAAACATAAAATTTTTTTTCTCGATTTTAAAAAACTACCAAAAATAGATATTTAATAATATTTTTTGGATATTAAATATATATTGTTGTTAAAATATATTATCTAGTACTTCATATTTTTTATATTCTTAGTATTATGATTAATACATTAAATTTATGCATTAAATATATTTTATAATCATAATATCTTAATACGTAATGCATCAAGTACATTAAATTCCCAATTAAGTTTAATAATTTGTATCATAATTGTTTTTTAAAATGACACATGTCATTTCCACAATAAACCAAAATGATGAGGTGACACTCATATGGAGAGAGTTAGCCATCTTTTATAGATTATTATAAGCTTGTGTATTATTCCTTTTTTAAAGAATGTTTTTGTATAATTCTGTCTTCAATTAATAATAGTACACAAAATTGGAATTCTAAATAAATAATTCAAAAAATATAATACAAAAAATATCAAAATATTAAAATAAATATTCTTATCATAAAATCCTCACATATGCGTTGATAATTTTTTAGAAGGCAAGAAAGTGGAGAATTCATAGGAGTCGCATGGAGAGTGGACCACGCAATTGGAGTTCGTCGAGCTTAGATTAACAATAGAGACTCAGTCTTCCAATTCTATTTTTTTTTCATTATGTCAGTATGCACATTTTAATGTTTTGCTCTCGGGTTAAATTTAGACTTATTTGTTAAACAGATTATTCATAGCATATGATGAAATTTTGATTATTTGTCTACATGAATGTGCAATGCCATCACTATACAATTCAAGTCTTCTATTATTATACAAATTTGGAGTGTTATATGTAATAATCTGATTCTATACTACATAATTCTAGGTGGAGGGAGAAACCAACGAAAGGAGTAGCGGTGATTCCAAAGGAACATAACTTTTCTAAAAAGCAGAAACTTCCAATTATCATTGCAAGCAGTATCAGCAAAACTTGAGTTATGGTGGAAGAAAATATGAACAAGAATGAGAGTAACTTGGTTCGGATCAATTACTGAGGACTGCTAATAGTCGTTGACTCTCTCTCTCTCTCAGGCAAGTGAGCAAATCTGAACTTCGATAAGATTGGTTGCAAATGTAAAAACCAATTTAGATTTATCACACTTAAGAAAAAAAATTAATACTTATTTATGAGTACACTATTTTATACTAAATATCTCATGGCTGATAACAATCATAATTCAAAAAGAACTAAACGACTCATTCAGTAATTTTTGAAATTCATAATTCATCATCTTTAGTTGGTTAAATTGCATAAAAACACTACTAACTATATTTTTAACCAATAAGTATTTTTTTTAAGCTGATAATGTAAGTATTATGAATCGAAACTCACAGCGTAGCGTGTATATTCACCTAGTATTCCATAATATTTCAACTGGTATACTATTGTTGCCCAATATGTCACATTTTAATTTGAAACTCAAGGATGCCAAAATGTTTAACTTTTTACTTTTTTCTTTCTTTTTTCGACTTCCTACGTTTATTTTGTTCAAGTTAAAATTGGGTTATTGGTACTCTTTTTTTTGCTTTTTCAAATAAAATATAGTTAAAATGAAAATTCGTGATAATTGTAACACAAAAGTCGAAAACTACTTCAAAACTGATTCTCACTCACTCGCGCAGGTTCATTCCAACTACTCACAAGTCACAAGTCTTTAATAAGGGTTTTTTTTGTTTTATATGATTTTTCCTTTTGTTAAACAATATATCTTTTCTTTTATTTAATCAAAAACAATTTTCAATTTTAACATTCAAATATATCTATAGCAAGAGCCAACCAGTTTTTACACTAGATAGACATAAGGGTATTTTAACTCTAGAAAAATAGTGTGAAGAACTAGTCAGAATTGGGCTTATCATTCAATTTGTGACGTGGATGATCCGCTATATCCATTGTTGATTTCACTACGATCAATTATCTGAAACGTTTTTGCAAAGTTTGTTATAGTAGTTAGAATTGTACCAGCCATGCAATTCGTACTACATGGCAAGATTCATCTACCACTCTATAACGAAGGCTTGATAAGTGTCTTGACTTCATCAAATTCAAATAAAAAAATTGAATACCTGCACATATGGATATAGATGCTGCAAATGGACTTTCTACAATTGTTGCCGAAATGAGGTTTAAGAGCACGGTAGGGTGCTAAACTTCTTTTTGAGAAGTGTTAGAACACTAAATCCTGCCAGAAAAAGCATGCATTCGTACTGCCAAAGAGCATATCAAAGATTTGGAACAACACAAACCCTTTTTAGGTTTTTCTGATGACAACTTTTCTCTACATAAATGTCAATAAGTTCTTACTGTTTGAATATACTCAGACATCTTTGGAAGTTGCACTTTTACCATCATGTTTTATTTCAAGAAACTGCTCATAGAGCATCTTTATTGGTTTGTTTTTAATAGAGCGTATCTTAAACATATTTTATTAATAAAAAATAAACTAAATAGATGATGACACTTGGTTAGACACCGCCTCTTACATTTCTCAACAAGTGATCTCTTTCGATATTTTTCTATCTTTTCTTCCTTTATATTATTTTATATTTTTTTTATTATAAAAATAGGATTGTATCTAGGTTAGATACGACCAATGAAAATAGTTTAACATGCATATTTTTTTTGTTATCTTGTTTTTTTTTTAAATTAATTTTTAAAACTCTTTAGAGCATTGGAGGATCCCACATGAAATTTTTCCAAAATTTTAAGTATTACAAAAAATATATATTAAAAAAATAATTTTTGACAAAAAAAACAAAAAAACAAAATTGATCAATAACGTTATAACACGTGTCGAAAAAAGTGGGAAGAGTCGACTCTTGCAACTCTCTGCAAAGAACAGTTCTCTTAAAAAAACTTCTCCACATCACTTTTTTATATTTTTTTTTAATTTAAGAACCCCATATAATTTCTTGTTAATGGACACAGCTTCAGTAGATCTAATCGCTCTTAGAAAAGCTTTGCCATGGGAGCAGAAGGTTACCATATTATACAACGTCTATTCCACGTGTATTTCGAAGATTGATTTAGTACAGTGGTTAAGTTTCATTTTGCCTAATCATGTATATAAAGACGGTAACCAATGAGAAAAACCTTTCTAATAAAGGCGATTCATGATGGACATTTGATAAGTTATATAGAATACCAGAGTAATTTTCGAAAGCATTTTGCCATCTAGTACATCTTGATGTAGCGGATAATTGAACCAAGTTCACTAGTGGAAACAAGTGAAGAAGAACAAAGACTAAGATCATCATAGTCTTTGAAGATATTCAATCTACCTATTGTTATTATGGTTTCTTTAGAGCCATCTCCATAAGGTAAATCCGTGATCACTGTCCACCGTTGCTAATACACATCCCTTAATATCAATCCGGCTACTTCTATTAGTAATATGTTAGTGTGATCAATCGAAGAAGAAGAAGTGAAAATGAACAAATCTGTTTTTTTTTTTTTTTTTTTTTTTTCATGAACAAATCTGTTATTGATCGTGATGAGAGCAATTACATTTAATCTAACCAAGACTTAACCACACGATTTCGTGCAAACCGATTTTGTTGACGAGAATGTTTTTTACTTCGCAGTTAAAAAAGGGAATTTTATTTACGATATCATAATTCTTTAATATGTGAAAAGGGCCCATAAGGACTCTAAATGGTCTTACTATATATATGGGCCTTATAGGCTTTTTGATCTTTTGCTATTTTCACTCCACTTGCGAAACCTATCTTCTTCCATCTTCGCTCGTACCAAAATGACCTCCATGAACAAGACCTCATAAACCTTGGAAATAAACCTCTCTCAATCATCATCCTGATACTAATACGCGCGAAAAGCTATGGTAGGAGCTTCGAGAACAATCCTTTCCCTATCTCTCTCTTCCTCCCTCTTCACCTTCTCCAGACTCCCTCACGTTATCCCATTTCCCCGCCTCCACAAACCTTCCTCTAGATTCTACCAAGCTCTTCGCCCTCTATGCGCCGCCGCGACTGCTCCGACGGAAACGAATATCGCAGATCCAGACCAATTAAAGCACGCGATCCTGCTTGAGAGGCTTCGGCTCCGACATTTGAAGGAATCGGCGGCGAAACCACAGCAGAGGCCGAGTAGCGTTGTTGGCGTAGAGGAAGAGAAAAACAGTAAGAAGAAGAAGAAGATGGCTAAGAATTTCGAAGAGCTAGGTTTAAGCGAGGAAGTGATGGGGGCTTTGAAAGAGTTGAACATTGAGGTTCCTACGGAGATTCAGTGTATCGGAATACCTGCTGTTATGGAACGTAAGAGCGTCGTCTTGGGCTCTCACACTGGTTCCGGCAAGACCCTTGCCTACTTGCTTCCTATTGTTCAGGTAACTCGCCATTGTTGTTTTATGTGAGCTCCAAAGTCAAAATGTTGCAGCTTACAAAGTGTTCTGATCATGAATTGCTTCTTATCTAGTTGAATGGTTTCGTTTTGATTGAAATCGTTAAGGTCTAATTCTGAGGATTTGCTTGTACATGCATATGCTAATGGTGACAGTTTTGGTAGATTTTTTCATTTGATCGATCTTTAAAAGTAGATATAGAGAGATCTTGATTTGATTTGTTAGTGTATATTATTAGCTATTGCATTTCGAATGTTCGTGTTGATTCTTTCGAGTACTATATATGAAATTCGATATGGGGTTTAAGTTGTATTTGAATTGAATTGATTTCTGCAGCTGATGAGAGAAGATGAAGCATCTCTTGGTAAAATGACAAAGCCTAGGCGTCCAAGGACTGTTGTTCTTTGCCCCACAAGAGAACTATCTGAGCAGGTTACTTTTAGTTCTTTGCTTTGTCTCTTTAGTTTTCCAATGGATGTTCTAGCAGAAAAAACGAAAAGTTGGAATATTTGTTTTTCAGAAAGTCTTGGTTGCCTTCTTATAGGATAGAATTGGAGAATGATGTGATTTGTGATTTGAGTACTTATGCCAGTTTGCTATGTATCATAAATGGTGAAAAAAACTGATTAAAGAGTCTGCATTTAGGTTTACCGTGTGGCAAAGTCAGTAAGCCACCACGCGAGGTTCAGATCTATATTGGTTAGTGGTGGTTCTCGGATAAGACCACAGGAGGACTCTTTGAACAATGCGATAGACATGGTTGTTGGAACACCTGGTAGGATCCTTCAGCATATCGAAGAGGGTAACATGGTCTATGGAGACATTGCGTATTTGGTAATACTCTAATTTGGGTTCTTGACGTTATCTTCCATGATTCTATTTTGATTTTGAACAAAGGCCAATGAGAATCTTGCTTTTACACAGGTGCTGGATGAGGCAGACACTATGTTTGATCGTGGTTTCGGTCCTGACATTCGCAAATTCCTTGCCCCATTGAAACAGCGTGCGTTAAAAACCAATGACCAAGGATTTCAGACCGTCTTAGTGACTGCTACTATGACAACGGTATGCATGATGTTGATTGCGCTCGATATTGCTATTGTCATGATTTATACATTTCTTTGCTCCTTACGACTTGAACTTAAGATGAGGTAATGTTAATGAATGAAATTTTGTGAGTTTTCAGGCTGTTCAGAAGTTAGTCGATGAGGAGTTTGAAGGGATAGAGCATTTGCGAACATCATCATTGCATAAAAAGATAGCAAACGCTCGTCATGACTTCGTCAAGCTTTCAGGCAGTGAAGATAAGCTAGAAGCACTTCTACAGGTAAATGCATCATTAAGATTCTGATTTTTGGAGAGCAATCAAATGACATGTTAATGTTCTTCGTTTGAGTGCAAACATGTGGAAGTTATACACACATTGTACTTATGCATTACTTTTGCTTTGATGAGAATGCAGGTTCTTGAACCTAGCTTGGCCAAAGGGAGCAAGGTGATGGTCTTCTGCAACACATTGAACTCCAGTCGCGCCGTTGATCATTATCTTTCTGAAAACCAGATATCTACTGTGAACTATCACGGTGAAGTTCCAGCAGAACAGAGGTGAGAACTAAAACTCATTTGCCTTAAACGTAGCCCATTTCTTGATGAACGCATTGCTTAAATAAAGGCGTTATGTCGGTTTTGCATTTCACCTATCCAGGGTTGAGAACTTGAAGAAGTTCAAGGACGAAGAAGGAGACTGTCCCACACTGGTGTGCTCGGATTTGGCTGCAAGGGGTCTTGACCTTGACGTAGATCATGTAATCATGTTTGATTTTCCAAAGAACTCTGTAAGTGAATTAACCGTATTCTTTCTTCTCTTAACTTGTTGATTCACGTTTTTTGAGACCTTAATTTCACTTTTTGAAACTTGAATTGCTTAGATTGACTACCTTCATCGCACTGGAAGAACAGCTCGTATGGGTGCTAAAGGTTTGTTCCTTAGCTCTACACTACCACAGTTTCAAGACTCTTCGTATCTCATAGCTTCTTAAAGTGTTAATGTGTGTTTCTCTCTTTACAGGAAAAGTTACGAGTCTGATAAGCAGGAAAGACCAAATGTTAGCAGCGAGAATCGAAGAAGCAATGAGAAACAACGAGGGCTTGGAGTCACTAACAAACGATAATGTGAGGAGAGACGCCGCAAGAACCAAAATCACTCAAGAGAAAGGAAGGAGCGTTAAGCAGATCAGAGAAGTGAGCAAGCAACGAAACACCAGAGACAGAGCCACATCATCTCCTCCTGCAAAATCATCAGGTGTGAGGACACCAATAAGAAAGTCAACTTCAGTTAGAAAGTCAACTTCGTCTTCGAAACCCGGAAGAGGATCATCATCATCAGAGAAATCTTCAAAGCCGAAAAGAAAAATATTAAAGACGGTTGGATCAAGATCTATTGCTGCGAGGGGGAAGAAAGGTTCAGAGAGAACAGGTAAGAAACTTAGTGTAGTTGGGTTCAGAGGTCGGTCTGCTGCTGCTAGAGCCTCTTCTTAATTACATTGTGGTAACTTAAAAGGAATGTTAAAAGTCAGTAGAAAAGTGAATTATGAACGGATTATAATTTCAAAAGCGTTAAAGATGAATCAATCATCTTGAGAGACCATAATATGTTCTTTCTTTTAAGAATTTCATATCGAGAGAAGAAATCCACTTTTGCCTTGGCAGAAACTCGTCAACTTTGTATATGACATTCTATGTTGTGTAATATATTCGGGTTGAGACGTAGAATGGTTCTTTATAAAAATTGAGGTATGGTGTGGATTTCTTTAGATTGTGATGTTATAAAGTGGGGAGAATAGCTAAACATATGGTTAAGTGTAGAGTTGAAGGGGACGTTCATAATAACAAAATATCCTACATCGACTGATTGAGTCAAAAAGATTCCGAGGAAAGCAACGGTCACTAGTCTCAAAAAGATTCCGAGGAAAGCAACGGTCACAAGTCACAACCATACTTGAAATGTTTGAAGGATCATTACTAACCACATTGGATTGATGTTTGAAGGGCTATTACTACAGCAGTTGATTGCAGTTTTTACTAGGTAGAAAGCTGTAAGCGGATCAATCTAACATAGAAAGTTCATGTTTCTGGAGAGATTGAAGAATCCAAAGTTGACTCTGCCCAAATGAATTTTAATTTTCTTATCCTGGGGCTTGGTATACATCAAACCTGATTCCTCTTCCACCACTGTCAAGTTTATGCGCAATCTCTCTTTAATCTTTCCTTGTATAAAAAATGGTCAAGTTTAAGAACGGCAGCCTGAGTCCCATAAAAAGGACTATGATGGTGGGTTACACTCATGAAACTGTCTCCTCATAAGGAACACGAAAGTGAGGATTCATGAATCTGTCTCTTCATAAGGAACACAAATAGTGAGTAGCACCGTTCTTAAGCTATAAAAGAAAAAGAAAAGTCGATAAAAATAAATAAAAATGATACCCTAGAAAGGTAGGAAGAAATCAACAAAGGAAAGAGAAAATAAGAGACTTGTATCGAGATTTTCTATGTTCATGAGTTTGCAAAGGAAAGAAACTATAAGTTCTTTGATCAATACACCCTCGATGAGACTGCATGCCTAAATGAAATAAAGGGATCAACAATGCAGAATTCGGGGATTTCTCTAAGGGATACTGAACGGTATCTGGAACGATTGCTAAGCTTGTGGTAAGTATATTGACATACTATCTAATGTTGATTATGTGGTATGTGGGTTCAAAAGTGTTGATCAATCAATGTGGCGTTCCAGAGAGTTCATAAGTTTCTGTTTTTTCAACCTCGACTCTGTTCTTAGTATTTGCTTGAGGCCAAGCAAAATGATAAGTCTGGAGAAGTTGATATACTGCGTTTTTAAAGCTTTCTAACCCAAGGTTTTCAATGGTTTTTCGAGTCAAAGTGTGTATTTAGAGTCTTTTAGTCCTTTTATCGAGTCTTTTCAGGTTTTAGGTTGCCTTGGGAGAAAATAAATCATTTTGGGTGCAAACAAGCATACGGAGATGCAGAACTATGTAAAAACGCCTGAAGTTTGGCAATCGTTGAGGCATTTACCACCGATGGATCGTGCTGAGTTTTGGATACAAGCTAGATCTTTGAGTTAGCTTTCCTGTGGAAGTGGTTTGAAGTCGATCCAACGGTGCAATCTAAGGTTATGGCGATTTTGGTAAAGACATGTTAGTCTAGCAGAAAATTCTACATGAAAGCATCAAAGTGGGGGATGTCAGAACTGCAGATCGACCACTCCAGTCCTGTGGGGATTTTCTTGAAGACTGACATAAGACTCTACCGGAGAGCATCAAAGTGCGGATGCCAGAATTGCAAATCGACCACTCTAGTGTTTGCGATAATTTCTAGCAATTTTTCGTATTTCGACCTAAAACGACCTATGACCTATATATAATTAATTTTGGCCATTGTTTCTGCCATAACCTCTTCTTTAACATTGATACTTTTAGCTTTTTGCAATTTGTGAGCTTTGGAGAGATGATTTTTCTACTCTACATCTATGAGAAGATTTTTGAACCCCATTTGATTTCTATTTTATTTATTATAAATTTCTCTTCATCTCTTTGCTTTTTTTTTCTTATTCCATGTCTGGTTAATCCATTAGGTAGGTTTAGGGTTTCAAAATGATTATTAATCATTGAATCAGACATAAATAGAGATTTATTCATTTGTCGTCTTCATCTATTATTGATCCCATTGCTGAAACTTGATTAGCTACCTAGTTTCTGATTTTAGGTTGTTTAGTGCATCAAAAGTGTTTGTTTAAAAATCTGAAATAGTATAGGTGATTAGATTGCCCTTAACCAACACAAACTGATGTTAAGGCAATATGTAAACTGATGTAAGCATGGCTGCTTATGCATCAGTACTTGACAAGGAGAAGGACAATGGAGCTTATGGGGATAAAGCTAAGCTTGTAGCTGAGGGAGAAGGAGACTTTGTAGCTGAGCTTGGAGACACTAGGGACCAGCTAATTCGTCTTAACCATCAAGAGGACCAGTTTAATCATTTAAAGGGCGAACCGGTTCAATACAAGGAGCAACTTATTCCACCTAAACCGCCAAATCATTTACATGGACCAACATGTGCATATATGGAGCCAGCTATGGAAACTACTCTTACCAACATATCATGCGACCAATCATTTTTTTATAAAAACCAAAGAAAGTTATTTTGTTTCAAAGAAAGTTATCTTCTGAACCAAATTCTGTTCCTGCTTTTCTTCTTGTGTTTTGTGGAATCAAAGCTTGAAGAATTGGGTAGAATTTATTAACTCTTGTGAGGATTAGCCCTTGAGTTAGTAAAGTCTAAACTCTTGTGCTTGGAGTTCAAGTACAACTGGTTTCCATCATTCAAACCACTCCTCCATCAACTTAAGCTTCTAAGTGAAGATTTCAAGGAAACAATACTTGAAGCATTTCAAGGCTTGTATCATTGGTATCAGAGCTAAAAGCTCCTATCCCAGGTGTTTTCTATTCCTATCTTAAGTTTTTGCAATTTGTTTCATTCAGTTTTTGAATTTTGATTCATATAAATCAAAAACAAAAAATCATAAAAACTGTTTTACTGTTTTTCCGCTGAATTATCTTGTTTGAATTTTATAAACTTCATAAAAACTCAAACAAATATTTTTTCTTTTAATTCTGCTTTATTAAACTCTTGAAAACAACAAAAAATTATTTTCTTTAAATTAACATATCATTTGTTAATTTTTAAAACAGTTTTCCTTCAACTGGTCAAAAACTGTTTAATCTGTTGTTCTTGTTTGCTTTCACTTAAAACCTGTCTTTGATTTGTTTTGATTGAAATTTTGCAAGGTACAATGGGAGATGTACCACCAGTAGACCCTCTACAAGTAATGATGGCGATGATGCAGACCCAATTCGCAGCCATCAATGAGAATCTCACATCTCTAAACACAAGGATGCAAAGGATAGAAACTCCTGAGCGACTACCTCCCCTTTTGCCAAGAAGAAATATTCCTGGAGGTCAACAAGATGCAAATCGTGTAGAGGATCCCCCTGATGTACCACCACCAGCACCAGACCTTTCACAACAGGCTCAAGAAATTTTAAACAGAAGGGACAATGAGAGAAACAGGCCCTATAATGAAGATAGACACTTACCACCAGAAGTGAAGCTGCTTGCACCAACCTTTGCTGGAAAACTAGATCCTGCTGCTTACTTGGAGTGGGAGAGAAGGATGGAGCACCTGTTTGAGTACTATGCCTATACAGAGCCTAAGAAGATTGCCCTTGCAGTAGCTAGTCTCACTGATCATGCATTAGCTTGGTGGGACAGAGAAGTTGCTGAAAAGAGAAGGCTCAGATATCCACAAATCACCAGATGGAGTGACATGAAATTTGAGCTAAACAGAAGGTATGTACCCCCACATTACCATAGATATTTATTAAAAAAGTTTAGGTCTCTATTTCAGGGTTCTAGGAGTGTGGAGGAATATTATGAGGAGTTTGATCTTCTAAGAAGTCATCTAGCCTTAGAAGAAACAGAGGAGTCTTTGATGTCTCAATTTATGGATGGGCTACAAGAAAGAATTCAAAGAAATGTGGAGATGCAGCCTTACCATTCCTTACCTGAACTTCTACATCTAGCTGTTCAAAGAGAGAAACAAATCAAGACGAAGGCTACAACAAGAAATCGCTCAAACAACAATGCAGCTTGGAATCAACAACAAGCTCAAAAAACTCAACAAACTCAGCAGCAGCAGCAGCCAAACCCCACGCCATTTATAGTCAAAGGAAAGGGGATAGCCATAGAATCACGCTTTAAACCTCATGGCCAAGAGCAAGGTAAGTCTAGTAATTCAACTAGAACTCATGATATTATTTTTAAATGTCTAGGCAGGGGTCATGTATCAAAAGAATGTCCTAAGAAGAGGACCATGATTCTTAGACAAGATGGTGGTTATGATTCTCAAGATGAGGAGATGGCTGAAAACTCAGAAGAAGAAATCACCAACTTTGCTGAAGAAGGAAGCCTTCTAGTAATTCAAAGGGCGCTAAGTGCACAACCAATCTTTGAAAATCAGGAGCAAAAAGATAACCTCTTTCACACCAGATGCACTATTAAAGACAAGGTATGTCATTTAATCATTGATAGTGGTTCATGTGCTAACATTGCAAGTGTTTCTTTGGTAGAGAAACTTGGTCTTCAAACAATGCAGCACCCTAGACCCTACAAGCTCAAATGGTTAAATGATAAAGAGGAGTTAAAGGTGTCAAAGCAAGTCAATATATCATTCACCATTTGGCAGTATAAGGACGAAATATTGTGTGATATTGCACCTATGCAAGCTGGCCATGTCTTACTTGGAAGACCTTGGCAGTATGATAGAGAAGTCAGCCACAATGGGAGAAAAAATGAGTACTCTTTCCACCTTAACCATTGTAAGCATATCTTAGTTCCTTTAGCTCAAAAAGATATCAGAGTTTTACAAATAAAAGCTAAACAGGATTCTGGAAATAAGGCTAGTTATTTTGCAACTCAGGAATTTTTAGATTTAATTCCACTAGATATAATGCACTTGCCTTTGCCAAGAGACTGTTTTGCAGGTTTTAAAGAAGAAAAGTTTAAAACTATGAAGTCTAAGGAGCAGAACATGAGCAACCATGGAAGGAACCTGATGTTTATTAAGGAGAATCCGCCATTAGATGGTTTTAAACCAACACTGGAGCTGTCCAAGGCCAAAAACATTCCCATCACCTCCTTACTAAATCACTTATACCCCAACCAAACAATGCACCCTCAAGGTAAGTTTCAAAATTTCAAAAAAATTCCAGGAACTAACTTAAGATTATGTGATGCAGGTACTTATGTTTTGAGGACAAAACCTCCTCAAGAGGGTGAATATAATGTAAGCATGGCTGCTTATGCATCAGTACTTGACAAGGAGAAGGACAATTGAGCTTATGGGGATAAAGCTAAGCTTGTAGCTGAGGGAGAAGGAGACTTTGTAGCTGAGCTTGGAGACACTAGGGACCAGCTAATTCGTCTTAACCATCAAGAGGACCAGTTTAATCATTTAAAGGGCGAACCGGTTCAATACAAGGAGCAACTTATTCCACCTAAACCGCCAAATCATTTACATGGACCAACATGTGCATATATGGAGCCAGCTATGGAAACTACTCTTACCAACATATCATGCGACCAATCATTTTTTATAAAAATCAAAGAAAGTTATTTTGTTTCAAAGAAAGTTATCTTCTGAACCAAATTATGTTCCTGCTTTTCTTCTTGTGTTTTGTGGAATCAAAGCTTGAAGAATTGTGTAGAATTTATTAACTCTTGTGAGGATTAGCCCTTGAGTTAGTAAAGTCTAAACTCTTGTGCTTGGAGTTCAAGTACAACTGGTTTTCCATCATTCAAACCTCTCCTCCATCAACTTAAGCTTCTAAGTGAAGATTTCAAGGAAATAATACTTGAAGCATTTCAAGGCTTGTATCATAAACAAATCGAATCTGATCGTTAATGCTTGTTTACAATTCTAAATTTAGACGACGGTTTAGAATCTTAGATTGCTGGATAAAGTCTTTGATAACACGACAATGAATTAGTTATACATTCATGTTTGAGTTCAAGACTGTGTTTATATGTTTCCTGAATAATTGTCTGGTTCATGATCTCTTATTCCTACGAATTGTCGCTGTTTTAATTGATCTTTCTACAGTTAAATAGCTATTTTTGTTTCACATTGCATCCAACAAACCATATCATTATCTTAGCTTAATTTCACCCTAAAGAATCATAGTGAAACATTGGTCTCTGTGGATTTGATGGCATCTATACTACTGCAATTGTCTGCACACTTACTGTAGCATCCGTATCCGATAAAATATGGAATGATCGTACCGGACAGGGTGTTGTCCGAGGAATGACCGAGCCAAGGGTCGGATACTGGCTGGGAAATGGAGGTTCGGACTATGGTCGGGTGATGACCGAGGAAATAGTCGGGTGTGGGCTGGATAGCCGAGCCGGATGGACCATATCCGAGGGAAACAGGGTCCAGTCCGAGGGAAATGGGATTTATCCGAGTGCAGTGGGATATATCCGAGAGTCTGGGAGGTTAGTCCGAGTGTCAGTGGACTGTCTCCGAGGGGAAATAGGAAACCTCCGAGAGAAATAGAGGATTAGCCGAGGTGGGACAAGTTGTCCGAGAGAAATAGAAATATCCGGGTGAAAAATAGAAAACACCTCGGATAAAGGCGGTTTATCCGAGTGGGAAGGGATTTGGGCCGTGGGCCAAGTGTTTGGTCGGCTATTTTGGGGTTTATCAAAGGAATGGTCGAGCCGGTACAGGGAATAGCCGAGAGAATCGAATCGGACCGGGATAAAACTTACTGGAACCGGGAAAACGTCGGATAAGTCCGGGTTACCTAGGATTTTGCGAGTATTTAAGGGATTTTGAGACTTTTCTCGGGAGAGTTGTGTTTACTCGAGAGCAATAAAGCAAAGAAAGAGAATAGTCGAGAGAAAACCCTAAGAAAAACAGTTTATCCCGAGGGCATCCGAGAGAGATCAGGTTATCGCCGAGCAGATCCGACCATCGCCGAGATAAACTGGTAAGTGATCGGATATTTCCCTAAGTGTTGAGTTTTCATCGGATAACCTCGAGCTAATAGCCTTGTTTTGTGGGGTTTCTGAGGGAAAACAGAGTTTGGCTCGAAGAGAGGTGAACGGATCAAGAGATGGCCGAGGCGATAAGGATCGGATCGTACCGTGAGCCGAGAGATTCTTAGGGAGATCGGATATCTTCGTTTTGGTGCGGTTTTCATCGGGATTTCTTCTGACCAATCTGTTTCTAGCCTTGTCTAAGGTGAGTGCGTGACTGTGGTTGGGTCTAGGACCGTAGGATTGCTAGGGTTGAATGTTTGCATGTTGATTGTGTGATTTTCATGCTATGTGTTTAGAATTGATAAGCAATCCTTATGTTGTGATATATTGTGGTGTTTACCGTGGCATAGATGGTATTTAGCTAACCTCAGGGTAATCCGGATCATGTACTAGCTTAGGGGATGTGGGATTCTCGCTGGAGTAGACATGGGTCTTAAAAAGGGATTGATCTTGGTTGGTTAGGCTAGATGATCATGGCCGTTTGATATTGTGATGTCTATTGCGAATTGATTGTGTTGAATGTTGAATCTGAAAGTATGACTGCGTGTTTGGTACTGACCAGGTGTTACGGGATGACCGTACTCACTAAGTATTTATGAAATACTTATGCCTCGCATCTTGAGTGTGCAGGTACTAAGCAGTAAAGGGGCGAGACCAGGCGGCAGTGATGGATATGGATGGATCGGGACTTGGTTTTATTTGTGTTAAGACTTGTGTTTAGAGTCTTATGGCTTTGGTGTTTGACCGTTTATGTTGCTAGATGATTAGTTGTATCTTTAGCGAACCTTGTGTTGTGATTTGTTAAGTTAACCCCGAATCCTGTTTAAGTGTTTTTGAAAGTTGAATGAATGAAGTGAGTTATTTATATTCCGCTGTGTATTGATAAGAAAGACTTAGAAAAATAAAGAAGAAAAAATTCGAAAATATGGCTAAGTATAAAAACAGATTTAGAGGATGTAGTGGAACACAGCCGCGGTACGGTTTACCGGGTTGGGTTAGCACATTTACAGTCTTTTATTTGGGTTAAAACATGAGTGTACCATATTGTTTGTGAGTTTGCTTTAGGCATGGAGTGTGTCACTTTACCAAGAAAAGTGATACACAGATGCGACGATCACGTGTTATCATTGCATCATGGTGCTGGAAACTCAAAGGGGCAAATGTGATGTGATATTTGTGAGGGAAAGACAGATCCAAAGTTATGGTTTTATAATTGTGATGTGTACTTAGGGACATGTGTTACTTCAAGGCAGGGAACGAATACCGGGGAGGAGAACTAGTTGCCAACGATGTATGACTAGACCGTTATGCATGCGTTGTTTGTAAAATGCATTGAATGTTCCCTTTCTTTCTTAAGGGTATTGTTGCTTTAGATCCAGCTGTTGTATACGCTGGTTCAATGGAGTGTACAAACCAAAGCCACAGCCGATGGTACGAGTGTATCCGATGGGGCGAGTGTAGACTGAAAACAAAACGATGAGGATGACTATGAAGATGCTGATGAGGCTGAAAACAAAACGATGAAGCTATATCAAGTGTCCGCGTAGGATATATCTTCTGTTCTTGTTTTATTTTATCAAATTGACGTTCAGGTAGAAAGTTTAGAGCAAGGTGTTGACGTTTTCATTGCAAGACATTAACCTAATGAAACAAGGAATTTTGGAGTTGTCAAATTTGAGATGGTACTATAAATCTGGCAACGAAACGCTAATTTATGAACAAAGAGTTGGTTTAACTTGTACATTGAATCAAACCCCAAATATAGCTAGAGAGACTTGGATTCAATTAGTTTTTTTTCACATCTTGATTCACGAATACATATCTTAACACACACGCACACACATGTAGGAAGATTGTGTATTTCACACTAAGACTACATATTGACACCCTTTCACAAACCATTAACCAAGACGTTTTTTTTTGACGAAACATGTCACAAATAGAATCTATGAATAACAAATGATTTGAAACATTTTCAGAGTGAATAGATCTGATTTTAGTTTCAAAAACTAATCGTGCACAAAAGCTTCATGGCTATCAATCTCTGCGTTTGTGAGCGTGAGCGTACGCTGAAGCTTCCGAGGAGAGAAAACCTCAACCTCCACCACAAATGTAGCTGTGACCGGCCGGTGATCAGAGAGTTTGATCTCACTTCTTCTGTAACTCATATGCTTCATTCCTTTCCCGTACCAAATAATACGATCGCACCTACACCACATTCAGTTTTAAAGTACACATCATTTTAATTTTCATGCGTTTATCTTATCACAAAATGTCTGTATTGAGTGTGTATGTGAGAGTGGTTTACCATGCTGGTGTCCGTTTCCCGGCTTTCGGATATTTTCCTCCGTAGTTTTCTGAATCGATTTCGTATTTGTAAGTTGGTGGAAAATCTAGAGCTCCTTCTGACCATCCCTCGAATACACGCCCTTGTCTCATTTCTCTTGCAAGCTACCAAAGATTGACAAGATAAGAGTGCAAAATATGATCTTTGGCTTGTTTCTTTTAACGCAAGAAATCGATCTAAGGCTAAATGTACCTGGTCCTTTTCAGCTAACCTCTTCCAGTCTTTTCTTGCAATAAGTTCATGTGTCTTCTTATACGATAAGTTAATCCGATAGTTCAGATCTCCCAGCCAGATTATTTTTCTGTAGAACAACATTTTTCTTGTTAAAGATTCTTATATGAATAAAAATTAGAGAAAATGCTCTAAAATAATCCAGAAATCTTTTTTACAGCTATAAACTTTTTCTTTCAGTATTTTTTTCAAAGCAGCAACAGAAAATCTATAATTATGCGTATAGCCAAGGAAATTGTTTATAGCTATAACTTTTTTTTTTGATTTTTTACATAACTTTTTTCGTAGTTTTTCGGTAATTTTTTCAAAATAGCAACATAAAATCTATAATTATTTCGTGGTTATACGCATTATTTTTACTAGTGACATCAAGTTCTAAAAGACGTCAAATAATTAAAGATGAGTTCTCAGAATATGCAAATTATAAGGATAAGAGCATACTCGTGATCACGGATGCTTCTTGGAAGTCTTGTTGCGCTAAGAGAATGAGGATGAAAATGCGTTCTTTTGTGAATGTCGCTTACATCAGCGTTTCTTTTCCTTTGATCTCCATCTTTTTCCCCTGAGGCTAGATGCGTGCACACAAAACAAAACGGTGTCTGATACACTGACATGCTCACGGAGACAGCTCCCTGTATAGTTCAAAATGAATTGTAATTAGTTGTTGCAATATTCATTAAATGTATTCTTAACCAAACTAGATAAGAGAACAATTGGCACCAATTTCCCGTCTTTGATTTTATATATGCAAATTCGGTATTCACAGTTTAGATTCCTGAGTAGTAATGTTGTTGACAAAGAAAAAAGAGAATTAATGAAGAAGACCTTGTTACCAATGTAACCCATAACGCCAACACCAACAGTAGACACACTGAGGTTTCTTATGTGCTTGCGCAAGCTTCTCCGAACCCATATGGTTAAAAAAACTCCAACCATCTGTTTGCTTACGATCCGTACATACGATGGTTTCCTCACATTCATGAGAGGCTTGAAATCTAAATCCGCAAGTAGAGGCGTCTTCTTCCCCGCTGCAACACCGTAATTGTTTCCAATCGCTTTAAAAGAGTTATAATTCTTGAAAGGCTTCAATGAAGACTTGTTGTATGAACAACGTTTTTCTCGGACATGTTGGTTTAACAATCTCAGTGGAGGCTCTGGCCAGCTCAAACCAACTCTTTCGGAGTAACTAAACCATCGGTTTAACCTTTTTGCACGTTTCGAACCATTGTCAAGCTGCATTGAAAACAACCTGTCCAGCGTCTTTGGAGATGAAAACTGCCTCTGGAGATACTCTTGTCTCGGCAAGCATGATCTCTTGTCGTAGTTAGTATCAACTATACCATCAAAGTCGACGTTCTCATCAACGGGATGAATCACATTGCTAGTAAACATATCTTCTACTACATCATGGACCTCTTCCAGTGGCTTAAACTTTGACGGTGAAGGAGGATCACTGTAGCTTACGATCTTTACCTTTCGAGGTCGGATTCTATTTAGCGCATCGCGTATAGTGTCCTCCCATTCAGAAGCAGGCCGCACATCCTCAATACCAAATATGTTGCCAGCATTCAGCGGAACGATTTCTTGAAGACTAGAAAGAAAAAATTGCATTTGAAATCAAGAAACCGTGAACATTCGAAATCAATAAATCAAGAAACCATGAACATTCAGTATCAAGAAATCAAGAAACCGTAAACATTCGGAATCAAAAAATCAAGAAACCCTGAAAATTCGAAATCAAGAATTCAAGAAAATCAAGAAACCACCAAGAAACCAAGAAACCGTGAACATTCAGTATCAAGAAAACAAGAAGCCTAAACATTCGGAATAAAAAAACCATCAGACCAAGGAACCAAGAAATCAGGAAACCGTGAACATTAGGTATCAAGAAATCAAGAAACTATAAACATTCGGAATCAAGAATTCAAGAAGGTCTTATTTTAATCGGGTTGAAACCATACCCGATGACATAAATGTCTGCCGGTTCGATGGTATCGACCCAACCATCAATATCCAAGTCAGGAGGTGGGACTCTTCCTCCAACATTCCAAGTCCCAACACAGATTCTAGCTACATCAAAAACCAACGTTTTACCAAAGAACTCAAATGAGATGTGCGGCCTGATTGCTAGTTAAGTAAAGCCACACACAAATGAAATTTCAAATAAGAAAAAAAATCAAAGGACCTGATTGCTTTGGTGTCCATATACTGAACCCTGAACGTTTCTGAGTTCCTTCTTCTCAGCTTTGGTTCAGCATCTAAAACATTCACAAATACGTAAGAATCCATTCAAAACGGCTGATGATTCTTAAATGTCAGCGAAGATTTTAGGATAATACCGTCAGTATCAGCATGAGCTTCTTCTTCGATTCCTGTAACTCGAATCCAGATTTTTCCGATTTTAGATTTCAGACACAACCAGATTTGAGTAAAATTGAGAGAAAACAGTTACCTTCGCTTTCAGAATCACCAGCACTATCATCATCTTCTTCATCTTCACTATCAACGGTAAGATCTGATTCAGTGGCCGAAATGTTAAGCCATTTACGGAGGAGAAGACGAGCCCAATAGAGCTGTAAGCACGACGAAGAAGCCGAAGAACAGCAAAGCGTAGCCCAATTCCTCTGCGAAATTTTCAAATCAGGTATACCCAAAATTCTAGAAAAGCCCTGAATTCAAGGAATAGAAACAGAGTAGAGGAGAAGAAAAAAACAGAGATCGGTGTTACCTCTGTTCGCCGGAATCGAAATCGTTCAGGCGCCATTAGAGTCGGACCAAGTCTAATTAAATGTGAATCCTAAGCAAAGAAGGTTGTAGAGAGGTTGATGATCGAGAGGGAGAGAGAGAGAGAGGAAGAAGACGGTTGAAGAATATTAACGTCCATTGTTGAGAGAGAGATGATGGTGCAGTGAAATGTTGGTTTTGACTTTTTGTAATTTTAAAAAGTAAACGTAGGAAACAAAGTTGTGATTAAGCATAATCTCGAATTAGCCAGCGTTTTGAGTTTGAATAAAGGTGATTAGTCAACAAGCAAGGACATGTCAAACCAATACTCCAATTGTTATTTTATATATACTAGGTATTTACCTGCGCTACGCAGCGGGATATTAATCTAAATTATGTATATATTTTTAATATAATAAAAGTATTTTTATAATATAAATGAGTATTGTATTTTTTTATCAGCTAAAGTTATTTATATGTTTTAAATCTGATAAATATTGTATATTTTTTTTATTTTTCAAAATTATAATTTGCTATTAAATTTGTTTAGCTAACTAATTATAAATGTATATGTAATAATAAATAATACATTTTTAGTACATTTATGCTAATGGTAAATATAATCTATTTTCTCCAATAAATTGCCACTTGATCCTCCTTTGTAATTATATAAAGCAAAATACTATTTTTAAAAAAGATTTATTAATTAATATGATTATCGTGAATTATAAAATTTATTTATTTATGAAATATTTCTTATAAACATATATTTTTAAAAATACCAAACTATAATCAAAAATATTCATATCAAAATCATTGATATCGCTTTAAAACTAAATAGAAAATTCTGTTTAAACTCTTGAAATAACGTTTTAGTTAAAATTAAATAATTAAATTTTGGTTATTGTAACATACTTTAATTTGGAAATTTAGCATAGAGAAATTTCATCTTCTTATAAAAACCGAAAAATCGCATTTCTCCTCAAAACCAAAAAAAAAATTTCTCATAAAACTGAGAAATCGCCTATTCCCGCTAAAACCAAAAAAATTATTTTCTCGTCAAACTTAAAACTTAAAATTTCATTTTCCCGCAAAAACTTGTGTTTTCCGCCAAAACCGAGAAATCACGTTTTTTCACTAAGACCAAAAAATTTCATCTTCCTGCAAAAGCAAAAAAAAAATCGTATTTTCCCGTCAAAACCAAAAAAATTATTTTCCTGCAAAAACCGAGAAATCGTCTACTCCAGCCAAAACAAAAAAAAAATCATTTTTCTCGTTACACCAAAAATCACGCTTTTCTACCAAAACAGATAAATTATAATTTTCTACGAAAACCAAAAATTGCATTATCCCGAGAAATTATGTTTTTCCGCGAAAACTAAGAAATTGTATTTTACCGCGAAAACTAAGAAATTGTATTTTCCTGCGAAAGCCAAAAAATCATTATTCGTCAAAAACTGAAAATTTGCATTTCTCATCTAAACCGAGAAATTGCTTATTCCCGCCAAAACCTAGAAATTTTATTTTTCCATCAAACCGAGAAATTGTATTTTCTGTCAAAATCATTAAAATGCAATTTCCTGTGAAAACTAATAAATCACATTTTTGCGTGAAAACCAAGAAATCGGTCAAAAGTCGAAAATTTGCATTTCCTATCAAAACAGAGAAATTGCATTTTTCGTCAAAATTGAAAAGTTGCATTCCGCATCAAAACTGAAAATCGCATTTTTCCGTCAAAACTAAGATATTTTGTTTTCCCGTCAAAATCAAATTTTTTTTTTTGTTTTCTCACCAAAATCTAGAATTCACATTTTTCCGCCAAACCTGAGAATTTGATTTTTTTGCCATAACCGAGAAATTATGTTTTGCTACCAAAACTGAAAATCATATTTTCCTACCGAAATCAAGAAATCCCTTACTCCTAGCAAAACAGAGAAATTTCTTATTCCCGCTAAAGCCAAGAAAATTTGTTTTTTCGTCGAAGCATGGTTGATGCTGAACCTACACTTTTTTCAATCATATACGTCTCTGTCAAATAAACAGATATCTATAAATTTTTTATTATAATTTATTTATTGTTATTTATTATTTGGATTTAGGTTTGGCAAAAAATAGAACAAATTTTTTATTTGTTGTTATTTATTATTTGGGCTTAAGTTTGGTAAAAAATAAAATAATTTTTTTTATTTGCTGTTATTAATTATTTGGATTTTGTGTTTGGTAAAAAATAAAATAAAGATTAATAGAAAAAGTATTTGAGTTTTTAAAGGGTTTAAGTTTAAAATTTAAAAATAAGTAGGTGAATTGTATTAATAAAATATTTTGATTGGTGATTATTTTTGATGAGGTGTCATGTTTATAAAGCTTCAAAAAGCTGATGTGTCAAGCTATGGAGAGACATGAGTGTTATTGTTGTGTTGATTATATAAAATAAGTTGCATGAAAGTTAGTTATTCATGTGGCAATTTTAAATTGATTAGATTTTGACATGTGCTGATTAAATATAAGCTACCATATTAATTCTTAAAAAAAGATATATTTTAATTAAAAAAATAATAAAAATAAGCTGAAATAAGATTAATTTCAATTTAGGAAAATTTAAACTAAAACGTTAATTCTATAAAAAAAATCAGAAAATAAAAAATTATATTTTAATTAAGAAAAAAGAAAATATAATTATAAGAGAAAAAAATATATCTCTATTAAATATAATAAATAAGATTAACTTCAATTTAGAGAAGTCTAAGTTAAAACATTTATTTTACAGGAAAAATAAAACAATGTTTATATATATATATATATATATATATATATATATAAACAAACAAATAAAATCTGTAACAATTTTTCATTAAGCAAAATAATTATTCTTTATTTTGTTTTAACTGGTATAATTTTCTTTCTTTTCTCATTATATTAATACAATCATGCATTATGTTACATGTACGTTAATAACATTATGTTATGTTATTAAGCTACATAGGATCATGCATTACATTATGTTATGTGTTGTTAGAAAACTTGTATAGTTATATAATTTTTTTAATTATTCTTCTTCTTTTTTCAAGTTTTAACTACTCTTCTAACTTTTTTTTAATATTCTTTATAACAAAAATATCATCAAAACAATGAGTTTAAGTGTTCAAATTAACCAGAACAATTATTTGACATTGGATCAATTAAACAAGAAACGTCCATATCGCCATACGGTACTATATCTAATTCGAAAAAGGGAAGAAAGAAATTTAAAGAAAAATAACAAGCTCATAGAATTGAATGTACCCCTGCTTAAAAAAGGTAAACATTATTTTTCCTTAAACCACAATATATTACTAAATATTATTATATTTTACTATCTAATAATAATTTTTCAATTTAACTTAAATTTTAATTTTTTTTATTCAAGAAAATTCTGTTCATGGTTTTGTGCATCACTCTCTTATTAAAATGTTTGGAGTTCAATTATGTGAAGGAAGACATATTGAAATTTATTAATTTAATATGTAAGATTGCAAAAAGTATTACCAAGTGTCCAATCATAAATTTCAGATAAAGGTACAACTGAGTGTACAAGTGTTAACTCCATGGAGCTAAAAGTTTTGTCAAATACCTTTTAAAAAATTTCGATTTCAAAATTATAAAGATTTTGATAATCTAAAAGATAAGCCAGAAGATTTATACGATATAATTATTACTAGATGATTGGCCTGCACCGTGTACGAGCTATAAAATATTTTAATTATATATTGAAGATGTTTTATTTATATAAAATTAATTATGTATTAATAATAACAATATATAGATATTTAATAATAAAAAATAACAATAAATCAAATAAAAATTGTTATAGATTTCAATAGAAATTGAAGACAAAAAAACATTAACTAAGATTTTTAAAATACTTTCTTAGATAAAAGAAAGTGTAAATATGATAACTAATTAAACTGAAAATATTAAAATATATAATAATTAATTTAATTTTATGATTGGCCCGCATGTATGTGCATGTATAATTTTTTTATAGACATAGTTAGTTGTAATATTTAAGTATTGATTAATTTGTTATACATTATGTAAGTGTTACGTTTCTATACATATACAATTTTAGTGTTTAAGAATAATCACACAAACATTTCATATCTTTTGAAAACTTATGTAAGCGTTATGCTTTTATTAAGGGTGTCAAAACAATTCACCCAACCCAATCCAACCCATGACCCTAATGGGAGAAAGATTAATAGATCATGGGTCAATCCAATTCATTTGGTAAATGGGTTTGGTTTACCTAAAACCTGTCTAATTACATAAGTCAAATGGTTTACCCAAAAAACCTGTTTAATTACATAGATCAAATGTTTATTCATAATCTGTCTAATTACATAAGTGTTTTTTGCTGCCAGGCTTCAAGAGAGACGATCAGTTTCATCAACATTTATGAATCTGCAAAACATGATTAAAGCAAAATATCAGAATATCCACAAACACAATGTAAAACCCATCCCTAAACTCAATGTAAAAACCAAAGGAACATAAAAACACTATCAACAAACTCATTGTAAAAACCAAAGGAACATAAAAACACTAAAGCATTACGATAACATGACTAAGGCTATAAACACCATTCAGAAATTATCTAGTTCATCAATCACAAAATGATACAAATGACCATTCAAGTACATACTTACTTTGAAGTTATTCTATATCCGAGGGAGCCGTGCAAAGAGAAACACTCACTTATCCCTCATGTTCCTTTTCCATAGAAGTTGGTTCTGCTCGAATAGTAACCATTTCACCTTCGTCATTGTCATCTACAAATTCACAAGTGACAAGAAAACAGAGTTAATAGATGCATAAACTAACTTAAAGAAAATTTATGATCACTCTTATACCTTCATCATCAACTTTATAGCCAAATAACCAAGAGCGAGTGCACAATAAAGCTTGTACATTGCTAGGTAGAAGCTGAGTCTGATATTTGTTAATTATATGAGACCCAATACTGAAAGAAGATTCAGGAGCCACAGTGGTGATAGGAACGCTGAGAATGTCCATCGCCATGTATGTTAATGCACCAAACCAACAACTATTATCTTTCCAATACTGCAACACGTTCAAATGAGGATGACTTCTCATTTCTAATTTTGGCTCATCTAAATACATATCCAACGGCGACTTTCCTTCATCCATAACGTCTGGAATATCATCTAACTCAAACAGATCCTGTATCATTTGAAATATGAGCATGTTACAATCTAAAAAAGATAAATAAATGTTAGATTAGTAAACTAGAAACTTACATCTAAGGCCCCATGGGTTTCTCCTCCTTGTTCAGAAACAAGAGAGTCTGATCTTGTAGAGCTCACAACAGGAGTGAGAGGATATTTTCTCCTATATTCTTCAAAGAGCTTAAGAAGCTTACTCTCCAAATAGATCATTTTTTCTTGGGAAGTAAATGGATCGAGTTCATCATAACACCTCTTCAAAAGCTTAAACTTCATCATAGGATCTAAAACTGCTCCCATTGCAAGAACAACACTATACTCCTCCCAGTATTTATCAAATTTTGCGCTCATCTTAGAAATCATAGTTCTAATGGTAGTGTATTCATTGCTTCTATTCACTTCTAAC
Source organism: Thlaspi arvense (assembly GCA_911865555.2). Lineage (NCBI taxonomy): Eukaryota > Viridiplantae > Streptophyta > Magnoliopsida > Brassicales > Brassicaceae > Thlaspi > Thlaspi arvense. The sequence continues at coordinate 50,343,009 of OU466862.2, forward strand.
ACACACTGAATCTTCCATACATGAGCGAAATATAAATTAGAAGTAGAATAACTTCTTCCTGACATTAAAGATGTAATACTATAAAAAGGCTTCAAGATCTCATGAATAATCTTAGCTCTTTTCCATTCTTCATTTGAGGGACAATACTTATAGTTTTTGTCAACTACTTTAAACCTATATAAAGCACGCTGATACTTCAAAGCCTTCTGAAGCATCACGTATGTTGAATTCCATATATTTATAACATCTAGAGATAGAACAACTTCACCATCGCTATCTACACAGCTTGCAAATGCAATCCTTCTAGACATGGAAGCTTTAATATACTCCACAGTGTCTCTGATCTTAGACAATGCACTACTAATAACATCTAAACCATCTTGCACAATAAAGTTAAGGATATGTGCATAACACCGCATATGAAAATATTCACCTCTGCACACTAAATTATCGTCTAGATTAAGCCGATCCCTTAATATTTCTTGCATATTGTCATTAGCTGTAGCATTATCCACTGTCAAAGTAAACACTTTCTTTTCTATTCCCCACTCTTTCAAGCATTCATGGATTTTACTAGCTAAAACATCACCGGTATGCGGAGGAAGTAGATCACAGAAGGACAAAATCTTGCTATTTAATAACCACTTCGAATCAACATAATGAGCAGTGAGAACTATATAACCATCTCCAGAGAGTGCACTCCAACAATCAGAAGTCAAACAAATCCTACTAGTAATCTTTTCTAACTCAGACTTCAATTTATGTTTTTCCTTTTCCCAAGTTTTAACAACATCAGCTGCAGCAGTGTTTCTAGTATAGCAAATATAGTCTGGATTCAAATAACTTAAGTAATCTCTAAGCTCATCATATTCCACACAAAGAAAAGGAAGATTGTGTCTAATAATAACCCGACTGAATTTTTCCCTAGCAACTTTATCATCAATCTTCGCTACTCTTCTTTCATCATTTAATCCCTCTAAACATATCTTGCTATGGCGTTTCAGATTTGATGTTCCACTAGTTGATGTATACGCATAACTTTTTGAGCATTTCAAACAATATGCTCTTTCTTCACCATTCTCATCTTTTTCTACTTTGAAGTAATTCCACATAGAAGATGTCTTACTTCTTTTCCTATTAGTAGAAGAACTTACTGGACTTGATGTCCATGTTGATGATTGCCCCACAATACCACCACCCTGAAGATTCTCTTCTTCATTCTCCATTGGCATAGATGAATTTGGTCTATGATCTTCCATGATTGACTAAAATAGGAGCCAAAAAAACATCACGAAACACATTCAGCATAAGCATAACTATAAAAATATCCAAGTAGAAGAGATGATTTTGCTAAAAGTATCAACTTTGTTCGTTACGTGCTATGATTCAAAGTCTGAAAACAAATTATAAGTCTGAAGGCAAATTAAACTAATCTTCTTTTCACCTTTACGAGGCTCAAAAAGTAAGAGATAACCATTAAAGTCATGAACTAAGCTCACATAAATTTTGAATTGTTTCGTACTCTTAAACCAAAATCAGAGAATCACACTAAGCACGGATCATTTCTCATAGCAATAAAAGGAAAGCTACAAATCTTAGAATCGCGATCTACCTTCAGAAACACTGAAAAAAAGCTCGTGGGTATAATCAAAAACCCATTTCACCGCACCTGTGAAAGCAGGAGCTCTGGCGAGAATCCGTCAATGACTTCAAATCCGAGAGAGAGTGCAGGAGATAGAGATTGAGGGAAAGAAATTGAGATTGAGGGAATGAAGATAGAGTCCGAGATTGAAAAAGGGTCTGAGAGAAATGGAGAAAAAGATAGAGAGAGATCGAAAGAGATCAAGGGAGAGAGAGATCGAGGGGGAAAGAAGAAGATGATATCGTATGACTAAAATTAAAAAACATATTGGGTTAAACATGTTAACCATTTTACCCATTAACCCAAAATAAATTAAACCATTTTAAACCAATCCAATTAACTTACCAACCCAATTGACCCATCAATCTATTAGTATCAAATTTTGACACATCAATCCATTAGTATCAAATTTTTCAACCCAATAAAGTTTATGGATCAAAATGGGTTGGGTCAACCCATAAATTTGGATCCATTTTATTCACCCAACCCAATCCAACCCATGACCCTAATGGGTGAAAGATTAATAGATCATGGGTCAATCCAATCCATTTGGTAAATGGGTTTGGTTTACCTAAAACCTGTCTAATTACATAAGTCAAATGGTTTACCCAAAAAACATGTTTAGTTACATAGATAAAATGTTTATTCATAATCTGTCTAATTACATAAGTGTTTTTTGCTGCCATGCTTCAAGAGAGACGATCAGTTTCATCAATATTTATGAATCTGCAAAACATTATTAAAGCAAAATATCAGAATATCCACAAACACAATGTAAAAACCATCCCTAAACTCAATGTAAAAACCAAGGAACATAAAAACACTATCAACAAACTCATTGTAAAAACCAAAGGAACATAAAAACACTGAAGCATTACGATAACGTGACTAAGGCTATAAACACCATTCAGAAATTATCTAGTTCATCAATCACAAAATGATACAAATGACCATTCAAGCACATACTTACTTTGAAGTTCTTCTATATCCGAGGGAGCCGTGCAAAGAGAAACACTCGCTTATCCCTCATGTTCTTTTTCCATAGAAGTTGGTTCTGCTCGAATAGTAACCATTTCACCTTCGTCATTGTCATCTACAAATTCACAAGTGACAAGAAAACAGAGTTAATAGATGCATAAACTAACTTAAAGAAAATTTATGATCACTCTTACACCTTCATCATCAACTTTATAGCCAAATAACCAAGAGCGAGTGCACAATAAAGCTTGTACATTGCTAGGTAGAAGTCGAGTCCGGTATTTGTTAATTATATGAGACCCAATACTGAAAGAAGATTCAGAAGCCACAGTGGTGATAGGAACGCTGAGAATGTCCATCGCCATGTATGTTAATGCACCAAACCGACGACTATTATCTTTCCAATACTGCAACACGTTCAAATGAGGATGACTTCTCATATCTAATTTTGGCTCATCTAAATACATATCCAATGGCGACTTTCCTTCATCCATAACTTCTGGAATATCATCTAACTCAAACAGATCCTGTATCATTTGAAATATGAGCATGTTACAATCTAATAAAGATAAATAAAATGTTAGATTAGTAAACTTGAAACTTACATCTAAGACGCCATGGGTTTCTCCTCCTTGTTCAGAAACAAGAGAGTCTGATCTTGTAGAGCTCACAACAGGAGTGAGAGGATATTTTCTCCTATATTCTTCAAAGTGCTTAAGAAGCTTACTCTCCAAATAGATTATTTTTTCTTGGGAAGTAAATGGATCGAGTTCATCATAACACCTCTTCAAAAGCTTAAACTTTATCCTAGGATCTAAAACTGCTCCCATTGCAAGAACAACACTATACTCCTTCCAGTATTTATCAAATTTTGCGCTCATCTTAGAAATAATAGTTCTAATGGTAGTGTCTTCATTGCTTCTATTCACTTCTAACACACTGAATCTTCCATACATGAGCGAAATATAAATTAGAAGTAGAATAACTTCTTCCTGACATTAAAGATGTAATACTATAAAAAGGCTTCAAGATCTCATGAATAATCTTAGCTCTTTTCCATTCTTCATTTGAGGAACAATACTTATAGTTTTTGTCAACTACTTTAAACGTATTTAAAGCACACTGATACTTCAAAGCCTTCTGAAGCATCACGTATTTTGAATTCCTTCTATTTATAACATCTAGAGATAGAACAACTTCACCATCGCTATCTACACAGCTTGCAAATGCAATCCTTCTAGACATGGAAGCTTTAATATACTCCACAGTGTCTCTGATCTTAGACAATGCACTACTAATAACATCTAAACCATCTTGCACAATAAGGTTAAGGATATGTGCATAACACCGCACATGAAAATATTCACCTTTGCACACTAAATTATCATCTAGATTAAGCCGATCCCTTAATATTTCTTGCATACTGTCATTAGCTGTAGCATTATCCACTGTCAAAGTAAAAACTTTCTTTTCTATTCCCCACTCTTCCAAGCATTCATGGATTTTACTAGCTAAAACATCACTGGTATGCGGAGGAAGTAGATCACAGAAGGACAAAATCTTGCTATTTAATAACCACTTCGAATCAACATAATGAGCAGTGAGAAATATATAACCATCTCCATAGAGTGCACTCCAACAATCAGAAGTCAAACAAATCCTACTAGTAATCTTTTCTAACTCAGACTTCAATTTCTGTTTTTCCTTCTCCCAAGTTTTAACAACATCAGCTGCAGCAGTGTTTCTAGTATAGCAAATATAGTCTGAATTCAAATAACTTAAGTAATCTCTAAGCTCATCATATTCCACACAAAGAAAAGGAAGATTGTGTCTAATAATAACCCGACTGAATTTTTCCCTAGCAACTTTATCATCAATCTTCGCTACTCTTCTTTCATCATTTAATCCCTCTAAACATATCTTGCTATGGCGTTTCAGATTTGATGTTCCACTAGTTGATGTATACGCATAATTTTTTGAGCATTTCAAACAATATGCTCTTTCTTCACCATTCTCATCTTTTTCTACTTTGAAGTAATTCCACATAGAAGGTGTCTTACTTCTTTTCCTATTAGTAGAAGAACTTACTAGACTTGATGTCCCTGTTAATATTTTTATATATACACATATTTGTGAAAAAATGAAGTATCGCTATGATGTGTTAAAAGAAAATAACAAAATATATGTTTTGTGATATATATTTTTTATAATATATGGTTGATTTGTTTTACAAAAAATACGTATATTTAAGCATGTATGTATGAGTTAGAAATAAGTGAATTGTAATATTTAGGTGTTGGTTAGTTTTTCTGATATTTTCTGCAAACGTTATGTTTTTACACGATACAGTTTTTAGCATTTAACGACAATCCCAAAAACTGTTTCTATCGTTTTGTATTTAATCAAAATTTCTTATTTTCAGAGTTTTATGATATATGGTTTCTCAATAAAAATAATAATAAACATTTATTATAAAATTTGTGAATTCATATTTTATAAAATTCTCCGGTAGCTCTTCACTCATCTCTTCGTCAAATTTTTTTATAGCCCGCAATCGCTCACTTCCACAAACTTTTGTAACCGCAGCAATTAAACCAGTCGGATCATAAACTTATATGTGTATGATTTAAGATGTAAAGTAATGTATTTAATATTTGACTGTTATATTTAAACAGATTTTTCATGCATATATTTTTTCCAACATATTAAAACATTACATCATGAATCAATTTTTGTATATGTTGTGATACATTATATATAAGATTAACACATATATCAAAGTTAGGAACAAAAGTAGACAATATTTATAAATATTTCAAAATAAAAACATAAAATCGATCAAAATTATTCTTTTTTTTGTCTTCTTTGACTCATATTATTTTTCTTAACCTTGAAAAATATATTAAATATTAAGATCATCTCTAATATATATTTTTTATTTTTTCCTCTATAATATACGTGGATTTCTTTCTAGTCTATTTCTATTTATAAAGAAAAAAGGAAAATTGTTACTTTTTCTCCAATAGAGGAAAAAATAATATCACTATTTTCACTCTAAATTATAATATTTAAAATAAAGATGGGTTGGAGATGCTTTAAACCAAAAATATAGTCTAAACTTTTTACGAAAAACCAAAGTCGTAAAGATTCATTTTCACTTTTACTTATACTTCTTATTCATATATAGAGTATCATAAAAAAAAAATTTGCTAAGAGGATACTTATAATATATTTTTGTATCTGTTTATTTTTATTTCATTTATAATTTGGAATTCTTTCTATATAATGAGAATGCATTCATCTATGATATAATCTTTTTTTTCTTTTATAAAAATGAGATTTATTTAGTTTTAACTCAACCAATCAAAATATTTCGATTATTTTAGGAAATTTGCCATCTCACATTTTCATGTCAACATTAAAATACACTACATTTTCTTCTTCTTTTGACACATCAGTTATTTTTCATTAAACATGCTTGTCAAATAATATATAAGATTCTATTTTTAATTAAAATATATTTGTATATATAATAAGATATATGTTTAACATTTGTTTTTATTTTAACTACAATACATGTCGAAATCTTAACAATTGACTTGACATATGTTGCAACTATGTTAATATATAAAAATAAAATAAAAATTTATAAAAAGATATATATCAATAAGAAGAGGAAAAATAATAAAGGATAATTTTAAAATGAAATTATTAAGATTAATTTCAATTTAACAAAGATACAAATAATATATTTTAATTAAGAAAAGATAAATAAATTAAAATAAATAAGATTAACTTCAATTTACGAAAATATAAAGTCAGACATTAATATTAAAAGAAATAGGAAAATATAATATAAAACATCAATCTTAAAAGAAAAGTAAAATAAAAAAATAAACAGATATATTTCAACTAAGAAAATTAAAATTAAAGCAAAAGTAAATAAGGATAACTTCAATTAAATAAATAAAATGATATATATTTCAATTACAAAAAATTTATAAAAAAGTATCTATTTAGGAAACTATAAGCTAAAACACTAATCCTAAAAATTAAAAAAAAATATATATATTTCAATTAAAAAAGCAAATACGATTAACTCCAGTTTAGGAAAATATAAGCTAAAACACTACTCTATCTTATTATATAAAGTTGGATGCGTCAAATTTAGTAATTAACTTGATCGCGACACATGGCAAGTTAATCGATTATATTTCGACATGTGTTACTACAAAATTAAAAATAAATATAAATTTAGAAAATATCAATATTGTTAAAAACAAATAAGAAAAATATAACCACTAATATCTAAACATATATATATATTTCAATTAAGAAAATAAAACTTTTTTCAAAAAATTAAAAACTAATCTTAAAAGAAAAAAGATAATATGGCAAGTTAATGATTAGATTTCGACATGTGTGACGATAAAATTAAAAATAAATATAAATTTAGAAATATCACTATGGTTAAAAAATTAAATAAGAAAATATAACCACTAATATATATATAATATATATTTGGCTGTCTAAAAAGTAAAAACTAATCCTAAAAGAAAAAGAAAAATATGGTAAGTTAATCTATTTAGATTTCAACATGTGTGACGATAAAACTAAAAATAAATATAAATTTAGAAAATATCACTATTGTTAAAAAAAAATATATATAACCACTAATATCTAAAAAATATATCTATTTCAATTAAGAAAAGAAAAAAATTCAAAAAAATAAAAACTAATCCTAAAACAAAAATGAAAATATTACTCACATTTTTATAAACATACAAAATCTCTTATAATTTTACTAGGCTGATTTTTCTCTTAGACTCGAATCAAACAAATAAAATGAGAAACTGATAAATGGATGAAAATTAATCAGAATTGCACAAGCATAATAAAGAAGAAAACTAATTTTTCTTTGAAATATGTAGCAAATTTTATATGTTAGTAATTCACATGATCGTGACACATATCAAATTTTTCGATTAATATTTTGATACGTGTCGCAATTAAATTAAAAATAAAACATAAATTTAGGAAATATCATAATTATTAAAAGATAAAAAAATATAAGTATTATAAGTACTATAATATTTAAAAATGAATATATTTTAAAAAATTATGTATTTCAACTAAAAATGGAATTTTTTTTTTAAAGTAAAGACTAATCCTAAAAGAAAAAGAAAATTATTACTCACATCTATAAATACATAAATCATTTATAATTTGTCTAGGCGGATTCTTCTCTTAAATTCGAATCAATTGGATAAGATGAAAAACTAAAGAAGTGATGAAAAATAATCAAAATTGCGAAAGCAAAATGAAGGAGAAAGCTAATTTTGTTCTCGATAAGAGTTTGCTAGAGAAAAAATCATATTTGTGAAAAATATAAAAGAAAATACAAAATGAAAGAGAAAAGGAGTTTCTTTATTATAAATGCTTTTGCGAAAATGATCTCAATGTTATATTTTTATGTTCACAGTGATCTAATTTTGTTTTATACTTTTTCATATTCATTCATATTTGTAAAAAATATAAAAGTAAACATAGATGAAAAATAAAGTTAATTTATTTAATCAATTTTATTATAAGTGGTTTTACTAAAATGTTCTCAATCTTAGTTTTTTCATGTTCACAATGATCTAATTTTTTTTTTAACTTTTTCATGTTAGTAAAATAATTTTCAAACCCGTGTGTATACACGGATCCTAATCTAGTTATTATATAAAGTTGGATGCATCAAAGTTAGTAATTCATATGATTGGGACATGTGGCAAATCATTCGATTTAGATTTTGATCTATGTCGCGATTAAATTAAAAATAAATATAAATTTATAAAATATCATTATAGATAAAGAAACAAATTAAAAAAATAACATATAAAATATCTAAAAGAAAAAAAATAAAAAAAATAATAATATATTTCAACTAAGAAAAGGAAACTTTTTTCTCAAAAAAGTAAAAAATAATCCTAAAACAAAAATATTATTCACATCTCTATAAACATATAAAATCTTATTATATAAAGTTGAATGCATCAAAGTTAGTAATTCATATGATTGTGACATGTGGCGAATCATTTGGTTCAGATTTTGATACATATCGTGATTAAATTAAAAATAAATATAAATTTAGGAAATGTCACTACTATTAAAAAACAATATAAGAAAATATAACCACTACAATATCTAAAATAAAAAGAAATAAAATAAAAATAATAATAATATATTTCAATTAAGAAAAAAAACTTTTTTAAAAAAAAAAAAGTAAAAACTAATCTAAAAGAAAAAAAGAAAAATAATAATCACATCTTTATAAATGTATAAAATCTCTTATAAATTTTCTAGGATGAGAACCTGATAAATCGATGAAAACAATCAGAATTGAGGAAGCAAAATAAAAAAGAAAGCCGGTTTTCCTTTGAAATATGTAGCAAATTTTATATGTTAGTAATTCACATGATCGTGACACATGTCAAGTTCAACAATTAAGATTTTGACACGTGCTGCAATTAAATAAAAAACTATATATAAATTTAGGAAATATCATAATTATTAAAAAAATAAAAAATAAGAAAATATAACTACTACAATATCTAAAAAAAGAATATATTAAAAATTATATATTTCAACTAAAAGGGAAAAAAGTGTAAAATTAAAGTAAATAATAATCTTAAAAGAAAAAAAATCATTAATCACATCTTTATAAATACATAAAAACTTAATAATTTTTCTAGGCTGATTCTTCTCTTAAACTCGAATCAATTGGATAAGATGAAAAACTAATGAAGCGATAAAAACAATCAAAATTACGGAATCAAAATGAAGGAGAAAGCCAGTTTTGCTATGGTACAATTTTATCAAATGAGATTCTCGATGAGAATTTATTAGAGGAAAATCATATTTGTGAGAAATATAAAAGTAAATACGGAATGAAAGAGAAAGCCAGTTTTTTTAATCAGTTTTATTATAAGTGGCTTTGAAAATAAGTTCTAAATCTTATTTTTTTTATATTCACAGTGATCTTATTTTGTTTTATACTTTTTAATGTTTATTCATATTTTAGAAAAATATAAAAATAAATATGGAATGAGAGAGAAAGTCAGTTTTTTTTAATCAGTTTTATTATAAGTCGTTTTGCAAAAATGTTCTAAATCTTGTTTTTTATGTTTACAGTGATCCAATTTTGTTTTATACTTTTTTTTGTTCATTCATATTTGTAAAAAATATAAAAGTAAAAGTCTCGGTAGGGCACCCGTGGGAACATCTCTACTGACGAACCATTTCAACATAGAATGAAAGAGAAAGTCAATTTCTTTAATCAGTTTTATTATAAGTGGTTTTGCAAAAATATTACTAATCTTACTTTTTTAGTGTTCAAAATTAGCTATTTTTTTTTTTACTTTTCATGTTAGTCATATTTGTGAAAAGTATAAAAGTAAACATAGAACGAAGAAAAAAACCAGTTTCTTCAATCTTTTCTATTATAAGTGGTATTGTGAAGATATTCTCAATCTTAAGTTTATTAATGTTCACAATGATCTAATTTTATTTTTTACTTTTTCATATTCAGTTTCTTTTTAATGGATTGTGTAATAGTTAATATAAATTAATGTATATAAAAATCACAGTCTACGTTAAAATAATTAAAATATATGTGAGTCTATTAATCAAAATTTATCACGTGTAATAAATATTTTAACTAACAAAAAGTCAAATATAAATACAAAAATAAATATAATTAAAGCTATTTATATTTATTTTTAATTAGTTATTTACAAGTTTTAAAATAATTTCTAAATATGTGTATACACGGGTTCTAATCTAGTCTTATAAGAAAGAGAAAAAATTATTTTTGCTTTTTCTACGTGAATTATTTAATTTTATTTTTAAATTATTTTTATGAGTTTATAAATATTATTTTTAAAACTCGCATATGCAGATTCTAATCTAGTATTATCTTTATAAATATAATATTTTTTTAATATATAAATTAGAAACACCAATTTGTAAGTACTGTATATTTAATTTTTTAAAGAATTGTTTTTTTATTTTGAACTAAAATTACAAATTTTAAAATATCTGTAAATTAAAGACTCAGATTTCTTTTCTTTTGAGCGACACAAGAGATGCTTTGTATTTTCTTCGATTTTTTGGCTGCTTGCATTTGTCGGTGGTTCTCTAATCTTTTTCTTTTTCAGTTTCTTCTCTTTTAATAATTGCAATAGATGTTGATCTTTTCATGAAACAATTGCCCAACCTACTCTATCTTTCTGATATAGTTATGACAACTATGTTTGTGTTTACATCGGAAACAATCGACAACTATGCGTGTAGATCTAAAATCAAGAAATACCATTACGTATCGTTTAAAACAACCATTAATAAAATCTTGCTTCACGACTTTTTGTTTCGCAAAAGAAAATTGTTTTGTTAACAGCTTTTATCTCCAATGTTGGCGGCGAGTCTTCCATGGTTCGTCCATCCAAGTGTGTGATTCTTTTCATTTGATTTCTCATGACACCCAATATTTACAATTCCGATCAATGAGATTGTATATATATTCTGAATATATTTAGGGAGAATTTACTAATTGGTTAGCAAATAAAGCTTTGGTATCAAAATGTTAGTGTAAATTCACTTCTACGACGTTGTTCTTAATGTTTTGCTATTTTAAGTAGAGAAAATTATATCTAAACACATTTTTTCTATTTAGTTTATACAATGACACACATTTAGCAAGTAACACATATTTTCTATCTGAAAAGACGAATTTAACTTTTTTCACATTCACACAATTTTAAAATTTTTACGTTCCTGTAAAAAATACTCACCTTCACTTCCACTATTTAAAGAAAATTAATTTTATTTTTAAGAATTCCAATTTTTGCCGCCACACTATACGTCGTCAAATCTCTCTCTCTCCACCACCGCACTGACATATCCATTTTCATATTTCATTATCCGACGAACACTGAACACTGTCGCCACCGATCAACTTGTTAAATCAAAACTCATTGTCACTACATCTTCCAGGAGAAACCGTCTTATCTTTCACATAGATTTTCGTCGACAGAAACAATTTCATATAACCGATCTGATTTTGTCCCGCTGCCACCATCGATTGAGATTTCGTCCTGCCCCATCATCAATGACAACAATCAAAGCTTTGATTCGGCTTATCCCAAGTATCTGACACCAGCCGATACATTATATGCAGGACAACCGCTGCAAAATTTAAAGGAGAGGAATTACCTTCTCCAAACTAATTTTGACGGAGACTCTCGGGGAATTGCAATCACCTTCTCCAAACTAAGTTTGTTGTCCATGGGTTGCTGTCCACTCGTTGATGTCCACGATTTGTTTTCCACTCGTCGTTGTCCACGGTTTGTTATCCACTCGTCTTTGTCCACAGTTTGTTGTCCACTCTTCCTTGTCCACGGTTTGTTGTCCATGCATTTAGAATGTCTACTTTTTGCAGATTCTACGAACTTTGCAATTTGATGGACACTGATAGATGGACAGATTTAAAATATTTACCTTCGAAGTCCGTCAACCAAATTAAACATACAAAATCCTAATCTCAAATTTTATTCCAACAATGGACATTTTTTGATGGACAACCAGAAAATTGCAATCGCTACTATTAACCTGATCGGCGTCAAACAACAACACTGATAGATTAACACCGATATATGGACACCAACAAATGGAAAATTGCCTTTCCACATAAGTATTTTCTTCTATGGACATAGTCAGATGGACCACTGTCAATTACCAAGCCCGACGATTACCTTCTTCGGCGTCGACCATCGGCAAATACAGGGGAGAAGCAAAATTAGACCTCTCACCATCTGCATATTATTTAACTTCACATATACACAATCTGTCTCTCAATTAAATCCAATTAAAATCGTATACGACACCGACCTGCTGCAAAATTTAAATTGTCACCTTTCCATCAAACTTTAAAATTATAAAATCAGACATACGATGAATAACCCACTCCATTTAGGTCGCCAAGACCAAATACATAAGATTTCAGATTGGATAATAATTATTTTTAGAATCAATTCTCACCGCCACCTTAGGTAAAATAAGTCGGCGAGGTGTAGAAAATAATCAGTGAAGTGTACCGATTTAAAAATATGAACCACCGTAGGTAAAAAAAAAAAAAAAAAGAGTTCCTATGATTATTATCTGATTTACAAAGGGCAAATAAGTCAGCAAGGTGTGTAAAAATTAATAAGAAATGTGCCACATGTAATAAGTGTGCAAACTGATGATAAAAACCCATTAAGTGCCCAACAGCATAAACAACTCTTTTAAATAATCACCCTTGCAATAAAAACGTTATTTATCTATATAATATAAAATAAATAATTATCTATTATAAATAGTTTATTATTTACGTTCACCGATATATGTTTTTACCGCTTTACTACTTATATATATATATATATATAAATGATCTTCTTGTAAATAGAGAACACATTGAACAGAGATCTCTCTGTTTTATTTAACTCTTCATCTCTTTCTCTCTCTTTGCAAACACAGTTTCTATCAATATAATAGTATATATATATATATATATATCTTATCTTCTGTTATAAATAGTTTATCACATGTTATTAACACAAATGTCTCTTGATCTATATTTAAAAAATAGATTTATACTCAAAAAGTAAGAATTATTTGTATTTAATTTATTTTAAAGTTTATTATATACGGAAAGATAGATTATACCTCATCCGTTTATATATTATATCGAGATGGTAGACTTTGTCTCCTCCAAACTGATCGTTATGGTAGGCGCTGCCTCCACGATCAAATAATTATATTTTTTGTTTATTATATCAGGATAATAAGCTCTGTCTACTCCGAGCTGATCTTTCTGGTAAGCTCTTACTCCACGATCAAAAATGATCACTTGGTAGACTATGTCTCCTCATATCATATTTATTACGTGGGTGATTAAAATCCTCATTTTCGTTCATTTATTATTTATGCAATCAGCAATTGTATGGTAGGCTCTTCCTTTGCCGATCTGTATGCAAAATATTTAAGGGGTAATCTGTATGCAAAATCACAAAAGGCCAAAGAAAAGGATGCAGAGACCAATTTTATCTTAGATGAAGTTGGAACTTCCTTTGATGGTTTAAATGATGACACTCATCGTTATGTTGCTGCTTTTTTGTTGATCCTGAAGCATCAGCAAAGTCAAAGAAAATTAAATCGATAATAGTATTTGTATGCAAAATCACAAAAGGCCAAAGAAAAGGATGCAAAGACCAACTTTATCTTAGATGAAGTTGGAACTTCCTTTGATGGTTTGAATGATGACACTCATCGTTATGTTGCTGACTTTTTTGTTGATCCTGAAGCATCAGCAAAGTGAAAGAAACTTCAATAGATAATAGTATCTCCTTGATAGAGACAAGAATAACAAACTCTTAATCTTGCTTTTCGTATGTATAATATACTATATTTTTGCTACAAGTTTTTTGATGTAATATATTAACCTTCTTTTTATAAGTTGATGTTTTTTTAGTTAATTATTGTATTAAGTTGATGTCACAATTTGAGATTTGGGATGGAGATACTTGTATGGCAGACAGTGCTACGACACATACAATCCTTAAAGATAAAAAGTATTTCTCCTGTTTCAAAATGAAAGTCTACACCAGAAGCGTGAGTACTATAACTAGTAATGCAAAAATTATGTTAGGCTCTGGAAGAGCAAGCTTTTCATTGCCAAAGGGTACAAAATTTGCATTATACTCCCCTGAGTCTCAACGGAACTTATTAAGTTTTTGAGATATCTGCAGAAATGGATATCATATTGAGACTATTAATAAGAATGACTCTGAATATCTTTGCATTACAACAGAGAGTAAACATCAGTTAAAGGAGTTACCAATGATGTCCTCCGAATTATATTGCACAAAGATAACCATGGCTGAATCACATGTTGCGGTAAACCAAAAATTTACCAGCACTTTCAAAGTGTGGCATGAAAGGTTAGGCCCCCCTGGTTCAGTCATGATGAGAAGAATTGTGCAAAATTCGAGTGGCCACCCATTGAAAAACCAGAAGATTTTTCAAGCGGAGGAGTTTTCATGTGAGGCATGTTCACAAGGAAAACTCATAAGTAGGCCCTCGCCAGCCAAAGTTGTGAATGAATTCCATGTATTCCTAGAGATAATACATGGTGATATATGTGGGAAGATTAACCCATCGTGCGGGCCATTTAGGTATTTCATGGTATTGATTGACGCATCTAGTAGATGGTCACATGTGTGTCTTTTGATCACAAAGATTATGGCTTTCGTAAGATTCATTGTCCAAATAATCAGGTTGAGAGCACATTTCCCTGATCATGTCTTAAAGAAATTCAGGTTTGATAACGCTGGTGAATTCACTTCAGCGGAGCTTTAATGACTATTGTATGTCCTTGGAAATCGATGTTGAGCATCCGATTCCGCATGTTCATACACAAAATGGCATGGCTGAGTCTTTGATTAAGCGGTTGCAATTGATTGCAAGACCGTTAATCTTGAGAACAAAGCTTCCAATCACTATGTGAGGACATGCTATATTGCATGATAAGGCATTGGTCCAGGTAAGACCATGTGCATATAATGAATATTCCCCCATACAATTAGCATTTAGCCAGAAGCCAGATGTATCCCATCTCCGTGTGTTTGGGTGTGCGGTCTATGTCCCTATAGTGCCACCGCAAATAACAAAAATGGGACCACAAAGAAGATTGGGAATATATATCGGATATTCGTCACCAAATATAATTAGGTATCTTGAACCAGCAACTGGTGATATGTTCACGGTACGGTTTGCCAATTGCCACTTTGATGAAAGTAGATTCCCTGCGTTAGGTGGAGAATTGAGAGAATAATCACCAAATGATATCACCTGGTGTACACACTCTTTGAATTATCTTGATCCTCCTACAAACCAATGCGAGGTGGAAGTTCAGAAAATTATACATATGCAAAGTTTGGCAAACCAGTTACCTGATGCGTTCACTAATACAAGAAGGGTGGCAAAGTTTCATATCCCCCCCCCCCCCCCCCAACCAGCTAATGCTCCATCAAAGATAAATGTTCCCGAAGAACATACTGATGTAAATAGAGCAAATGAACCGAGGGTTTAGTTGAAGCACGGAAGGCCTATGGATCAAAAGATAGAAATCCTCGACAAAGGAAGAAATTGAGAGCAAAGGATCCAGAAGAACAAAATAAAGCCAAACGTCCTGAAGTCATTTGTGAAAAGGTTCCTGAAGAATCGAATGAAGATATATATCCTGAAGACATATCAGAACCGGTTCTTGAAGAACTAGGTAAAGAGATTTGTCATGCAGACGAATCTGGAGCAGATAAATATGAGATTTCCATCTCTTTCGCCCAAAGTGGAAAATTATGGGCTAGAAGTGAAATAGAAGATAATGATGAAATGTTCTTTTTTCTATTTCCAAAGAGATCGATCGTGAAAATGATGATCAAGATCCAAGTTCCGTGTCAGAGTACCAAAGAAGGCCTGACTGGGATAAATAGCAAGTGGCCATGAGGGATGAACTATATTCCCTTAATAAACGGAACGTATTCGGACCGATAATTATTACATCTGAAGATGTAATACCGATCAGATACAGATGGGTCTTTATAAGAAAGAAAAATGAGAAAATAAGGTCATAAGTTATAAAGCTCGCCTTGCAGCACCAGGATTTTCTCAAAGACCGAGAATATATAATAAAGAAACATAGACTCCGGCCATGGATGCAATTATATTCAGGTACTTAATAAGCCTCACAGCCTCTAAGAATTTAGAGATGTACTTGATGGATGTTGTGACTGCATACCTATATGGTACACTTGATAGTGGCATATACATGAAAATCCCTGAAGGATTTAAGATCCATGAAGGATCAAAGATGCCTAAAGCATCAAAAGATCTATGTTTGGTCAAACTACAGCGATCACTTTACAGATTAAAGCAATCCGAACGCATATGGTGTAATCGCTTAAGTGAGTATTTGTTGAGTAAAGGTTACATCAGCAATGCAACATGCCCTTGTATGTTTATTACGAAATCCGCATCAGGATTTGTGATCATTGCTGTATATTTTGATGATCTGAACATGATTGGAACTCAAAAGGAGATTGATGATGCTTGAGCTCATATGAAAGATGAGTTTAAAATGAAAGATCTTGGAAAGACAAAGTTTTATCTAGGGCTCCAGGGAAAGCATTTCTAAGATAGAATTTTTGTGCATCAATCAAATTATACCAGGAATGGTCAATAGACCACTTGATGTTGACAAGGATCCATTTCGACCTTGTGAAGGTAACAAAGAAATATTAGGTCCTGAAATGCCTTATATGAGCGATATCGGTGTCTTTATGTATCTTGCAAACTGTACTATACCAGATATAGCTTTTTCTACTAACTTACTTGCAAGGTATAGTTCATCACCGACACACCGAAATTGGAATGGAATAAAGCATATATTCCATTATCTCCAAGCTTGGATTAAGAAACCCCGAGGTTGGTCTAGTTGGTTTTGCAGATGCAGGATATCTATCTGATCTGCATAAAGCTCGATTGCAAACTGGATATGTTTTCACATATGGTGGAACTGCGATCTCCTGACGATCACAAAAGCAAACCTAGGTTGCCACTTTTTCAAATTATGTAGAGATTGTTGTACTTCATAAAGCATGCAGAGAATGTGTATGGCTCAGATCGATAACTCATCACATACAAGAAGCAGGCGGAATAATGACGAACAAAGAACCAACAAATTTTTTGAAGATAATGCTGTTTGTGTCGCTCAAATTAAAGAAAGATATATCAAGAGCGATAGAACGAAGCATATCCCTCCAAGATTTTTCTCATATACTCAAGAGTTCGAGAAGACTAAAGAAGTGGATATTCAACATGTTCGTTCAAGTGATAACGCAGCTGATCTCTTCACAAAAGTGATTCCTACTACAATATTCAAAAAACATATTCATGGTATTTGAATGCGGCATCTACAAAATTTGTGCAGAAAGAATGAGATTCATCTTTTCTTGAGGGAGTTTGGTATTGCTATACTCATTTTCTTTTTTTCATAGTTTTTATCCCACTGGATTTTTTTATGGAAATGTTTTTAACAAGGCACGACAGCACACAACTTCACAATGATGAATACTCAGACGACATTTTGAGGGGAAGCATTATTGCACTTTTTTCTTCATTATAGTTTTTAACAAAACAGTATATAATCTATTATCAGTAGTAGATAATCAAAGGAGAGTGTTAAATAAATAATTATCTATTATGAATTTTTACTATTTACGTTCATCAACATATGTTTTCACCGCCTTACTACTTCTATATAGAGTCGTTTACACTCCTAGACACTTTTTGGTGTTTTGTTTACATCTTGCACACATTTTGCATGTGACACACTTTCAGTTTTATTTTGGAGACGTTTACACCCGAGCACACTTTTTCCTAATGTGATTACATTTTAGACACATTCAGCTTTTGAGGCACTTTCCTATATTTTTTGTACCCCTTAGTGACTATTTTATCCTTAATGAGATGTTAATAATTTTTTTATTTTTATATAGTGGTTGTCGGTTCTGTAAAACTTTGCAGGCAAAATTGAAACACATTGAGTAGAGAGGATATGCATAACTTTAATTCTTATTTTTTATGCGGAAATGTTTAAGATCGATGTAAAAGCAAGATCATTATCGCTGTTATCTAAAATCTGGGGTAGTATATTAGGATGTTTTTTTACCAAAATTGTTTTGGCTAGGTTGCAGACCATCCCCGTGGTAACCGGATCTGAATTCGGAAAAGTTTACGTTCCTGTGTGCTGGGTGATTGAGATATGACGAGCACGGCAGAGCCTCATAGATGGTGGCTTTGTACTTAATGAAATCTAATGCTGAATTGCTTGCGGGCATTGAAGGTAACGATGGTGTGCCAAACAGTATCCATAGTAAGCATCCATGGATATTGAATGTGAGTCATCGATGGTATAGGAGTGGTTTGCAATTATGTCCATGATATTCCTGTCCACGAGTATTCATGTGTACGTTTGCACGGTGGGTGCTCAAGATGAGCAATTGATGGTAGACAAGATCCCTGTAAGTGTACGTTCCCCATCTCCTACCTGTCCTCCCAAGTTTTTTACTTACTTGGGTCGTCTTCATACATAACCAGCCACAGCAAGAAAAACTGATGGAAAATCACTCAATGGATACGCTTTCAATGGATTTGTTCTCAGTGGATAAATCAATTTCCAACAATATCATTGTAAGTACTGTTGTCCATAGTACAAAAAATTGACACTTAACCAATTACCTTGATATTTTCAGGCTCATGCAGGTTCTTCAGTTACAGCAGCGCTACCTCAAACCACACCAGAAGACAAATAAATGGTAATTACAACATCACCATCCTCAATCATCAGACATCATTCACTTTCCTTACAACTTTCACCCTTTAAGTCAAACTGAAATGTGCAAACTCCCGGTATTCTAACGGGTCTGCCTGATTCGAATCCACAAGCTGCAGCAACAAAGACTCACCAAACACTTACTGTCCACTCAACTCTTGATAAATCAACTATGATCTCACACAACGCAGATGTGGCTAAAAACTTGGTGCACACCAAGTTAATGGACATCCATACAATGAACGAACAAGAGCTTTATCTTTCGTCTCTTTCACACTACGACATCGACTTTACCGACTTCGTTGGACATCCAACGAACTTGATACAAATTTTGATGAGATTGCAAGCATAGATCCATTTAGCTTCTCATGTAAATCAAAATTTTTTTTTTTGCTTGTGTTATATGAGGGTATGTAGAATTTGTATTATTATTTGAAGATGTGAATTTTTTGTAATTTGTTGCAGATATTCGTGATGCGAGAGATTCAAAAGGCTTCTAACAAAATTCATCATGTATGCTCGCGTATCATCATCCATACTGATGTGTCCATACCGTTTCATTCATACTAAATGATAGTTCTGTTTTATGGTTGCTGAAACATGTTATTTTATTTTTTTATCATTTCGATTAGGGGCAGGATTTCTTATTATTTGGATCAAGTTCAGAAAAGGTGAAAGGATAATACACTCATGTATACAAACTAATGGAGAAGAGTAATGAACACCCTTTCAGGGACCCCTTCTCGTGGACAGATTATATAGAAACCCTCTCATGGACACCTTCTCATGGACAAATTGTATGAACACTCTCTCATGGACATCTTCTCATGGACACCCTCTCATGGACATTTTTTCATGGACAAAGCTACCTGTGTAATGAACATAAATTATATGGACAAAAAACCAACCATAAACATCCAAAACCGTTTGTGCAAACATGCTAATGCAAACTAAAAATCATTAGTAAATCTGTGAAATTCTGAAAATGAGAATTAAATTAGTGTGGAAAACTTAGAATATAACAAAGTTTAAATATAATGTGTGGACAACTTAAGATATAACAAAGTGATATTATTGTGATGAAATGGATGAGATTTCATGTAGGATATAATGAATCGATAGAGATGAGCTATCCTATAACACTTATGGATAATTGCATGAATGGATAGGGGTGATGTCGTGTCATGGACAGTCATCCGTGATTAGTCACACATACGAGGTGGATAAGTGGGATTTATGCACTTATGGGGAGCGAATGGTCGGATATTTGCATTTAAACGCATGGAGGAAGGGATGTGATGTTTTATTATAGACAATTGTTTGTAGATAGCCGAAAAAGAGTAGTGAATGGAAAATGCAGTTATGAAAGACATATAGTGGATATACGAGATTAAGAGAGTGTGAGGGTGATATGGTTACAATGGATGCGGTGGGTATTATGGCAAGACTATGGATGAGCCCTTAACCTTCGCTAAACTGAAAACAAAAGAGATAGAGATCTAAATCTCACTTCACATTAAAAAAAATGTGGATCTGGCGAGAAAACAAAAGATCTTGGGTGTACAGAACCGAGATGAACGAAAAAACAACGAGAATAATGGAAATTGATGACGGGTACCTTACATATCAGAAAAATGGTGAAGACGAATTAAATGGCGGTGGGTGTGGTTGGTAACCAGACACTTCTTTGCTAAAACCAGATCGATGATACTTGGAAAATTCACTTAGCAAGCAATTAAAACATCAGCAGAGAATATATCTCTGTTAAGAAACTGGATCTAAAAATGATTTTGATAACTGCGACGGCAGAGATAGTAACTTAGGGTTTCTTTGTTTTCTCGGAATGTTGGTTGGAAGAAGTTTTTAATTTTAACGGAAGTCGTAAAATGATGATTTTATTACCAAATGGAAGTAATAAAAATAGAAGGGATATATTGGTCTTTTTGTAAACCAAAGTGTGTCACACGCTGAAAGTGTGTAAAATTTAAGCAAAGATGAAAAAAGAGTCCATGAATGTAATTATTTCTTTATTTTGCACCCCTGGCTGACTTTTTTGCCCTCAGTTGAGATGTTAATTATCTAATTTTTTACTTATGGTGACTAATTACTTGATGTAGGTGGCAATTAAGTTTGGCAGGATAGTTAAAAATCACAGGACTTAGCTTTATTATTTGTGTGGTTTTGTCGACTTCACATGTTCTTCAACGGATTTGAATAAGAATTGGTTGCATCTGATTCATGTCTTGGATTAGTCTGTTGTTTTGATTTGTAAGAGCTCGGGGATCAAACTCTGATATGGAAGGCAATAACTTAGATTTACTATTTTCTAACCACCATAAACTTAGATCTACTTTTTGGGAATCATTCTTTGCTGGTCTATTTGTGCAAGTGTTTTGATTTCATAGAGTTAGTTTTATGATCATGTGTATATTATACACTAATTTTTGTGTTGCAAGACTGGTCCATTCTATTCATCTCCGAAATTTTTTTGGGGTTTTGGTGAAGAAGACGATGTAAAAAGTCGTGTAACCGTCGTGTTGATCCACTATATCATAACTGCATGGACGAGCAAGAGTGGATGACCAATACCAATTATCTGGAATTGTTTCCATAAGTAAGAGATGGACACAGTTAAAGAATTTTGGCAAGAAAGATGTTTAGTTGTCCACCGAGATTTGTCCACATAATTTTGGCTAGTATGATGTTTGGTTATCCACAAAGCAAATATTTAAACTCATGGTTGTGGGTAGTTTTTGTGTTACACAGGCTGTCCACAGAACTTTATGTTTAAGAATGAGAACAGTCGAAGCAAAGACTATTTATCGACCAATGGGTCATATAGAGGACATAGATTTGGTGTCCATGAGAAGCCGTCCATGATGCAGTGACCATGGTAGCTCCAGGATCGTATGGTGGTACAATAAACAATTTGACCTGTAGGGGTTGTGTAACGGCCCGGAACCTGCTCGAGATAGTGGGCCGGTTTGTATCATGGATAAGGATAACTCAGTTCAGATCAAAGGGGGCTGATCGTGAACAAGTTAAGGAAACGACTTAGGCAAGGTCGAGAAACAAGTCCGAAGGACTTAGTCGGACAAAATGGATGAGTCGGTATAGTCAAGCTGGCAGGAATAGTCGAGTTGAACGAGCTGGAGTAGCTCACTACTAGCCGGGCCAGCTGACTATTAGCTGAACCAGCTGACTACTAGCTGGACTAGCTGACCGGCAGCTCAACCTAGCTCAGCCAGCTGATCGAGTACTGACCCAGCTGGGCGGACTGACCAGTTAGGTACTGAGCTAAGGTGTGACTGAGGCAGTAGTAAGTCAGCTGTTGCTGGTGGAGCTCGGCCAAAAGTGGTTATGGCCAAATAACTACCCGTGATCCAAGGGGTGCAATCCTGACCATTGAAAGAATCAATGGCTGAGATTAGGGTATGAAGGATGGACGGTTTTGGACAATGGAAACCGCCCATAGGCTATAAAAGAGATGTATTTTCGTGGAAAATGACATCTCTCACGCCTAAGGCGATTTATCCCCAAGATATCCGAGAGAAAATGTGATATCCGGACTCCAGTCCAGTCGGCGCCGAAGTGCTCCGACCATATCCGAGAGAAGTTCGGTATTGTCCGGGAGAAAAGGGATTTATCCGAGATAAAATGGGGATCATCCGATAGAATCAAAGATGGTAGGGAGAAACAGGGATGTCCGGATTCCAGTCGAGTCATCGCCGGAGTGCTACGGCCATGTCCGAGAGAAGTCTGGCATCATCCGGGAGAAAGGGAAATTACCCGAGAGAAATTGAAGATCATCCGGAAGAAATAGAGAATATCTGAGGGATGATCGGGAAAAATGGGAATCGCCGAGGGATGATCGGGATAAAGGAAACTTAGCCGAGAGAAAGGCAAGTTATCCGTGGGACAAAAAGGAATGGTCAGCGTCTCGTGATGATAGTCAGGGGATGCGAATGATCTGTTGATCAATTCGCGACTATATCCGAGAGAAGCAGTTATTACCGTGACCATGTCCGAGGGAAGATCAGGATAAGGGAAATTATCCGAGAGAATGGAAACTTAGCCGAGAGAAAGGCAAGTTATCCGAGGGGTAAAGAAGAATGGTCGGATGTCTCCCGTTGGTAGCCGGATGATGTGCAAGATCGATGGATCGATCCGTGACCACATCTGAGAGGAGCGGTTATACCGTTACCATATCCGAGAGAAAAGAGAGATATCCGACAAGGGACAAGATTTACCAGATATATCATGATGGTAGTCCGATGCCTCGCGGATATAGTCGGGGGATGCGAATGATCGGTGGATCGGTTCGCGACTATATCCGAGAGAAACGGTTAAGCCGTGATTACATCCGAGAGAAACTCCGAGCGATGGATGTTCGCCCGAGAGAAAGGAGAGATATCCGGAAGTGGAGAGGATTAGCCGACAGTCTCGCGGTGATAGCCGAACGATGCATAGGATCGCCGGATCGGTTCGTGACTATCACCGAGGAAACGGTTATATGCTGACTACTTCCGAGAGAAACTCCAGCGATAGATGTTCGTCTGAGAGAAAGAAGAGACATCCGGAAGGGAAGAAGATTACCCGGCAGTCTCGCGGTGATAGTCGGGAGACACGAGAGATCCGAGGATCTGATCGTGACTATCACCGAGAGAAGACAGCTATACTGAGAAGATAGCCGAGGGAAATCATATCGTACCGAGAGAATGGCCGAAGGGAAAAGTTTCATCCGAGAGATTATCCGGGGCAACCGGATTATTGAGGGATCCTTACCGAAGGTCGTGAGATCTCTCGGGAATGGTCGGATGAAACAGGCTACGACCGGAGATAGCCGGACGTCCTCGACTACGATCGGGTGAAGCGTGGCTATTACCGAGAGAAGTAGGATTATTGTAACGGCCGCGAACCTTGCTAGATTCGCTGGGCTGGGCCATGGTCGGGAATGGGGAAGACTTGTCGGATAAAACAAATTACCCTGTTCCATGGCCCGGAAAGAAGGGCTAAGTCCGGGAACAATAGGGACTTAGCCGATGAAAGGAGTAGAGGATTGAAGGTCGGGAAAGGTTAGCCCGAGATGTTCTAAAACTAGCCCGGGAAGCTAATGGACTTCAGCTGAAGGACCGAGCTAAAACTAGCCCGGGAAGCTGATGGACTTCAGCTGAAGGACCGAGCTAAAACTAGCCCGGGAAGCTGATGGACTTCAGCTGAAGGACCGAGCTAAAACTAACCCGGGAAGCTGATGGGCTTCAGCTGAAGGACCGAGCTAAAACTAGCTCGGGAAGCTGAAGTTGAGCTCGGGCAGCTGGACGGTTGGCGAACGGTCGTGACGGTAGGATGAATGGTCGGATGAAATGATCCGGATGGGATCATTTCTCACGATTCCAGTCAGGCCATATCCGAGAACTCTAACTACGGTCGAGAGAGGTATGACTATGATCGGGAGAGATCATGAAGTCATCAAGAGAATGAGTGTGCGGTTGGACTAAGCCGCAAGGGGAAGGACATGGATGAACGGGTGATCCTAAGGGATGACCCTAGTCATGCCATGGGGCTGAATAGCCTCTCTGATCTAACCTAGTCATGTGGGGATGGTTGGTTGAATGACTAAGGAAGGATCGGAGATGGTGAATAAGCTGACTGGAGCGATAAAGGAGCTGGTCAAGGTGCAGCTACACCTCGTGGATATGGCTAAGGTATGAATTGGCTAAGACTGTAGCTAGATTGAAATAGCTAGGGTATCGACTAGACTAAGACTTGAGCTGGATGGCTAGGATGTTGACTAGTCCGTAGCTGGAATGTTACTACCTGGATAGTCACTGCTAGCCTAGTTCTAAGTAGAACGGTTGATGCATATGTTTAGCTTGCTCCGAGTCAAGGATCGATCTCCGAGCTGAACGGTGGTCAAGTGGACTACCGAAAGCAAGAGATCATCAGACCGGCAAGTGCTTGGTTAAGCTAAAACCAAGGGAAAGTATAGTTTTAAATACTAAGGGATTTCCGCTGCATAAGATAGCCTAAGCAATCAAACCTCATAGAGGAGATTTTGCTAAGTAAAGGCTTAGAAAGGAGGTTCAGCCGGGGAATGCGGCTTGAACATGTAACCCTCGTACCGGGGTCAAGGATGGCCGGGTCGGGTTGTTAAAGGTTGTCCATTGAAGGTAGTGATTAGTCCATATTACTATGTCTAACAGGCTGTGTCTATGGGAGGTTTTGTTTAGTTTAATGAATGCAGGCGCTTATTATGGATTGATAAGTGTTTGTGTTTATTGTTAATAATCCATTGGGATTTGGGCATTACATGTATCGAATGGAACATTTGATGTTGTGCGTAGCTTAAACGACTGTGGGTGAATGAAAAATTGAGGATATTAATTTTTATGTCAATTGAGATTTTCCCATAAACCTTTGTTCGTATAGCTCAGTCCATGCATTGGGTAATTGTGTCCATTTGACTTTGTAAGGAGATAGACATGTTAGGCTTGCACCTTTCCAAATCTATACTAATGGGATGAGTAAGTGTTGATACCTGTTTAACTGATCATTATTGCTAAGGTTTGACCATTGTTTTGTTGTATATATAATATAGTATACTTTATGTACTTATGTTAGATGTCCATGAGTGGCTGTCCACGTTACGGTGATCATGGTAGTTAAAGGCTCATATAGTTATACAATAACTAGATTGTACATCAATGGGGCGTCGGAATCATGATCAAAATATGAATGATCATGATCATATTTCCATTCAAACATGTCCATGGCCATTTGTCCATCCAAATATGTTCATGTGTCCATCTTGTTTTTATTCATGAGACATGTCTATTATCATATGTCTATCTAAATATGTCAATGAACCTATCTTGTTTTATGCAATACAGAACAACAACAGCCTATGATCGAGATTGAGATCCAAAATGTGAATCTAACAAGGATATTTTTTTGTTATTGTTGTCAATTATGCAAAGTCACCAAATATTAGGAATTAAACAAAGTCATTAATTATTATGAATCTGAACGCTCCTAATTTTGGGTTTAATGGGAAGTTATTTCACATTGATTTATAGATTCTATTAAATGGCACAAAAATGGTGTTGTGGAAGTTGTGCAAGACTAAAGTAAGAAGTTGAATCTTACGATATTATAAGTTTTGTGGTTCAAACCTGAGTTGTGAGAGGGAGATGGATAAGATTACTTGAGTACTTTGAAATTCTCATTTAAGAACAATACTTTTAAGGATTAGGGTGTTATTAAAAGAGGCAGTGGTCAGAATTTCGTTGGTGAAAATAGCCGTAGTGAATTAGAGGATTGTACGCTGGTGGTTTTTTTTTTGGGAAATACAATAAAATATGAAAAAATAAATATTTGTTTATCATAGAAAAATGAATAGTAGATAAAGAGATAGAAATGTCTTTGTAAACAATGAAAGTGTAGCAAATGCTGAAAGTGTGTTATTACATAAGAGAAATTAGAAAAAGTGTGTATGAATATAACTATTTGTGTTATTGAAAGAAACGGTGATCAGAATTTCGTTGGTGGAAACAGCCATAATAAATTAAAGGATTGTATATTGATAGATTTGTTTTTTGAAAATAAAGTAAAATACGAAAGAATAATTTTTTTTTTACTATAGAAAGATAAATAGTAACAAATGTTGAATGTGTGTTATTATATAAGAAAAGTTTATGAATGTAATTATCTCTTCTGTATATATAAGTGATCCTCTTACATATAGAGAATACATTGATTAAACAGAGATATCTTCTTCACTTAACTCTTCGTCTCTTTCTCTTTCTTTACAAACACAGCTTCTATCAGTATAATAGTATATATATACATATCTTATCATCTTTTGTTGTAAATAGTTTATAACACATAATTTATTATTTTTGTGAGTTGAGGTTGTTTTATATCTTTTTCTTTTTGGAATAGTAAATTTGTACAAGTAAGAAATGCGGGGGTGTTTTTGCAAATGTTTCACTAAAAAAATCCACGTCATCATTATGACTCCTGCTCACGGCGAACCTATCTTCTACGTGGCACACCTCTACGCCTCTACTGGAAGTTCTCTGTTGTCAATCGACGACTTGACTAAACGATTCCAAAAGCCGTTGCATGACTTGGAACTCCGTACCATCATCATTACTGATCTAACATATCTCTTCACCAATACAGGAATTCGTATCACTCTATCTTCCGTAACGAAAAATGTTCCTCTTAAAGGTACGTCCTTTGGATTCACTCACCTCCGTCGCTTGTCCGTTTCTGTCTACTGTATCATGTGTTATGTATTAAAATCTTGTACTTTTGTCTTGTTTTGATCTGTAGACATGGAGATCAACCGCTTTCGGGATCTACGGTTACATGAATTTTACCAAGAACGGTTTCCTGTAAGTCCAAAATGTTGAATATGTTTTCGAATTTACCCTGTGGAAATGAATAAAAAGATGATTTTTATTGGTTTTGGAGACTGAATCATATAAAAGTGTGTTTCTGCGTAATCATGTGGATCAATACAACCAAAGAAATCAGAATTCGTAGAAAGATTGATTCAACATTTGCTTTTTCCATGAGAATTGGTTTGCAATATCTCTGATCATTTGTTTTTGGCAGAGAACATTCAAAGAAGTTTAAACCTGAAGATATGCAGATACAAATAGAAGGGAAGAACTGTGTAGTTACTGGTGCTAATTCTGGTATTGGTTACGCTGCTGCAGAAGGTCTTGCTTCACGGTAAGGTTTCTCAGTTATTAAATCGATGGAAACAGTAAACAAAATTGTGTCACAAAGTGTTATAATTGTCTGCTTACTTATATTTTCTAGTGGAGCAACTGTTTACATGGTGTGCCGGAACAAGGAAAGAGGACAAGAGGCTCTTTCTAAGATTCAAAACTCTACAGGGAACCAGAAAGTGTACCTTGAAGTACGCTTTCTTCTACTGAGAATAAATTTCTCTACGTTTCATACTCTTCAATGGAGACTTGGATGATTACCCTTTTAGCTTTGCTTTCTTTTTAGGTGTGTGACTTGTCTTCAGTTAACGATATAAAGTCCTTTGCTTCGAGTTTTGCTTTCAAGGATCTTCCGGTTCATGTGCTGGTATGCCTTTAGAAAAACATTTCACTAAAACTCAAATACTCTTAAGCTCTTGTTTGATTCGTATTTTCGGTTTTTTAAGGTTAATAATGCTGGTTTGCTTGAGAACAAACGTACTACTACACCTGAAGGGTTAGTCTCAGTCATCTTTCTTGAGTATTGTAATATCATTTGATCTTGATTTTCATATCCTTATGGCCTATATGCTCGTTTGTAATATCAGATTCGAGTTAAACTTTGCGGTGAATGTACTCGGGACATACACAATGACAGAGCTGATGCTTCCACTGTTGGAGAAAGCTTCACCAGACGCCAAAGTCATCACTGTTTCTTCTGGTGGAATGTACACGTCTCCACTTACAACAGATCTTCAGGTAATCAATCTGCAAGACACATATGTCATCTTCAAGAATTGGTTATATTCGATTTAGTTTAACCTCTTTGGAACTGTTTGCATCTACGTATGATTTATCTGCAGTTTAGTGGTGAAAAATTCGATGGAGTGTTACAATATGCACGGAACAAACGAATCCAGGTTCGTAGAATTAGTATCTACTAGTCAAAATCTCTTCTTATTCTGTAGTGTTCTGAGTTTTCTTTTATGCAAATGATAAGGTGGCTTTGACAGAGAAATGGTCTGATAAGTACAAGAACAAAGGCATAGGGTTCTACTCAATGCACCCTGGTTGGGCTGAGACACCTGGTGTTGCCAAGAGTTTGCCTAGTTTTAATGAATCGTAAGAAGAAGAAAAACATCTTTCTGTGCTAAAAGAAAACATCTTCTTGTGCTAAGTAAAAGTTGAAAAACTTGTGTGAATCAGGTTCGCAGGTAAGCTTAGAACAAGTGAAGAAGGAGCGGACACAGTGGTTTGGTTAGCATTGCAGCCTAAAGAGAAGCTCGTCTCTGGTGCATTCTATTTCGATAGAGCAGAAGCAACAAAACATCTGACTCTTGCAGGTACAAGCAAGTCTCATGAACTTGTAGACTCAGTCATTGATACCGTTCGTTCGATGGCATCTCTTGATTCTTAAATTTCCATATTCGACACGAAAGTAAGTTGTGATTTCTGGTAAAAGTATCAAACTTTACTCTCTTTTGTGGGATAATTATTGTACTTTTTACTCATTACATAGTACTAGAACAGAAGAATTACACATATTATGGATCCATCATGGTTTTTGTATAACATTTTTACTCAAGAGATGGGTTGAAAGACAAAAGCTGAGTCTTTCGAAGCCAGTACTGTTTGAATCTCTGCCTCGAATACTCGAGATAATCGAACTCAATCTTGTTCACATAGCCCTGCCCAATCACACAGTCATAAGCTTCTGAAATGCTTTGATGTTTATCAAAGAAAACGAGAGAATTAACTTACAGAGATGATTCCCCATAAGCCCCAGAAGAGATGGCTTGCTAATGTATACTTCTCAGTATCATCCAAAAGCTGTTCTATGTCTTCTTCTCTTGCTTCTTCATCTGTTGCAGCCAAGTATTAGCTTTAGCATATAAAGGAATTTTCACAAGTCTTTTGAACAAAAGAAACATAGCTTTAAACCTGAAGAGTTGAGATAGTTGCAAATGAATCTCCTCCTTTCTTCTTCTCCTGCAATTCCCAAACCATAATTTTCATAAAACCCATATAAAGATTATTGATTTATAAACATTTCTTTGATAGATCAGTGTACCTGGGTATAGAGTGTAGTCCAAGATATGAGGAGTGTCAGAATGGTAATTTGCTACCATCTCACAGAAGTGATTTGCTATGTCATAAGCAATGGGATTATAACTTGCATACTCATAATCCTGTTCCAAATCCATTTCCAAAACAAGAAATTAACTAAATGATTAGAGAAATCTCATGTTCATATAACTTGGATGATATTGTTTTACCTTGAGTTAATCGAACTGAAAGGGTTTTTTAATTTTATTTTTCCCCATTCTGAAAAAACGAAATAAGGTTAAAGAAAAAATGATGGTTATGAGCAAGACTTACAATGATAGTAATGGCATTGGTGTCTTCATCAATCATGATGTTACCATACTGTAAATCATTGTGACAGAAGCCAATTTCTTGTTGGTGATACTCATTGGTCACTTCTTGTTCTAACAAGTTGATTTCATCTTCAATGTTGTTTAGACCAAACTCTGTTATATCTTCAGCTGAACACAGATTCTTGGCTTGTCCTACCCAAGTCCTGTAAATTTCATGTTTCATATTATTTTCATTTAACAAACATTCACCAACTAACGAATTTGATGTTTCTTACCTCATCCTGTCCCACATGAGGACAGTTCTATCTCCAGGAATGTGTATGCTGTGAAATTTCCTTAGCTTAGATGCAACCAGAGCTGATATGTTCGGATCACGAAGATCGGTTGCTGATAGTGTCTGGTTTAAAGTTACAGATGCAAGATTTAGTATTGTAAGCAGTTTTACAGATCAACACAAGAATTTGCTCATGAATCTAATGGAAACACTGTTCTAAAAGAGACAAGTTCTAGTTCCTCTAATAAACCAATTGGTATACTGGACATAATTCGGTCTGAGTTGTTCTGGTTTAACATCCGCATTAAAAGGTAAACCAATTATATGAGCAATAAGCAACTGAACCAAAGAAGGTATAAACTGATTTGGTTCCAATTCTTCAGATTCGAACTAAACCAAACCGAAACAAAAAAGCAAACAGACTGAAACCTACTCCTGCTAGGAGTATGTTTTTTTAGTTCCGTCAAATGTTTTCGGAATAACCGAAATATTAACAAAACCGAAAATATTGCAAACCCAAACCAAACTAAAAACATGATTGGATACACATGCAAATCGTGGAGTGGTCAAAAACAAATTTGGCAGAGTTTCAAAGTAAATTTAGGTTTTAATCGAATTTGTTTTTAGTTCGGTTACCCTTTGCTGAGATATATATAAAAGAAAAAACAAGTCGGTTAATTTTTCATTAAAATCGGTCTTGGATTGATTAAACCAAATTGAAAACAAAATTTGGATTTATACTAAACCATACACCGG
Source organism: Thlaspi arvense (assembly GCA_911865555.2). Classification (NCBI taxonomy): domain Eukaryota; kingdom Viridiplantae; phylum Streptophyta; class Magnoliopsida; order Brassicales; family Brassicaceae; genus Thlaspi; species Thlaspi arvense. The sequence continues at coordinate 50,374,228 of OU466862.2, forward strand.
ATATAACTCGGTTCGGTATTTCCAGGTTTACAACCTCATTAAAATTTAAATATAGGGATCGAATCCATCCATCACGTAAATAACGTGGACCATTCAAAGAAACAGAATGTCCATAATAAATAAATAAATTAAAATTCAAGAACAGAGACGAAAAGAGGAAATAAATTACCCGGGCATGGATAAACTCCTCGATTCTGCCGCCAGCGAACCGGCCAAGAAGTCTAGGGCCATGGCCATGGCGAGCCACGTACTCGAAAGTACGAATTTCATCGTCTCTGTTAAAGAAAAGCTCAACGCCTTCACCATAGACACGAACAAGAAGTTTCCTGCTATGAAGATTCGTTTCTTTTCTAGGCCAACTCACCATGAACACTTCGTTAGTCATCGCTCCTTTCATTGGTTTCACTTCAAGACTCTCAAGATCCTCAATTACGTCTCCCCATTTTGTCGAAAGTGTTTGTAGAATCTTCCTTAGCTCGTCTGGTGATGAGCTTGGAATCAATCCAAAGATTCCTATTGCCATCTTGAATTATAAAGAAAAGAAAGAACGATCAAGATCAAGAAGTAATCTGTTTCTTGAATCTTGTACTTAGTGTCAATCGATTGATTGATCAAGAGGACTGTTTCAGTGAATAATCAAACTAGAGGAGAAGAAGAAGAAGCTTACCAAGAAAGTTGCAAGGGATCTTGAAATCAGAAAAAAAAAACTTTGAAAAAGAGAGGAAAAAAATAAAAGTATTGTTAGAGAGAAGTCTTGGTGTGAAGGAAAGACAAATTGCATGGTGAATGAGAGAGGTGTTGAAATGGGGTATTTATGGACTTTTTGTCTTGACGTTAGAAAGGGAAGATCTATCTCTTTGTCTTGGGTTGGTTTTTAGAGGGTCAAGACAAAACTAAAGAAAAATGGTTTTGTTTTATGAATTTGTAATTATTATATAAACAAATAGAAAAAATCAACGAAACTAGATTTTAAATGGAAATTGTGCCAAGCGGGACAAGATGGGTGTGTAGAGCAGACGAAATAATATCAAGTTTCCATGAATTTGGATATCATTTAATTCGCTCTACATCCATCAAATCCATATTATTACCATTTTTAGGACCTAAATTATTAGAATATAACTGGGTCTGAAATTGCATGTGCGGTTGCATGGTGGTTTTGGATTAGAACAAAATATATAAATTTGTAATAGTCACGTCTTCGATTTTATAATCAACACTACATATATGCCACTTAAATTTCGGTGTTTTATCTGTCGTTTTTTTTTCCAAAAAATCATAAAAACAAAAATTGGATGAATTTCGGATAACCTTGTTGTTCTCCAGAAAAAAAAAAAAACACTCTTTTTTCGTTAAGTGGACAAACAAATTTGGATGGGTTATTCAATACACATTTTAATACAGTATGAATGTGGAATATAAATTTATTATTATTAAACTGTTAAGATGTTATGGTATTGTTTTAGCGTTCATGAATCCAACCAACACAGTTAGAGCATCTCCAACTCTACTCCATTTTTAATTTTTAAATGAAGTAAACCTAAATTCTATTTCATATTTGAAGTAGATCTAAATTCTACTCTATTTTAGAGTGAAACTTTTTTATTTGCAAATTAATCTTTTAGATTTAAAATAATTTTATTTTATACTATTTAATATTTATAAAAAAAGTATTATAAAAATAACAATTATGAATATTTAAACACTGTAATTATTCCTAAAAAATTATAAAACATAATAAACTTTAAAATACATAATAAGTGCTGAAATTAAAATAAACAATATAAATAAATTTAAGACAACAAATACAAAAAATATTAATGATTAATTTTTTAATAATAGTAATGCTTAAATAAAAATTGCATATGCTTTTTTGTGATGTTATGTAATTTTTATTATTTGATAAATATTTAAATTATAGTTTTTGAAAAAAATTGTAAATAATAAAATAAGTAGAATTTATTTGTAAATTTTAAAATTAAAAAGTATTTATAATAAAATTGAATAAGAATCTATTTAAAATATTCTTTTTTTAGAGTAGAAAATAGAAAAATATATTAGACAAAACATAACTCCATTTTAGAATTATTCTATTTTGAAATAAAAAATAAAGAAATACATTAGAAATGGTTTTAATAGATGATAAGCACAGAAAATATAACGTGTATTATTTGTCCGCAAAAAGTACAAATTAACATAGTTAATAACGGCATTTACATTATAGACATTATTGTACCAGTTGGGTCGAAATAAATTCTTATATTATTATAATGTTACCGACATTAGATAATGACATTTTCAAAAAGTACTCTAAAGTTTATAGAGCTTTAAAAACTTTTAGAAGCTTTAGCAAAGACTTTCAGAAACAGACATATGTTGTCAAGATTTATTATACTATTAATAAGGGGTGATCATTTTGATTTTAAATCGAAGTCGATATACGTCCATAGGTCCATGATATTTTTTATACCAAATATCATAGTAATTTAGGCTATTCTAATAATTCTCCCTATCAATTTTGCTTGTTATATGTCGGTTTAAATTCTACATATATAATTCTTAGGTTCGATATAAATTACTTAGGTACGTGTCTTCGAAAACTTATAGTATATAATGTAAAATTATGGACGATGAGACAAAAGTACCTGTTGACTGAATCGGACCTTTTGCTTCTGATTTTCAGACAGATAAGTTTCGTTAACTTATGTCGCAGTTAAAGCGTGTAGTAAATTGCTGAACTCAACTTTGATTCCACTTGCATAGTAAACAAATCAGAATACGACACCTTTTTATATAGCCACTCCTTTGAACAAGATAACGATGAGCGTTTTACATCGTCGGTCCTACTCACCTAGAGTTATTTATTTATATTTTTATATACTTTTTCCGTTTTCTTTTAATATATTAATTTTAAGTTAAGAAACGTGGTTCCAAATAAATAATGCGAAAACAGAAACATAATATTCCCTCCGTTTTTAAATATAAAATATTTTAATTTTTTTTTAAAAATATATGATATTTTTAGAAATCAATACAAAATTTACTAATAAATGACTTGTTTTATCCTTAATTAATTGATAACCAAACAAATAAATAATAATAAATAAAGTTATAATAATTATTTTACAAATTTTCTTAATTTATATGTAAGACTCTAAAACATCATATAAACAAAAATAGAGGGAGTACTAGTTTACTAATTCAATTTTTTTTAGAACTAGATGGTTGCTGGTAAAAAAAACGTGATGATTTAAAAATAGGATGACGATTTATTTTCCCTCCGTAACTTTTATATAGCATATACACAGATTTTGGGCCTCATTTTAATTACACCATAGTTTAAAGTTAAAGATTCAAGTTCAAATGATATCAAAGTCCAAAAGTAATTTCCCCATAGAATACATATTTGAAACTGAATTACACACTGAGGTAGAAACCCTTTGGTTTATTATTTATCAGTCACCCGTATACCATGACTGGGATAAGTAAACCTAAAACTAAACCACTAAGACCCGATTAGAAAGTGTCATTAACCCGATTTGAAACATAAAACCCTGAACCAGAAAAATTCCCCAATTCACGAACCCTAGAATCGATTGCAAAAGTGAGAGATTTCCTAAATTCTGCAAAATTGAAAAGCTTTACTGAAGATTCGTGGTCAATTCATCTTGTCGGGTCTGCAATCAATGGCTATGGTAGAGTTTCATAATGTTCCTATATTTAACGACGATTCCAACTCTGATGATGAAGAGGCGATGGAGCGAAATGCTTTCCATATTGAGGAAGATGTAGCTGCATTCACTAATGAGCAACCTATCTGCCACAACGTGTATCCGGAGAGTGAGAGCGACAGTGATAGTGATAGTGATAGTGATGATGATAACAACGATGCTGATAATTGTGGATACATATATCCACACTCAAAGTTTTGTAAAGTGTTTAGTAAAATTAGGGAGATGATGGGTAAGAATCTCTTCTAGAGCCAAAGAACTTAAGATTGAGATACAGATAAGATGGATTTTATTGATCAGATAAGAGATCGAATACAAGAGATAAGCGTATCAGAATACAAAAGTTCGTAGAGCGTGTAAGTTGTTTAAGTGTTTAAAAGATGATTAGGTAAAAAGATGTAAGAATTTGGAAGCTCGTAGAGCGTACATGTAGTAAATTTGGTAAAAACTCGAGCCCGTTCTTTCTGCCCCATCTGCTCTTTTTATAACCTTCTTTTAACTCCAACTGCTGCGCAAATATCGAAGATTAGTTGTAACGAGCTATGGATATCTCGGATGTCGTTGCTGAATCGAGCTCCGGATATGACGGGACCTCGCTTAGTCGTGCTCGATTTAGTCTTGAAGAGTATCCTTAATTGGCGGGAGCTCGTCAGTTGTTGAAGATACAAATGAGCTGTATGTCTGATGGATCATTGCAGATGGGTTTCAGGTGACTGCTTAATGGGCTTTATAATGGGCTGGATTTGGTGCTAAATCCAGCTCTATAAGTTGCCTCCCAGCCCGTTAAGCGAGGTAAGAGCTTAATGGACGGTAGACAAAGTTTTAAATATCATGACTTTATTTAACTCAAAGATTCTAGATCTTAAAAAGATCTACTTTTGATCGTAACGAATCATTGATGTCACGAACGCGAAACTTTGATTAAGTATGAGTGAAGACTCTGCTTGAATATGAGCTAGAGCTCAATCTTAAGCAGAGATAAAAAAAACTCTATAAATGCGAGCTAGAGCTCGAACTTAATTGTTCAAATTTTGCATAAGTACAAATGAGAATTCGATTATGGTGTTAACGAGAGTCCGTTTGGTTATGAGCATGAACTCGAACCGAGTTACTTTGAATGAAGACCGTATGCCTAGGTTCCAGCTCCATATGGCAAACGATATATAAGACTTGAATCGATGAACTGGATTTTTCAATATATCGAATAATATGTAGAGATCTTAAGGAACAATAAAGATCGTGACTGGACTCATGTCGAGCTGTCTACATACCCATTAAGGGATCAAGTCTTGTAGTAGTTCAATTATAAGTATTTCGATGGAGATGCATTTGTAGGAAAATAACAATCTCATCGAGCTGTTTATTTGCTAAACTCTGCGTGATCTGTTAGATCGAATATCTGTTTAACAAATAGCTCTGGTTTTTTTCCAAATACATGACCGTATTAGATCAAGTGTATTGTGTTATCTTTGATAGCTATCGAGATCTAGGATCAGATTAAAGAAGAACTTCGCTTGCTGTTTGTTAAACGAAGTGAAGCTGATTAAGTAAAAGACATAGACTTTATCTGCCTCTTTTTCTTGTTTGGGCAGTTTGCTATTTGAGTTTGAACAAGAGTTCGTTCACTTGGAACTAAACATGAGCTCGCCTTTTATGTTTGAACGGGAGTTTGTTCACGTGGAATCAAACACGAGTTCGCCATTTTGCATTTGAACGAGAGTTCGTTCACTTGGAATCGAACATGAGTTCATCTTTTTATGATTTGTTTGGTTGCGAGCATTTTTAGTTCGCGGCGTGCTTTGGTACTTGTTGCTGGAAAGGCTCTTTCTTTGCTTTAATCGAACTCTGATTTTAGCGACTTGATGCGTCATGCATCTTTTACTTATCCTGCTTCTTATTGTTTTATTTGTTTTCGTGACACAAAATATGGATTTTGGTCGAGATTTTGGGTTAACTTTGAATTAGAGATTAATTCACTTATCTTTCCGATAACCCATGAATGCGACTATAATATTTTGGTGCATTGGTTTGTCACCTGCGGGGCAGATGCTTGCGCGTATTTGCAACTAACGCCCTGACCGATTTTGACGGACTGCTGCTTAAGATATCTAAATTTTATCTTGTCGATTTGTCGTTATCAAACGGGTGCTCGCAATTTTAAAGTAAACGCTTTGGGAGACTTTACGGGCTTCTGTTCAAGACACCTGAGATCGTGATGTCTCCTTGTTGATTGCAGGTCCTAGTGATCCGGTTGAGCTCGCGTTGGGTTCTGATTCTGTGCTTTCTTTTAATTACGGACAGGAGTCCAGCTTTGTTCGTTGTGCTTAAATGCGAGCGAGAGCTCGATATGTTGCCTGACTCGAGTTTGTTTGGGCGTTTGTGTTAAATTTAAGCTAGGTATTTGTACGAACGACTGTTCGGTTGAGACGCGTGTGAGATGAGCTCGTGAGTGTATTGTCTGGCCAGATGTTATTTAGTGGATCGATTGTAAATCCCGAGTACTCATTTGTGTCTTAGTTTGTCACTGATCATTTTAAGAGATCGTGAGAGAAATTCGATAAGAGTTTGAGCCATTGAGACTGTTGGGTGAAATTCGATAAGAATATTTGATGTTTCAGCTTTTCAGTCTTCCATTTTTTGAGAGGCAAGGTGCCGTTTTGGAGATGTTCTAGTTCAAGATCTTCCAATTTGGCCAGGCGTGAAATGATTTCATCGCTGATGAATCGTTTTCTGCTGTTGGCTTCCTTGTTAATTTCTGCTACGGTTGCAATTTGCTTGGCTGTGCTCGAGTTATTTAGACTGAGTCTGCTATTAATCGGCTATGCTTGGATCGTTTGGACTTGGTCCTGCTCCCCAGAATTCTTGAGATAGTTGGGTAGCTAGTTAGTGCTGGCTGCAGCATTGCCTTTGACAGATGTGATTCTTTCTAACAGTGGGTCCGATGTGGAGGCAAGAGATGCTAAGGCGCTAGCCGAAGTGTTCTCGCACAAGAAATCTTTGTTAGTTCAAATCCATCCGCTCGTATATAGTTTTGTATGTTCCCATGAAACTGATTGGTTACGAGCTGCGAGTTGATGCTCGCAAACGGGCTGTTATTTCTTTCGCGAGCTATAGCCTGGCGATGAAAGCTTTGTACTTAGCTTAGGTATTGGATGCATCGAAGCCGAGATGAAATGACTGTTCTAGGATCTTTCCGATTGGTGACGTGAGTCTGATTCCTACTCCAGGTCCTAGTCTGGATGATGCTCCATCCATGTGGAGTGTCTATTTTTTTTATTTGGGGACGTGTCATCGAGAGCTTGCAGTGCGAGCTCGATAACAAAGTATGCTAAGACGTGTGCTTTTGTGCAGATCCAAGTATGATATTCGACATCATACATCTTAGTCTGATTAGATTTCTCAAGTTGATTTGCAAAAGTGTTTGCATTTTTCTATAAAAATGAATCGAGCTCGAGAGCTCGATTTCTATGGTAACACATCTTTTGGGGGTGAGCATCGTTGATGCGTGCTTGAGGGAAAATATACTTTTTTCGGACGTCCCCACATGGTGGGGTCCTTGCTTGTTTTGATTTGTGGTTCGGCGAACTCCGGCTCACTATGTAATTGTTATGCGGAAGAGCTCACAACTTTTCTGGAATAGCCTGGGTTGCACATCTTTTTATTTTTATGGTTTCCATAGATCATTTTGATCTCTCTAGGAATTTTGCACGTTGATGGTACGTAGATAGGACTGTTTTCATAGCGTATATCCAAGGTTGATAAAATATTGGATTGTTTGGCGCATGGGGGTTTAATACCACAAAGTTTCTTTCTTTTTTGACTCTCCTAACTTTTACGAGGAGTCGGATGAAGCCACGACAGAAAACTGTTTCTCCAGCGAAGCTGGTGAAGGAGCTATGCTGTCCGTTAAGGCGAAGTCTGTGAGTTTCTTTTTTTGAAGACTTCAGTGTCCATTATAACTTTTGACAGCTCGAATCTAGCCATGCCGGCTCAGACGTCGAGTGCGCTGTCATGAGGTTTTTCTAAGTCTAGCATTCTTCTTTCGAAGAAAGTTATCCTTTTAGACATGCTCGTGCTTTAAGTTTGGTTTTGATCAAGTTATCAAGTTGTTGCAAAGCGGCAAGCTTTCAGAGATGAATTATATTCGTTTTGGGACAGAGGTCTTCACACCCCCTTTTTTTTAAAAAACAATGGACGTATTTTTAGGTACTGACTATGTATCTTTTTGTGTGTGGGTGGGCGGGTGACTATTGACTTCATTGAGCCGCTGTAGTATTCGAGATCTTTGAAGATCACCAATTAGTTATTTGGCTGCGGGAAGAGGCGAGCTTTCCTCTTCCTGACCTTGCTCTCTTTTGTTCTGAGGAGATTTGCTCTGAGCATAGCTCTTGGAGGGGTCAAAAAACTGTTAATTGGTAGCTCGATCTTACGAGCTACCATTTAGTTGATCACCAGTTTATGGTGTGTACTCTCTTAATGGTGGCTCGACAGAGTATGTTGTGTTTGCCGTTGGAACTTGATCCTGAGTGTGCGGAGCCAAAGCAAAAGCCGGAGTTCTAATCACTTTGGGGGGATCTCTCGCATGCTGAAGATGGTAGCTTGCCGTCACGGGCATCCGCACTTTGTAGACCTGAATCTCTGGTATTCGTCATAGGCGAGCGGTGTCCCCTAGAGTTTGAAGGAGCATGATGTTGCCTTCCTATTCCTTAAGTCACCACCGACTGAGAGAAGTTGAGACGCGCTCGAGGCAACAAACTTCTTTTGTGGTCGATCTCTTGCTCGCAGCAGGAACTGAAAAGGTTTTCTCGGTGATATATCATAGTTTTTATGGTTTTTAGCCATGATATAAGTCCTTTTTATTGAGTCTTTTTGGTCTTTTTAGAGTCCTAGAAGAGTCTTTGCAGGTTATAGCATGTCTGGAGCATAACTGGAGATATTGGAGCCTTTTGGAGCATTCTGAGTTGAAGCCACGAAGTACCTAGCTCGAAGAAGAAGAGTATGCATATGGGTGATGCTCGTCACCACTTTTGGTGACGCTCGTCACCCAGAAAGGAAGGGGTCGTGGCTATTTTCTAAAAGATAGAGGATTATTTGCAGTTTTGGCCCAAAAGTTCTAGTATTTGAAAAAGGTCCCAGATCGTGTTTTAGCTTGTATATTAGGTTTTTCAGCCATTCTTTTGGCAGAGATCTTGTATCTTATTATTTTTGAGAGCTTTAGAGAGAGATTTGTAGCAGAGCTTTTGGAGAGACAAATCAGACTCCTTCAGAGCAGATTTTGAACTCCTTTATTTCTACTTCTTATTTCTTTTATGCATTCTATTCTTTTCATAATGTTTTCTCAAATCACCATGTCTGAGTAGTTTGTTAGTTAAGTTAGGGCTTTTCAAAGGTTGAAGAAGAGTTTGTAGAATTGCTAAAACTATAGAAAATTCAGTGGTTCTTCATCTGTGCTTGCATTCATATCGATTTCTTAGACACATCATCTGGATTTTGAAACCTTAGGTTGTTAAATATATGTGAGAGCATTATTCATAACCTGAACTAGTATTTGATGAGCAAAACAACTTAGTGCAAAGAGATTTGGCTTAGGAGTTTTGTGAACAATTGAACCTGATCATTACTGCATGTTTAGGTTGTTAGGGTTTGCAAAGAGATTTGAAACTCTGTGATTTAGACATAGATAACTTCTGCAATGAGAATTGATTAGTTATATCTTTGCGATTCATGTTCAAGATGGTTTTAATTCATTCCTGATTGCATGCATTCTACACTCTCGGATTCAACCTGCGAACTGTCCTGACTTAGCGCCTTTAGCCTTCTGAACTTTAAGAACAGTCTCAAAAACGCCCACTTGCTTTTATTACTTTAGTTATTTCGCATTACATTCATTACTTAATGCTTAGCTTAATCTGAATCTACATTCGATAATGTAGTTTGCTTACTCCCTTGGGATTCGATAACCCCTTGTACTACAACTGCTTTGCTGTGCACTTGCAGTAGTTTTATTTGGGTAAAACCTGACCCTTATCAAGTTTTTGGCGCCGTTGCCGGGGAGTAATAGCTGCCTATCGATTTCTAGTATTAGGATTTTGTCTAAGTTTTAATTTGTTTACTGACTTATAGTTTCTTTTCTTTGTTCCTGTTTCAGGTGTATGCCTAATCGCAGAACCAGAAGCAACAAAGAGAAGGAGCTTGTGACTTTGAGCATCGACGAACTTGCTAGGTTGGAGAGAACTAACAGGAAAGCTAAGAAGCAATCTACAATGGTCGCTCCACTTATCTTGGTTGAAGATGTAGAAGGTCACTTGGTTGACAGGGAAGGAAACAGGAGAAACGAAGAGGGACAGAGAATTGATCAAGAGGGGAATGTCATTGTTGAACAGCAGGTTCAACAAGTGGATGAGAACGTGGGAGTCCCTGCTGCTGCCAATAACGTTGCTGGGCGTTCTATTCAGAGGACTTTAGGTGATTTCAACAGACCTGATCAGTTCTATGCCAACAGAGCTGCAATCCGCCCTCCTGCCTTCCAGAGGAACGATTTTGAGGTTAAACCTGTCTACTATCAGCTGGTTGGCCAGCATCCATTCCATGGCTTACCTCATGAGCATCCTATGGATCACATTGAGAGGTTTGAGGATTTAGCTTCCAGTGTCAAAGCTAATGGTGTTAGCAATGACTTTCTGTTCTGCAAGCTTTTCCCTTACTCTCTTGGAGGAGAGGCTGCATATTGGCTGAAGCAACTGGAACCTGCTTCACTGACCACTTGGGAAGACACCAAGAATGCCTTTTTGAATAACTTCTATGATGATGCAAGATCAGAGGACATGATGACGAAAATTGCATCCTTTACACAAGGCCCTACTGAAGCTTTTAAGGCTTCTTGGATCAGGTTCAAGTCTTATCAAAGGGACTGTCCTCATCATGGCTTTAGTCAGGTGCAATTATTTGGTATCTTCTTCAGAGGCATTGACTGGAAATATCAGATGGCGCTGGATGCTTCAAGTAGTGGAAACTTCAACACCAACAGACCAGAAGAAGCTGTAAGATTGATTGAAAACTTGGTCTGCAGCAACATCACCAAGAATGCAGATTTTCAGAGAATGAAACAGGGTGGTTTGAATGAAGGAAACCAAATAGCTGGGGTTAAGGATAAGTTAGACAGTATGCACAGCCTTCTGGTGGGAAAGAAGTCAGTCCAATTCGCTGCAGAAGTGGAGAGTTTCGAAAATCCTGAAGACATTGAGCAGAAAGATGTTAACTTCATCAATGGAGGTTTTCAGAACCAAAGGTTTGGAAATCAGCAGTGGAACAGAGGCTACAACAGCAATAATCAGAAGAATACCTTCCCAGGAAACCAGAATGCAACTGGTTATACTCCAACACCACAGTTCCAGAAGACTGAAGTTGAGAAACCTTACCAAAACGGCAGGAATTATGGTTCTTCTTCCTACCAAACTGCACCTCCACAAGACAATAAAATGGAAGCTATGCTGGAGCAGGTACTTGAAGGACAGCGGAAGATGACAGTGAACTTCAATGGCAAGCTAGATTCGCTGTATCAAGACCTGAATGGAAAAATTGAGAGTCTGAACTCTCACATGAAGAAGCTTGATGTGCAGGTCGCTCAAACTGCAGGAGCTGTTCAAAGGCAAGAGGGATTCCTTCCTGGAAGGACTGATATCAATCCCAAGCATCAGGTTAATGCCATCACAGTCAGGAATGAAAAAGAGCTTAAAACAGTGCAGAAAAAGAGGCTGAGTGCAGAACAGATCGTGCAACTGATGGAGTCTGAAGATGAAAAATTTTCTGTCTCAGAGGTGAGTGATGAGCGTCACCAAGGAGAAGTGACGCTCGTCACCAACTTACAAGGATATCGGGGGTTGTCACAAGTGAGTGACGAGCGTCACCCTCCTGGTGATGGTCGTCACCCACCCCAGAACGAAGCTGCTTCGCCTGTAACTGTAAATTATGACCAGGAACGTGTCTATAAACCCAAAACACCATTCCCCAAGCATCCTAGGAAGTCTAAACATGAGATAGAAGAAGCCAGATGCAAAGCTATTATAGACAAGCTGATGCTTGAGATCCCTCTTGTTGATGCAGTCAAGCTTTCACCAGCTCTAAGAAGGTATGTAAAGAGAATGGTTGTGAATGGTGTAAGTCCTAGGAAGGAGCATTGCTTACCAGAGACATCAGTGCAATCCTCTTGAGTACAGTTCCAAAGAAGAAGAAGAAGGTGACTGTTTCTGAACAAGTCAATACCATCACTCAAAGCAGAGTTCCAGAGAAGCTATCTGATCCAGCTACCTTTGTGCTTGATTGCTCAGTCTCTACAGGACGTTTTCCCCACTCTCTATGTGATCTAGGGTCAAGTATTAACTTGATGCCTTTCTCTGTTGCTGCTAGACTTGCAATGACTGATTTCAAGCCAGCTGGGATCTCTCTCATCCTAGCAGATCGATCCATCAGGACCCCATAAGGCATGTTAGAGGATGTTCCTGTTAACATTGAAGGCTGCATAATTCCTACAGATTTTGTGGTTCTGAAATATGCTGAAGAACCTAAAGATCCTCTTATTCTGGGAAGAGCATTCTTGGCTACTGCTGGAGCCATCATTGATGTTAGAAAGGAGAACATTAAGCTAGATCTTGGTGATGCTGTCATGAACTTTGACATGAATAAGTTAAGAAAGAGTTCTACCATAGATGGTCAGACCTTTTCTGTAAGAACTTCTAGAGATGAAGAGACTGTCATGGAGCATTCAGAAGACACTACTGCTGGGTATGTCACTGAATCTGATACAAGTGGTCAAGTGAACAAGATGGCTATTGAAGAGGCAATATCTGAAACTTCTGGAAAAGCTGTTGGGTTTGAGGATTGGAGTGAAGATGATACCTTCCACATTAGGCTTGAAAAAGAGGTTCCAATGAATGCCAAGTTGCTGGAGGAAGACATGTTTGTGATGGAGGCAAGACTTGCAGAGCTGAACCGCAGGAAAACTGCAGCAACTCAAACTGCAGGGTCAGTGACGACCGTCACTGACCTGGTGACGCTCGTCACCAACCTGGACACAAAAGAGAGACGTGATATTTGCTCTACAAGTCCATCTTATGTTGCCAAACCGAAAATTCACCATTCCACAACCCAGAAACCTGCAACTAGGCAAAGGTATGCACTTCCTGGAACCAGTTCCAAACCTCCTAATCTCATCAATAAGAACTTAAAAGGTGCAAAAGATGCTTCACACTTATGCAAGCAACGAGATTCTCGTAGAAAGCTTGGAGTTTCTTTTGATGATTCTGCAGGAAAACAAAATGTCCCACCCACACTCACGACCCACCCTGTTGATGTTCCTCACTTCCTTGGAAGAATTCATGCATCTACTGCTTATAAACCACCATGGATGAGGAGACATTCTTCTCCAAGGCATTCGATGCCACCTTCTGTTCCACCAGCTGTCTAAACAACAAATCAAAGTCGAGCTAATGACTTTAAACAAGCGCTTAGTGGGAGGCAACCCACTAGTAAGTTTTCTTTTTCATATATTTATTTTAGTCTTCTATTACATAGCTAAAAAAAACCCAAAAACATAAAAAAAAAGAAAAAAAAAGGAGAGTCAGTTTGTCAGTTTGCTTTGATGATGTTTTGTGAACTTGTTAAACCATGGATTATGCTTCGTTTGGATGTTTTGATGTGTGTTTTGAGTGCTCTTACAGTCTTACTTCAGAGCACACATGATGGCATTACATTACAACACCCAACATGACAGATTCTGGAGTATCAGAGTGGTGACGCTCGTCACCAGGTCCTTCGCGAGGTACCACTTTTCCACTTTGGTTTTACACGTTCTCATGCATCTTTTTGACCAACTCTTGGCTTAATAAACTGGGGACAGTGTTGTTTAAGTCAGGGGGAGGTGGTTACTGACATTGTGTGCTTTGTGTCATGTCTATAGAGTTTTAAAGTTGAGTCAAAAACCTGTTTTTATAGAGTCAAAATTTTGAAACTGTCAGTTTTTCTTGAAACTAACCATATGACGTTTTTGCTGATAAGAACCATTGCCACAGTAGTTGATTACAAGTCTTACTAAGTTGAAAGTCATAAGTAGATCAGTCTAGCAATGAAGGTCTAGGTCCTTAGAGAATCTGGAAAATTTGCTGTTAGCTCCACCTTAATGAACTTTAAACTTCTTGTCCTGGTGATTGATTCTTATTGATCTTGATTCTCTTTTTCAGCACTGACTATAAGGTTAAGATACAGTCTCTCTTTGATCTTCCCTGATGTAGTTTTAAAAGTTTAAATCCAAAGAATGGTGCATTCATGACCCTGTCTCCTCACAAGGAACAACAGTAGTGAACACACTCAAGAACCTGTCTCCTCACAAGGAACACAAGTATTGAGTAGCACCATATCTTAGACTGTAAAAGTTAGAAAAAAAGAAGTGAAAAATCGAAAATATCCAAAGGAAGAGATCAAGGGAAGAGAAAATAGGAGAGCTGTGTTGAGATCTATTTGTTCAGTGTTTAGGAAGGGAATAGAATCTGTAAAGTGATTGAGATGATAGAGCCTTGATGAGATTTCACACTTAGATAAAAAAATAAGGAGTTAGCAGTAGAAATTTCGGATTTCTTGAAGGGATTGGGATTGGACTTGAGAGGTTTTCTAAGCTTGTGATGATTAGACTGAAATTTGATCTTGTGTTGACTCTGTGGTATGTGGATTCGAAAGTTCTAACTAGTGTGGTGTTCCTGATGACTGACTGACTGTTTCTTGTTTTCAAACCTCGACCCTGTTCTTTGTCTGATGTTTGTTTGAGGGCAAGCAAAAGCTAAGTCTGGGGGAGTTCATATATCATGGTTTTTATGGTTTTTAGCCATGATATAAGTCCTTTTTATTGAGTCCTTTTGATCTTTTTAGAGTCCTAGAAGAGTCTTTGCAGGTTATAGCATGTCTGGAGCATAACTGGAGATATTGGAGCCTTTTGGAGCATTCTGAGTTGAAGCCACGAAGTACCTAGCTCGAAGAAGAAAAGTATCCATATGGTTGACGCTCGTCACCACTTTTGGTGATGCTCGTCACCCAGAAAGGAAGGGGTCGTGGCTGTTTTCTAAAAGATAGAGGATTATTTGCAGTTTTGGCCCAAAAGTTCCAGTATTTGCAAAAAGGTCCCAAATCGTGTTTTAGCTTGTATATTAGGTTTTTCAGCCATTTTTTTGGCAGAGATCTTGTATCTTATTATTTTTGAGAGCTTTAGAGAGAGATTTGTAGCAGAGCTTTTGGAGAGACAAATCAGACTCCTTCAGAGCAGATTTTGAACTCCTTTATTTCTACTTCTTATTTCTTTTATGCAATCTATTCTTTTCATGATGTTTTCTCAAATCACCATGTCTGAGTAGTTTGTTAGTTAAGTTAGGGCTTTTCAAAGGTTGAAGAAGAGTTTGTAGAATTGCTAAAACTATAGAAAATTCAGTGGTTCTTCATCTGTGCTTGCATTCATATCGATTTCTTAGACACATCATCTGGATTTCGAAACCCTAGGTTGTTAAATATATGTGAGAGCATTATTCATAACCTGAACTAGTATTTGATGAGCAAAACAACTTAGTGCAAAGAGATTTGGCTTAGGAGTTTTGTGAACAACTGAACTTGATCATTACTGCATGTTTAGGTTGTTAAGGTTTGCAAAGAGATTTGAAACTCTGTGATTTAGACATAGATAACTTCTGCAATGAGAATTGGTTAGTTATATCTTTGCGATTCATGTTCAAGACGGTTTTAATTCATTCCTGATTGCATGCATTCTACACTCTCGGATTCAACCTGCGAAATGTCCTGACTTAGCGCCTTTAGCCTTCTGAACTTTAAGAACAGTCTCAAAAACGCCCACTTGCTTATATTACTTTAGTTATTTCGCATTACATTCATTACTTATTGCTTAGCTTAATCTGAATCTACATTCGATAGTGTAGTTTACTTACTCCCTTGGGATTCGATAACCCCTTGTACTACTACTCTTTTGCTGTGCACTTGCAGTAGTTTTATTTGGGTAAAACCTGAGCCTTATCACTCGGGCAGCAGATCATGAGCTTCAGATTGAAACTGGTTCAAGACATTTGCTTGCTGATTCAGCTAAGCTCGAACGCTTTTATAGGATGTCTTTGGAGGCTGGGTATTTTTGACCGGTGGACTCAGCATTCTTCGAGATTTTACTGCATCATCCAGGAGGATGAAATGATCCGGTAGATCGTTACAAATCGCAGCCCGAGTGAAACAGTAGGTAAGTTCAAATTTTTGTATACCAGATGCTCGTCTATGGGCTGAATAGGGTCTGTAAGGCTCGATTGTGAATTGGCGAGTTAAGGCGTGGTTTATGAGCTTCTTCCTGGATAGAAACTGAGTTTTAGAAGCATTGCTTACAAGCTGGTGAGCTGTAATTGTAGTCGGGAGCTCGTTTATGGACTGAAACAAAAATTTGGATCATGTTTTCAAGTCGATGAGCTGATGAACGGCTGTTAGCCAATGCATATTATCTTATTGTTTTAAGGTTCGTCAACAAACTGAAACAGACCTAGGTAGCTCGTTTGTGTTAGGACGTGGTAAAACATACAAAGAGAATTTGTTCTTTGGCTGAGATAGAGCTGGAGGTCGTCCAGGAATTGGTGAATAAAAGCGTGAGCTTGGAGCTCGTGGGTTAGCGAGCTAGATTGTGAATCACGAGCTCGTTTTTTTGTATGGCTGAAGTAGGCCTGGAGCTTATTCGCATACTGGTGAACTATCATGTGACTTGCAAGTCGTAGCTCGAGAGGGTGAGTATGCTAATCTTTTAAATACCAGAAGCTCGAAAGTTCAAAGTAGCAAGCCTCCGGATATCAAGTTTTTATGTTTAGGGGAGGTAGCCCCCACACCTTTCCGACAAAGCCATAAGCCTTGAAGGCGTTGGTGTAATGTCTTCCTTGGGGAAGGTGCTGGCATGGTGATCAATTTTATCGGACAGCCGCAGAAATCGAAGCTTTTAAAAATTGGTTCGATTCTTTGCTTAGCCGCAGGAGGAGTAGAGTTTTCGTTCTCCTCGGTCTTGTCTCGTTTGTTTTTGGCAGTTTTATTTCTAGGAATTTGATCTTTCTGGTGTCGCAAAGGCTAATGTTTGCTATTATAGCGACAAAGGGCGTTCGACGTGTCTTCTCGATTGTGAGGTAAATATCTGGTGCGGAGCTCGTTGTGGTGTGCGTGAATGCTCTTATCCGGTGGAGCTCCGTATTTTGCATTGCGATCTGTCTCTGGCGATACTCAAGATCTGTTGTATTTTGAGGGTTGATATGCTGAAGATCCTCGATAAGATGTTGCTGGATGGCCCGGGAGCCGAGGTGGGCGTCTTGCCCAGTAGGCATTTGGAGCGAGTGAATTGTGTTTGCTTTGGGGTTTGGTGCGTTTCACCAAAGATTGAAAACTGGGGGTTCTGAACCAATGGGGGAACTGGAATCCCTGGCGTGGCGGAGGTGGAGAGGGAGTTTCCTGACCTCTGCGAGCTATTGCTCCGCTGGAGCTTAGATCGATTGGGCTGTTAAGCCCAAGCTGCAAGGTGGAAGGCGCAGTTCGCTGCTTTCCTGCCTCAGGGTGGTGAATGCTTGAGAGAAGTCGAGAAGTGCTCGAGGTAGCGGACTTCTCTCTGGATCTGTTGTCTGTTCACGATTAAAGTTCGAGAAATGTTTCTCGAGCTGTATCTCGTACGACATTGGCTCGATACTCGTTCAGAGCTATTGCTCTGTTGGAGCTTGGACTGATTGAGTTGTTAAGCCTGAGCTGCAATGTGAGAGGCGTGGTTTGCTGCCTTCCAGCCTCGGGGTTGTGAATGGTTGAGAGAAGTCAAAGCATGCTCGAGGTAGCGGACTTCTCTCTGGATCTGTTGTCTGTTCACTTCTAAATCTCGAGAAATTATTCTCGAGTTGTAGCTCGTATGACTTAGGCTTGATACTCTTTCAGAACTATTTCTCTGCTGGAGCTCAGATCGATTGGGTTGTTAAGCCCGAGCTGCGAGGTGAGAGGCGTGGTTTGCTGCCTTCCAGCCTCGGGGTTGTGAATACTTACAAGAAGCCAAGGCGCGCTCGAGGTAGCGGACTTCTCTCTGGATTTGTTGTCTGTTCGCGACTAAAGCTCCAGAAAATATTCTCGAACTGTAGCTTGTATGACTTTGGCTCGATACTCATTCAGAGAATTAGCTTGCTGGTTTAGGCGAGCCTCAAAGATTTGAGCCATCTGAAAAAACATCCTTTAGATCTCGAATATGTCATCCGAGTTAGTACCAGATGCACCCGGATTAGGGGATCGATCTGGTTTGGAGTTCGCAGGAAGTCCTTCCTCATTTCAGACCCAAACAAATGGGTTTTTTCTTCCGGATGCGGTCAAGCTTTTGTTTGGGGATATTACCCTCGAACTGCTGGATGGGATTTGATTAACTGGGATGGTGGTCGTTTGCTCGTTACAAGCTGTAATACTGTTCGCACTGGCGATTGTGTCTTGCGAACTGATGTTCGCAGTACGCGGATTGCTGGATCTGGCCTGATCATCGATTTTGGAGGATCGCTCCTCGTTGATGATCCTTTCTTGTGGATCTGTTCCTCCAGCTATTTGTGGCTAGAGTGTATCGTTTCCAATTTGGTGGCGGGAGTGGGAGTCGTTGTACTCGCGATCACTGGCTCGACTCAAATGTTTTCGCTGTTTAAACTGGAGTTCGTATTATATCAAAGCGTTGCTTTGATGTTTGCCAGTACAGCAGATCTGCTGGATTCCTTATTTTTTAGATTCATTATCATTCTAACGAACCTTAGATCTGGCTACGGTGTTAGAGATGTCTTTTATCTTCCCCACAGACGGCGCAAAAATGTGGATGCAGATATCCACACTCAAAGATTTGTAAAGTGTTTAGTAAAATTAGGGAGATGATGGGTAAGAATCTCTTCTAAAGCCAAAGTACTTAAGATTGAAAAACGGATAAGATGGATTTTATTGATCAGATAAGAGATCAAATACAAGAGATAAGCGTATCAGAATACAAGAGCTCGTAGAGCGTGTAAGTTGTTTTAGCGTTTAAAAGATGATTAGGTAAAAAGATGTAAGAATACGGGAGCTCGTAGAGCGTACATGTAGTAAACTTGGTAAAAACTTGAGCCCGTTCTTTCTGCCCCATCTGCTCCTTTTATAACCTTCTTTTAACTCTAACTGCTGTGCAAATATTGGAGATTAGTTATTACGAGCTCCGGATATCTCAGATGTCGTTGCTGGATCGAGCACCGGATATGACGGGGCCTCTCCTAGTCGTGCTCGATTTAGTCTTGAAGAGTATCCTTAAATTGCAGGAGCTCGTTAGTTGTTGAAGATACAAATGGGCTGTATATCTGATGGATCATTGCAGGTGGGTTTTGTGTGACTGCTTAATGGGCTTTATAATGGGCCGGATTTGGTGCTAAATCCAGCTCCAACAATAATGGTTCAAAATTGAAGAAACAAAAAACATGAGAGCGCGACCGAGTCAGAAGAGGCAGTGGGAACCTCTACATGGGGCAAATTTTCTTTAATGGAGTGGCATTCAAAGAATCTGTGCTTGATTACGTTTTGAAGACATGGCACAATCTCAAGCAAACAAGGTACAACAAAACCAAGCTTGCATATGCTTGTGTAGGCCGAAATGTAAAAGGACATTGTGAGTTACATATCTATTGTTCGAGTAGTGGAGTACCTGAGAGATGGCAGGTTATGGTGTTAGATAATAAACATAGCTGTGTTCGTAATGGCCATTGCAAGATGATTAAGGTCCCGATCATAGCTAGATTATTTGTAGACAAGGTAAGAGAAGAGCCATCATATTACATGCCTATGAAGATAGAAGAATTATTCATGGAAAGGTAGAGGATCATTGTCTCAAGACCTCAATGTCAAGATGCTAGAGATAAAGCATTGAGATGGATTGACAAGGAATATGAAGAGCAGTTTGCTCGTCTCCGAGATTATGGTGCTGAGATAATGGAGTCAAATCCAAATTCTACTGTAGAAGTTGAGACTCAGAGAAAAGAGCAAGATCAAGAGGTTTTCAGCCGCTTCTATGTATTCTTTGATGTTCTTAGGAGATCATGGAAATCTACATGTAGGGCACTAGTAGGAGTTGATGGCTGCTCTTTAAGAGGAAAAATGAAAGGGCAGTTGTTTATTGCTCTAGGCTGAGATGCTGATAATGCCATATATCCTGTAGCATGGGCTGTTGTGCAAGTGGAAAACATACCTAATTGGGTGTGGTTTATGAAGAGGATTAAGATTGATTTAGGCTTAGAAGATGGTGAAGGATATATCTTAATATCGGATTGTCAAAAGGTTAGTGTTTATTTATTTGTGTCTTGTGATATTTGTATTTACTTATATCTTCTAAGTTATATTTGTGACTTTATATCTCATGGACTGATCACTGCTGTTTAGAGGGAATTGTCAAAGATGGAGCATCAGATGTGTGGTAGACACACATATGCGAATGTGAAGGGAGACATGCGAAGAAAGATATGCTGAAGCCATTAATTTGGAATCTAGCGTGGAGCTACAATGAAGCAGATTATAAGAAAAACCTTGATAGGTTGTTAAAGTATGACTTACAAGTTTATGCGGATGTTATGAAAACAAACCCAAAGACATGGTGTAGAGCTTTCTTCAAATTAGGCAACTACTGTGAGGATGTCGAGAACAACTCTACGGAATCCTTCAACCGGACCATAGTTGGTGCCAGAGAGGAGCCATTAGTCTCAATACTAGAGACCATTGCTTGAATTGCAATGGTGCGTATTGCTAAAAGAGATGTCAAAGCTCGAGCGCACAAAGGTATTTGTACACCCTATGTGTCTGAATTTCTCGCGGAAGAGCATACAAAGGCTTAAGAGTGCACGGTTTATAGAAACACAAATGGTCAGTGGTTAGTCTATCTTGAATGATGTTCTTACCGTGTTGTCTTAGAGAAGAGGACTTGTACTTATATGAAATGGCAAATCACGGGATTCCCTTGTGAGCATGTATATGGCGTGATAATGCATAAGAAGCTAGAGGCTGAGGACTTTGTGTGTGAATGTGGAGACGATGGGGTCGGTCCATGGAATTTCCTTTCTTTTGCCGCATTTTGCTCAATGACGTCATGCTTGCTTTTGGTACTCCCAAAAAGTAAATATATTAATATATAATTCGTCTATATCTATATATAGATAAAGACAACTGGATCTTTTTATTGGATAACTCCACCCTCGTGCCTGAGGGTCATGAAATAGATCCGAATCATTCTCAATGAATCCGCTGATAAATAAATTCCTATTTGTTGACTATTACTTATTAAATCTTGCTCTAAATTGAGAAAATTTTCACCTACTATAAATTTTTGAGGACATGCAAAAATTGATAATATATTTCGTCGAAAAAACCTAATTCCGCTCCATGTAAGATAGTCATACAACCATGTGGAGGAGGACATATCAAGAGGAAAAAACTCCAATTAGAGGAGCAAGGTTTTGGCCATGTGTATCAGATGCTTTTTTGCATCAACCTCCTGAGCCAGATCTTCCTGGTCGCAAAAAGAAGAACAACAAAAGGAAAAAAAGGGAAAAATGAGTCTCCCGTGATAAAAAAATCGAAGGTTTTAAAACGTATAATGGATTGTGCGATTTGTGGTGTAGCTAATCATAGCTGCCGATTTCATAAGAAAAATGTCATTTAGCTTGATTTGGTCTCATATGAATCTCTGATTTTATGTCAATGTTATTCTTATTTTTGCTTCTTTCTTAAAGCCTCAAGAAGGTGAAGCTTCGCAAGTCTCTCTCACTCAAGGCGAACCATCACAAGACGTTCTCACTCAGGAATTAGTCTCACTTTCACTAAGGTTAGATTCTTCTTGATGTTTTTTTTTTTTTTTTTTTTTTTGTTGTCTTATCTTCATTGTTTCTGTTGTCTCGGTTTTACATGCCTATTCTAAATGTGCATTTGGTAAAATTTTCTGCTTAAGATGGTTGGTTAATATGATGTCTGCTGCTATGTCTTATGATAGGGATTAGGAGAAGCATTGCACGAGGTGACTTAGAGTAGAAGAGGAAGAGTGCATGAGCTGGTTTTTGTGTTGTGTCTTTCTCTTATTTTCTTTTGGTTTTCAGTACTTGTATTATGAACATGAATTTAGTTTGTTATCTATGTATGAACATGAATCAGTTTGTTAGAATTAGTTTGTTTGAATCTTTGGGTAAAATGAGCATGACTTTTGTTTATTTCTTATATTTCTTTACCTTACCTTGCACAAAGAATAGGACACAAGAACAATATCATTCAACATAATATAGTGACAAGCAGTTTAAACAATATAAAACATAAGAGAGAAGAGTTCGATTTATTCAACAAACAACAAGACACTACAAGTTCTACAAGACACTACAAGTTCTACAAGACAAGAGACTCAACCTGCTATTTTCTAGAAAGCAAACAAGATCATGCAACTAATTACTACAAGAACACTTATTTTCTTCAAACTTTTTTTTGATTCCACCAACATTTCCTCCACTCTCTCAAAAATCTCTTTCTCCATTTCTCTCATGCTCTCTTTCGATTCCACCAACACCTTCTTCTCAACCTCTACACCTTCTGCCATGATCTTCTGCACCAGTTCTTCAAGTCTCATTGTTTTGTCCTGTAATGCCTCAATTTCTTCTAACAAAGCCTCATCGACCCACTTAAAGGTGTAGTTATCATTCATGAGCTCCGAAAAAACAGGGAGAATGTTGAATTTTCATTCACTAGCTTTAATAGCTTAAGTTTTTAATTTACCTTCTTTGATACAGCATAAGCACACCGGTAATAGCAACGGTAAGGATTGTTGTCCGATTTTGACATCAATGCTCTGATTTGCTCCCCACACCAACATTTCTTTGGCACACCAACGATTCTTCCACTAGCCTGCATGCTCGACGATCCACTCGAAGCTCCAGAGACATTGCTCATTTTTACAAAACCTACAAACACAAAATCGAAAATCAATCTACATCTTCTTCAAAACGACATTCTGATTATCCACATTCTCAGTTAACCAATCAACAAATTATAACACCAAAAATACAATAATATACTTACAGTTGATAAATAGAAATTCTTCCAAAATTAATTTCTGAAAATGTTTACACAAGTTAATTTTCCCAATTCGATTTCTCGTTTTAGGGTTTTTCAGTTCTCTTTCTTAGATTTTGGATCTTCAGATTCGGGTTTAAACGATGATAAATTACAGATCAGATCGGGTTCATATCGGGTCATGATTAAATCCATTGACTCGGGTTTTCAGTTGATTTGGTTTCGACTACAACTGGTTTTATATTGGTTTGATCATAGTAACCGACAATTTCAAAATAATTTAAGACGTATAGGGAAATTAGTTTTGAATTTTGATATCATGTGAAATTGGATCTTTAACTTTAAACTAGGGAGCAATTAGAATAAGGCTCAAAACCTGCGTATATACAGTATTATATGAAAGTTATAGGAAAAAATAAATCGTTATCCCTTTAAAAATTGTATTTTAAGAGTAAATGTTCTGTGAATCTTTTGTTAAAAATGGCGCAAGCATCATCAATATTACAAGAACATCCACGTCATGTGAGAATCAATTCAAAAGAGTTGAAAACTGGAATTGATGTAAGAAAAGAAACTAAGAATCCCTTTAACAAAAAGAGACAAGATTCCCCTAAAAAAGTCTTATACTTTTCTTTGAATAATACGTGATGTTTAACAAATTTTTATTCTCATTCCCCGTCAACCGTTTATTGTGTAACTTTATTCTTTATTAATATTTTCGTTTTGTAAATATGATTTCAACTTTTTGTTATCGTGACTAAATATTACGATTTTAGAATATATTCATTTAAATATTTAGAAAATACTCAAATAATAGATTTGATAGTAGTTAGGCTGTGCATTCACTTTTTTTCTTTTTTCGGCTTGGTTTATTTAGTTTTCGGTTTGTATGAGTTGAAGAAAATCCTGCAAAAAAACATCGAACAAAATTTTGATTCAGTTCGGTAATTATATTTTTTGGTTCAGTTTCAAGATAATTTAGTTTGATTTTTATTTTTATTTTTTCGACTGTAAAATGGTTAAATACAAAAAAAATCTATACATTTGATTAAATTTCGTTATGTAGATATTGCCTTTTCATTTTTTTGTTTTTGTTTTTAAAAAAACTTTTGTAAATTGACATGGAAATGAGTTTTTATTCGACAAATACCAAACATGATACAAAATTTACATCTATAATATTCCTCATTAATTAACTGATTATATTATTTTTATTTAAATAAATAATATTTAAATTTAAATTAAATTTAAATTAGTTATTCACATTTATTTAAGTATACTACATCTCTGATTCATTTCCAATTTATTTCTGATTATGCATCTTTGATCGCGTATCTCCGACTCCGAACTCTGATCTATTTCTAATCACTGTCAATTGTAAAGCTGACATCACTGATTGCTGTTAAATTTATTGTTGGTATTGTGAAAGCAGAAATTTTAATAATTACTTAATTCAATATAATATTTTAGAACAAATCATTTAAAGATATAAATATTGTAAAATGCTAAATTTACAAAAAAAATATATGATTTGGAAAATTTTCATCATTAAAAGATTTAGATGTTTTAAAACAGAAAGATGATTTTTGAACAAAGACATTAAAAAATGAATAGATGGTCGATCCAGAGTTGTTGAACCAAACCAAACCACAAAACTAAATTATAAAAAAAAAGTGTCAGATCAGATTACTGGAAAAAACCGAATGAAAACCAAAAACCAAAAAATGGTTTGATCGGTTCGATTTCCTTAGGTTATAAGACCACCTCTAATAGGGATTTAAATCCAGGTTCTAAACAACAAAAAAATCAAAAAAATTAAAAAAGAAGAAAGATGAAAGAGAGCAGGCTCTCATTTAAGAGTTTTTAGAATCTATCTCTAGCCACTTTGCATCATCTGATTAGTTTACTTTTTAAAAATAAAATAAAATTTAATTAAATAATATTATTATATTAAAATATTATTAAATAAAAGATGAGAATCTTATTTATAGAAGCTCACTATTAGTGATGCTTTAAGTTTTAACCGAATGTCCTACGCAATAGATGATTATCAAAGGTAGGTTCCAACTTCCAAAGAATATTTACTATCGTACATGGTAAAATTTTATCTTATCAATTATGGTTCTATAAAAACTTGTCCATTAGGAATTCTGGTTTAAAAAATCCAAAAGATATATGTATTGATAGCCAAAATAAATAAACAATATGAATTATGGGTATAATTTAATGTATCTTAATAGTTTTTTTCGTTCTCTTTTTGTAATTTATGCTTACTTTTTTTGATGAATAATTATGTTTACTTAACTAGCATGGATTCATCCAAATAACCATCCAAATTCGACTTTGCATTATCGCCAGGTTGTGTATGCTCTTCTTAAGTTCAAAAAAATCATGCATTATAGAGACTAGAGTTTGTCCACGCTAAACATGGATTGTACTTACTATTTTGTTATCATTTTAAGAGATTCAGTTAATTTTCCAAATTAAATTTTGAAGTGTAACATTTGATATTTAATATAAGAGAATAGTTTTGAATACTTATTGAAAATTATAAAACATTTGGGAGGGATATTATTACATATGATTTATTATCAAATATCTATTTTTATATGCTATATCAATTGCTTCTTTTGTATTTGTTACAAACTTACAACACGGTTTATTTTGTAATTATGTTTTATGTATTTTTTGCTGTAAAAATTATTAGTATTTTTATTTTATTATATGTAAATGAAAGTTAAAGCAAATTAAATCAGATTTTTTTTTTAGCTTTTTGTTCTTATTACATTTAACCTGAAATTTGGACACAGTTGTATATATAAATTTGAGAAAATTAATAAATACTTTTTGTCACAGAGAAAATTGACAAATACTCTGTGAATTCTATGTCATTTTTAATTGCTAGTTCTTACGTGAGAAGGTTATGAGTTTTTAATTCTAGGTATTCATCTTTTATTGTTTTTAATTAATGGCTACCTTTTATCGTGAGAAAGTCATGAGATTTTAATTTTTTTTTTGTTTTGTTCAACAAGTTCTTCCATTAAACTTAACCATGAAGATTACAACGAAGCAAATAACAGAAGATAAAACAGTACGCATTACACCAAAGGAAACAACAAAGATAATCAACAGCGGATCCGCAGAAGGATGCATCGGAAAGAGAGGATATGTTATACGGTTTTCATCACAGATGTAAACCGGAAGCTTCTGACAGAGGGCTTCTAAATCGATTAACAATAAATCAATCTCCCATTCTTTAACCAATGAAGGCAAGTGAACGGTGCAATGATGATGCGGACATCAAACCTGAAGTAGTGATTCCAACAATGGGGTTTCCACCAAGGACAAGAGCTGGTACAAAAAGACTTCAAGAAGAGTATAATCAAGCTGTGGAGAGTCTAATAAGCCAACAAGCACTTGAAGAAATAACGGACCAACTTGACAAGTTTGCCATCACTTCAACGGACACTTCACAGGAGACACTTGAAGACCACATCACTCAAGTTCATGAGACACACCAGCAGGACGGTCCATACATCAAATTCAACTCACATGAAGAAGTTTGGCCGGTTATATCATCCAACCAAGGAACCATCTTGTTTTCCATCAAACCGAGCTGAATCAAAGAAAAAGAGAGATCAAACCGGATTTCCAAATGTACCAATCCGCCCACAGCAAACCAAGGTAAGTTTCTGAATCATTTATATCATATTTTGACTAATCCTTGTGTTTATGTTTGTTTGATCTCAACAGCTAAATCCCTTAAAATTAGCTATCCTTTATTTATGAACTTTTGTATTTCTTGCTTTGATTTTCCTTTGATTTTGCATTTTTGATTCTTGCATTAATTATTGTAATAAATTGGTCAAGGAAGCCCTCAGCTGCTTGAACCATATATAAGGTTCCATTCAGCTATGTACTTTTTACACTTGATTAATAAGAAAAACCATTTTTGTTGTTCTTTCAGAATTGCAAACAAAAACCAGAGTTCTTTGAGATTGTGTGAGAAGCCTTTCTCTTGAGTTCTTGACTTATCTCTGCTTATTCCATAAAGCTGAGTGGCGTCCCTCATTCCATCATCCTTCCATTCCATCCACTGATCAACCTGAAAGAGACCTTAGTCCAGCATATTGATTCCATCACCATCCACTTCAATCATCTTTTAAGCAAGTAGAAAGAGACTTCAGTCCAGCTGCTTTGTTTCCATCCATTCACCTATCAACTATAAGATCATACCCCCTTGATCTTATATCATCTGGTATCAGAGCTTAGGCTCCACAATCAGGTGAATCTATCTCTTGTTCTTAACTTTTTGTTCTTGTGTTCTTAATTTTCGTTTTTGTGTTCTTCATTTCTAGAAAAGTCAAAAAAAAAAAAATTTCTTGTTTTGTTTCATTTTGATTCACAAAAACTAAAATAAAAAAAAATTCTGTTTATTAGTTTTGAAATCTTATTCTATTAAAAAAAAAAATTATTTGCAATTATTTTCTTGATTTACTTTGCATCCATTAAATTTTGAAAATCAAAAAAAAAAAAAAAAAAAATCAGTTGATTGATCCTTTGTCATTTCATCAATTTGCTGTGTTATTGTCATATTTCATTGCATTCACCCTTGTCATTGTTAGTTTAAATACTTTAACATTGATTTTGTGTTTGGAATTGAAGTTTCTATACCACACATATTGCACTTGATCTGTTTGTTTTCCTTGTCTTAAACAGGAAAGAATGACTGACCCTGTTGCATCAGAAGATCTTGGCCTTGCCAACATTCTAGCTAACATCCAAATGACACTTGCCACCTTGGGTGACCGTGTAGCTAGGATAGAGCAACCTGCTCATGCTCCTGTTCCTGCTCCAGCTCCTGCACCACGCAGAGAGGCTAACCCAGCTGCTAATGGGAGAAGGAACCAGCAACATAATGATGACGATATGCCAGAACTAGATGATGATCTGCCCCCTGATCCTGATGGCTACCCCAACAATGGAGGACCACGTCAAGGAGGCAGGGTAGATGACTATGCTAGAGACAGAGGCACAAACATCAGACTTACCCCACCTACATTTGCCGGAAAGATCAATCCCGATGCATACCTTGATTGGGAGAGAAGGATGGAGAACATCTTTGACTATTACCAATATTCTGAGGTAAGAAAAGTATCATTAGCTGCTGCTCAATTAACTGACAATGCTTTGTCTTGGTGGAACAGAGATGTTTCAGAAAGAAGAAGGCATAGACATGCTCAGATCAACAACTGGTCAGATATACGGTTCAGCCTAAGGAAGAGGTATGTACCAGCCTATTATCACCGAGAGTTGCAAAGGAGATTCCGCAAGCTCTCTCAAGGGAACAAGTCCGTGGAAGAGTACTATGATGAGTTTGAGATCCTCAAGAACCGGCTGGAAGTAGAAGATCCACCAGAAACCTTGATGGCTCAATTCATGGATGGACTTCAAGACAGAATTGCTAGGAAAGTGGAGAGGCAAGTATACCACGACATGGAAGAACTTCTACACTTGGCCATCCAAGCTGAACAACATATCAAGAGGAAGACCACCTCTACCAACAGAAGCAAGAGTACTTGGACTCCACAAGCTCAGAGAAACGTGGACAAAGGAAAGTCCATAGAAGTGGACTCACGGTTCAAGAAATCAGCACCAGAAACGTCCAAAGGGTCCAAATCCGAGCAAGGTAAGTTCCCTACTCAACAACACACTAGAGCTCGTGACATTACTTGTTTTAAGTGTCAGGGTAAAGGACATTATGCAAGAGACTGTCCAAACCAGAGGGTTATGATCCTTACACCCAATGGAGAATATGAGTCTGAAGATGAAGCAGAAATGGAGCAAGAATTTTCAGAAGATGATGTAACCAACTATCCTGAAACTGGAGAGTTACTTGTAGTGAGGAGAGCACTCAGTACACTCTGTGATTCAGAAACCTTGCAAAGGGAAAACATCTTCCACTCAAGATGTACAATCAACTCTAAGGTATGTAGCTTGATTATTGATGGAGGATCATGCACTAATGTAGCCAGCAAGTATTTGTTTGAAAAGCTAGGTTTGCAGAAGACCAAGCATCCCCATCCCTACAAACTGAGATGGCTTAATGATGAAACTGAGCTCAAGATTGCTGAGCAAGTCATCATATCCTTCACCATTGGTAAGTATGCAGATAAGGTGGTATGTGACGTGGTACCAATGCAAGCAGGCCACTTGTTGCTAGGAAGGCCGTGGCAGTTTGACAAAGAGGCCATACACAATGGGAGAAGTAACTACTACAGTTTTTCTCACAACAACCGCAAGCATAATCTAGCCCCTCTTACCCCACAAGAGGTACATGAAATGCAGAGAGCCATGACTAAGAGCTCTGAGGTAAGTAAAACTAATCTCTATATTTCACCTAAATCTGTGTTTAAATCTCTTGTTTCACAAGAAAAGGTGCTACTAATGGTTTTCAAGGAAGTGTTGTTTTCAGGACAAGATGAAAAGGAACTACCACCAGAAGTACTTGAGTTACTTAAACGGTTTGTAGATGTTTTTCCAGATGAAATTCCGCCAGGATTACCACCAGTAAGGGGGATAGAGTATCAAATCGATCTTGTACTAGGAGCACCTCTACCAAACCGTGCAGCCTATAGAGTCAATCCAGAGGAGGCCAAGGAGTTAGAAAAGCAAGTTCAAGAGCTCATGTCAAAAGGATACATCAGAGAGAGCCTAAGTCCTTGTGCAGTTCCTGTCCTTCTAGTGCCAAAGAAAGATGGTTCATGGAGGATGTGTGTTGATTGCAGAGCTGTCAACAATATAACCATCAAGTACAGGCATCCCATCCCAAGACTTGATGACATGCTGGATGAACTCAATGGAGCCACTATCTTCTCCAAGATTGATCTAAGAAGTGGTTATCACCAAGTGAGGATGAAAGAGGGAGATGAATGGAAGACTGCCTTCAAGACCAAGAGAGGGTTGTATGAATGGCTTGTTATGCCATTTGGCCTCACCAACGCCCCCCAGCACATTCATGAGGCTCATGAACCATGTCTTAAGGGCATACATCTGTAAGTTTGTAGTTGTCTATTTTGATGACATACTGATTAACAGCACCTGCTTAGAAGATCATCTCAAACATCTAGAACAGTTTCTTGAAACACTTAGGTTAGAGAATCTTTATGCTAATCTTAAGAAATGCACATTTTGCACTGATCAAGTTGTGTTTTTAGGATTCGTTGTAAGTTCTCAGGGTTTGAAAGTTGATGAAGAAAAGATAAAGGCTATACAAGATTGGCCAACTCCATCAACTATTGGACATGTAAGGAGTTTCCATGGGCTGGCAAGTTTTTACAGAAGATTTGTCAAGGATTTCAGCACCATTGCAGCCCCACTCACGTCAGTTATCAAGAAGAATGTTGCATTCAACTGGGGAGAAGCACAAGAAGAGACGTTCAACAAGCTCAAACACAGCCTCACCCATGCACCAGTTTTGGTATTGCCTAATTTTGATCAGACTTTTGAGATTGAATGTGATGCTTCAGGAACTGGTATAGGAGCTGTCTTGACTCAAGGAGGACGTCCAGTAGCTTTCTTTAGTGAGAAGTTCAATGGAGCAGCCTTGAACTACCCCACTTATGACAAGGAGCTTTATGCTTTGGTGAGATCTCTTGAAACTTGGCAACACTATTTATTATCTAAAAAGTTTGTCATTCATACAGATCATGAGACTCTTAAACACTTAAGAGGACAAACTACACTTAAGAAGAGACATGCCAAATGGCTGGAGTTTGTAGAAACCTTCCCTCACATTATCAAGTACAAGAAGGGAAAATAAAATATAGTGGCTGATGCTCTTTCCAGGCGCTATGCTCTCATCACCACTATGGAGGCTAAGGTAATGGGTTTTGAACATATTAAGTTGCAATATGAAACAGACCCTGATTTTGCAGATACATACAAAGAGTGCTACAAAGGAGCTGTATGTCCATTCTATCAGCATGAAGGTTTCTTGTCCAGAGACAAGAGATTATGCATTCCACAAGGTTCCATGCGAGATTTGCTGTTAAGAGAATCACATGGAGGTGGTTTAATGGGACACTTTAGAGTAGACAAGACGTTGAGCATTGTAGTGGAGCATTTCTTCTGGCCTCATCTTAAAAGAGATGTTGAACGGTTCTGTTCCAAGTGCATCATCTGCCTTAAGACAAAATTCAAGCCATACCCTCATGGTCTTTATCTTCCATTGCCTATACCTAATATGCCTTGGGAAGATGTTTCTATGGATTTTGTACTAGGTTTGCCCAAGATAAGGAACAAGGACTCCATCTTTGTGGTGGTGGACCGATTCTCTAAGATGGCACACTTCATACCTTGTGCAAAGACCAATGATGCTACACAGACAGCTGACTTGTTCTTCAAGGAGGTGGTACGTCTACATGGTCTACCACGGATCATTGTCTCAGATAGAGACACCAAATGCCCCAGCCACTTCTGGAAAACGCTTTGGAGGAAGCTAGGGACGAAGTTGCTATTCTCCACAACATGTCATCCCCAAACAGATGGCCAGACTGAAGTTGTCAACCGCACATTATCCACCCTTTTGAGGGCCACCATCGGTAACAACTTGAAAAATTAGCTTGACTGTTTACCATTTGTTGAGTTTGCTTATAACCGTGTCCCACACTCTGCTACTAAATTCTCTCCTTTTGAGATTGTTTACGGTTTTAAGCCTCTCACACCACTGGACCTTTCTCCACTTCCACAAAATGAGCATGCCAGCTAAGATGGAGAGAGGAAGGCTGAGTTTGTTAAGAAGTTGCACCTCAAGGCAAAGGAGAATGTAGAGAAGAAAACACTTCAGTACAAGAGCAAAGCAGACAAAGGGAGGAAATAAGTCACCTTTCAACCAGGAGATTAGGTGTGGTTGCACATGAGGACAGAACGTTTTCCCACTCAAAGGAAGTCCAAACTTTCGCCAAGAGGAGATGGACCATTCAGGGTGCTAAAACGTGTCAATGATAATGCCTACAAGCTGGAGCTGCCAGGTGAGTTAAACATTTCTCCCACTTTCAATATTACTGATTTATCTCCTTTTGATGTGGCAGAAACAGTTCTGAGGTCAGAACCCTCTCAAGAGGGAGGGAATGATGCGGACATCAAACCTGGTGATTCCAACAATGGGGTTTCCACCAAGGACAATAGCTGGTACAAAAAGACTTCAAGAAGAGTATAATCAAGCTGTGGAGAGTCTAATAAGCCAACAAGCACTTGAAGAAATAACGGACCAACTTGACAAGCTTGCCATCACTTCAACGGACACTTCACAGGAGACACTTGAAGACCACATCACTCAAGTTCATGAGGCACACCAGCAGGACGGTCCATACATCAAATTCAACTCACATGAAGAAGCTTGGCCGGTTATATCATCCAACCAAGGAACCACCTTGTTTTCCATCAAACCGAGCTGAATCAAAGCAAAGGAGAGATCAAACCGGATTTCCAAATGTACCAATCCGCCCACAGCAAGCCAAGGTAAGTTTCTGATTCATTTATATCATATTTTGACTAATCTTTGTGTTTATGTTTGTTTGATCTCAACAGCTAAATCCCTTAAAATTAGCTATCTTTTATTTATGAACTTTTGTATTTCTTGCTTTGATTTTCCTTTGATTTTGCATTTTTGATTCTTGCATTAATTATTGTAATAAATTGGCCAAGGAAGCCCTCAGCTGCTTGAACCATATATAAGGTTCCATTCAGCTATGTATTTTTTACACTTGATTAATAAGAAATATCCTTTTTGTTGTTCTTTCAGAATTGCAAACAAAAACCAGAGTTCTTTGAGATTGTGTGAGAAGCCTTTCTCTTGAGTTCTTGACTTATCTCTGCTTATTCCATAAAGCTGAGTGGCATCCCTCATTCCATCATCCTTCCATTCCATCCACTGATCAACCTGAAAGAGACCTTAGTCCAGCAGATTGATTCCATCACCATCCACTTCAATCATCTTTTAAGCAAGTAGAAAGAGACTTCAGTCCAGCTGCTTTGTTTCCATCCATTCACCTATCAACTATAAGATCATACCCCCTTGATCTTATATCAAATGAGCTCGGAAAATCATACAGGTGACTTAGCTTTTTATAAACACACTCCAAAGAGGAGCTTGTTGGGTAAGATATCTCTTTGATGAACAAAGGCTCGTTAGTGAATCGAAACTGAACGAATGAGGATTGTTGCCCGAAAAGCATTCGTCAGCTACCACTAACTTCCGGACATGAGCAGATATGAAGCAATGTCATTAATGGCCGGAACAGAACAAAGGAGGATTTTTGTTGGAAAAATCGTCAGCTACCTCTAACTCTGGGTCAGAGCTGAACAGAAGAGGATTGTTGCCAGAAAAACATTTCTCAGCTACCTCTAACTCCCCGACATGATAAAAAAGGTATTAAATACCCAAGTTTAGAATTAAAATGGCGGCTAGATGTGGGCGGCAACGAAGGAAGAAGGTCAGGAGTGAGAAGCATCTCACCAGAGCAGAGTGTGAGACCGGCGAGCTGATATATCATGGTTTTTATGGTTTTTAACCATGATATAAGTCCTTTTTATTGAGTCTTTTTGGTCTTTTTAGAGTCCTAGTAGAGTCTTTGCAGGTTATAGCATGACTCGAGCATAATTGGAGATTCTGGAGCTTTTTGGATCATTACAAGAATCATCCCTGAATTTAGCAAGTCAGAAGCCGTTGTCCTGCAATTGGTGATGACCGTCACCACTTATGAGTGACGCTCGTCACCCTCATCTGAAGAAAATTGCGACGTTGTATTAAAAGATGAAGAAGATATTGCACTTTTGGACCCAAAAGTTCTACTATTTGCAAGAAGACCCCAGCTCGTATTTTAGCCTGTATATTAGGTTTTTTAGCCATTGTTGGCTTATATCTTGTATCTTAATTTCTAGGAGCTTTTGAGAGAGATTTGAAGGAGAGCTTTTGAAGAGACAAATCAGACTCCTTCAGAGCAGATTTCGAACTTCTTTATCTTTATTTCTTATTTCTTTTATGCAATTTATTCTAGTCGTGATGTTTTCTCAATTCACCATGTCTGAGTAGTTTGTTAGTTAAGTTAGGATTTTTCAAAGGTTGATGAAGAGTTGGTAGAATTGCTAAACTGTTAGGAAGTCCATTGGTTCTTCATCTATACTTGCATTCACATCGATTTATGGAGTTGAGCATCTAGATTTCAAAATCCTAGGTTGTTTAATAGGTCTGAGAACATTGTTAATCACGTGAACTAGTATTAGATGAGCAAAATGTCTATTTGCAAAGAGATTTGACTTAAGAGTTTTGTGAACAATTGAACATGATCGTTACTGCATGTTTAGATTGTTAGAATTTGCAAAGAGATTTGAAATTATGTGATTTAGGCAGAAATTAATTTAAACCTGAACTCTGTAGTGTACTTTACTTACTCCCTTGGGATTCAATAACCCCTTGTGCCACAACTGCATTGATGTGCACTTGCAGTATACTAAAAGTGGATAAAATTTAGACCCTATCACGAGCCTTGGCACAGCAGAGGTGAAGCACGGCGGATCTGAGCGAAGGAGACTGGTGACCGCCATAGGATTTCTCCATACCAGAGTAAAGCCGTTAGATTAGGACAACCGTTGGTAAGAGATGTCGTTCACGCAAGGTAAGAAGGTCGGATCTTCTACAAAAGCTCCAACATATGTGTTGAGGAGGGGGAAGAAGGCTGGAGAGAGCGCCGAAAATCGTCGAGCAGGAGAAATGCCCCGAGGAGGAGACAGATCTGGCGGATCCAGTGGCTTCGGAGGGGGAGTAGGGTTTGGCTGCGACGGAGAGAGGGTCAGCCGTAGGTTAGGGATATATGGCACTTGATCTGGCAGGTTCGACAGAGTGGAGAGATTGGTCAGGAATTCAGTCCTCAAGAACTCCATAGATCCCATCAGATCAAACGGCCAGAGAGAGAAAGAGGCGTACTTATCCCACCAGAAAACCAAACAGGCAGAGAAGAAAACCAAAACAACAGATCTTCAATGACCCTGACTCGAGGCGACTGTGGAGTGCAGTTTCAAGAGGTGGAGATCCAGACGCCGGAGAAGAAACGGAGGAGCTTCATCTGAAGAAGAAGTCGGGGCGGCGGCAGCTACGGAGGATGAGTAGAAGTGGA
The DNA here is from genome assembly GCA_911865555.2 of Thlaspi arvense. Lineage (NCBI taxonomy): Eukaryota > Viridiplantae > Streptophyta > Magnoliopsida > Brassicales > Brassicaceae > Thlaspi > Thlaspi arvense. Next base: position 50,409,263 of record OU466862.2, read on the forward strand.
CGACAGAGAGGGATGAGCAGAGGTAGCGAAAGGAGGAGAAAGGAAACGGTTCTGTGGTGAAGGCTTCGGTGGTCTCGAGGAGACGAAGCTAATCAGGCAGAATAGGAGGCTTATCTTCACGGCGGAGACAGCTGCATCGGGAAGCGGGTCTGAGAGAAAAAACTCTATGGCGAACTGCTATAATATTAGTTTCTTTCCTCTCTGGGGGGGAGGAGGGGGAGGATTTTAACCTTATGTGTCAATTTCTCACTTCTCTCAACTTTTTATTACTTTTGATTTACTTCTTTTCACCTTCATCTAATCCCAATTATTTTTTAGTATATATAACTCGTTCATATTTTTTTCTATCATTTATCATCTGTCTATTTTTACTTTCTTCTCGCACATTTTTATAACCTTATCCTTGCATTTTTTATATGTCTCCCACAATTTTTAGGCTCCTACTGCATTTTTTTATTTAATTTTTTAAGATTTACTGATTCTAATTTGTTTTTTTGTAAAACTCTTTTTGTTTTCTCTTTTCTCAATCGTTTATCACCAATCGAGGATTACTTTAATATGTGTATATCGTGATCATGTAAAAATAAACTTTTCATATTGATTTTGGAGTGTAAATCTACATAATAATAACTAATAAATACTCTTTATGTTTTTTTAATAAGATTTTTTAAAATTATTTTTTGTTCAAAAATAGTTGATGTTCTCAAATTTCTATGTAAAAGTTAATTGTATTTTTGTTGTTTTGGCTGCTTGAATTCAGAATACTATTTTTCTATTGGTTGAACTGTTTTGGAATTGATAAAAGTCTTATTTTGAAGAAATATAAAATTAAATGATTTCTTAATATGTGTGCAAATATCTAAAATATTTTCTAATAAAAAATGGAGGGAGTATAATTTTTAAAAATTATAAAACAATTATGTGTAATTTTTAGTAATAGATTGTGAAAAGATTTTAGTATATCAAATAACTGTTCCACTGATTTATATCGAATGGCAGTATGAGGTTCTAGTCTATATATATCGTACTTTCATTTAGTCATTCCCATGAAAAATGATGTCTTCTTGTTTTGGTTTCTCTGATATGGCATGAACACATAAACATAGTTGTAGAATCATTTTTTTATGATCACACATTAATCTGCAAATCAACTTTCTATAAGACTTTTTTATATTCTACAAAATATTAAACATGCAAATTCAGGTAAAACTGCTTACTCATCAGAAGCCACTGCCATTGCGTTTTCACATTGTCTTATCCAACCTATCTTCCTCCAATCTTCTCCCATCATCCAGTTTCATAGTTCAGCTCTCCTTGATGTTCCTTACCACTGCAAATTTCATTGTTTCCCTGGTTCTGTTTCCTTATACACCCCTGCCAAGCTTTCTCCTTCGCAGATATGCCCTGCTTCCATGTACATACAAAGGAAGACAAAGATCAATCTATTTATATATATGGATTGTAATTTGTAAACATCTCAGAATACAATTAGTTGAGGTACATAGTATCAAATCTATGATTCCAAAAATCTCATAGAAAATATTTAGCTGATCTAATCTTTTATAAATCAATCAAAGAAGAGATCTGTGATGAAACGAAACATATATTATCATGGTGCAAGTGGCAAAGAATTTCTCTTTGCATAGATCTGCTGATGAAACACATCTGCATGCAATTTTATTTGGTGTTACAATGTCATCGATCTTCCATATGAGTTGATAATCAGACTTAAGGAATCAAATATAATTTGGGAAAAAACGTACCAGCCCATTTTGATTAATGATAATTCCCGCAGTCTTCCACTGTAATCATAAGCAATGTAAACTACATCTCTCTCCTGTAATTGTAACTTCAAAAAAAAGTTTTAAGAAAGATGATGATAGGACATCTAAGCACCAAAACACTACGTATCTTTTGAAATAATTATGTTAAGTGAATGTATTCGTTAGACATGACTATCAATCCTACCCAAATTCATAGGCATACAATATATATATATATATAGTGGAAATCGGACCTTATCTTTAATCGAGTAGGAAAAAAACAAATCGTAAGAGTTTGTCTGAAAGAACCTAAGTCCAAGGAAAAAATGAACAGAATTACAATCAGAAAATATTAAAAGAGAAAACTTTTAGTTCCTGGAAAGCAATTTGGTCGACCAAGAACCCCAATTCTACGTCAGCTGGATGAGTGTTTCCACAATCAACGTCTCATGCAATCCGTCACCAACCTGACGAAAGATTTTGTTGCTGTTTTAATGGAGAGCATTGCCAGGGTTCCTCATCACCAACGATATCGTTCAATCCATCTTTAAATATAGTGCAAATGAAACGTTGAAGATAGAAGTGGAGGGGTTAGATAGTGGATTGTACTGATTTTTGTAATTAATTTCTTCAAATAAATTATGACTTTTGTAAAGGAGACGAAGGGGTTGAAAACTTGAAATAGGTAGAAAATGATGTGGCATCTTCTAAACCAAAATATTGCTTATGATATGCTGACGTGGCTGTTTTTGGAAGAGTTTGTAAATGCTGAAGTGGCATCGTGGTAGAAATTTTTAAAAAGCTGAGGTGGCTAGCCTAAGGAGCTCCAAACAATCTCTTTCATTTTGGGAACAAACGTACCAGCTCATTTTGATTAATGATAATTCCCGCAATCTTCCACTGTAATCATAAGCAGTGTAAAGTACATCTCTCCCCTGTAATTGTAAGTTCAAAAATGAAAGTTTTAAGAAGGATGATGATAGGAAATCTAAGCACCAAGACACTACTTATTTTTTGTAATAATTATGTAAACTAAATATATTCGTTAGACATGACTATCAATCCTACCCAAATTCATAGGCATACAATATATATAGTGGAAATTGGACCTTATCTTTAATCGAGTAGGAAAGAACAAATCATAAGAGTTTGTATGAAACAACCTAAGCCCAAGGAAAAAAATGAACATAATTACATTCAGAAAATATTTTTAAAAAAAAACCTTTAGTTCCTGGAAAGCAATTTGGCCGACCGAGAACCCTAATTCTATGCCAGCTGGATGAGTGTTTCCACAATCAACGTCTCATGCAATCCGCTACCAGCCCGACGAAAGACTTTGTTGATGTTTTTATGGAGAGCATTGCTAGGGTTCCTCATCACCAACGATATTGTTCAATCCATCTTTAAATATAGTGCAAATGAAACGTTGAAGATAGAAGTGGAGGGGTTAGATCGTGGATTGTACTGATTATTATAATTAATTTCTTCAAATAAATTATGACTTTTGTATGAAAGGAGACGAAGGGTTTGAAACTTGAAATAGGTAGAGAATGACGTGGCATCTTCTAAACCAAAACAAACTATTTCTCATGATATGCTGATGTGGCTGTTTTTGGAAGAGTTTGTAAAATGCTGAGGTGGTATCGTGGTAGAAATTTTAAAAAAGTTGAGGTAGCTAGCCTAAGAAGCTTTAAACAATCCATTTCATTTAGTATAGATATTGTATTAAATAAATATGAAGATTATGATAAAAATTAATAATAAGAATAAAAAAATACTTAGATAATTTTTGGTGAGGATTTAATAAAACATCATATGCAGTTGGTGTTATTAAGAAGTTAGAAGAAGAAATTAAAGACTTTGTTCTTCATTCTTTATAAAGAACTTCATATATAATTAGTATTATTTGAGAGAGAGTTCTTGAAAGAGTTCGCCCTAATATGTTTCTCTCCCAGGCCCGACGCCCGAGGAGCTTTGCCGCCGCCGTACTACTCTGTCGTCCAGATGCAGCTCCTCCATTTCTACTCCGCCGGTCGATCTTCCTCATCTTGAAGCTGCACTCCTCCGCCATCACCTGAAGCTTTCCCCTCTTGCCGTCTCTGGTGAGATTTTGATTGGCACATCTCTCATTTCTGGCAGTCTCGACGATGGACTCTACCATGCTTTTGAGGACTGAGCTCCAAACCCATCTCTTTTCTCTGCCGGAACCGCCCGATCCAGTGCTCTCTCTCTCTCACCTCTGGCTAACTTCAACTTCGCCGTACTGGAACCCTCCCCTCTCTCCCGAGCCACCGGATCCACCGGATCCACCAAATCTGTGGGATCTTCCGGCCTAAATATCTTCGGTGTCTAAGCAACTCCATCACTATCCACCGCCGCATTTTGCTCAGTCCCTCTTCCACACAACAAGATCTAGGCTCGCCAATCTACACCGTTCACCTTCCTCTTCTGCGCCTCCGCCGTCAGCTATCTCCTCCATCTTCACTTGGAGCTTCTGGGCTGCTACTCCACCACCATCCATATCACCGGTGCCGTCAAAGCACACCTTTGGGGAAAGCACCACCAGTCTAATCCGATCTCTTGCCGGCGAAACCTCATGCCTCCTGATCCGCCCCACATCCAACGATTTCAACCGGGCCTGCTGTCTCACCCATTAGGTCTTACTGGGCCCAGATCAAATGGGTCAAGTCTTGGGTTTGTTTTACAAGTTAAGTCCAATAAAGGTGTTATGTTCTGAATTTTTGGTGGGCTATGAGGCCCATGACCAATCATCTCTTGCTTTTGGCAAGTCATCTTCCTGTCCGGGAGTTAGAGACAGACGACGACGACAACAATCCTCCTCCGTTCAGTTGCAACCATGTCCGGGAGTTAAAGGTAGCCTACGACGGCAACAATCCTTCTCCATTCAGTTTCGACCATCCTTGGGAGTCAGCCAATGATGGCGATAATCCTCCTCCGATGGTGTCTTCTCCTATATGGAGAACCTTCTCAAACGCTCAGCTTTAACAGTTAAACGGCTTAGTTTAACCATTTTTATGTAGTTGTTAAGAATTTCACTTTAAAATATTTTGTCTTACCTTTAGTTTTTTTATGTAATGAACTATTAAATTTTGTACTTTGTTTGCTTGCAACAACTTTTTAACATCACTTAGTTGATGACAAAGTTTGAAGGTACATCTTTTAAATTAACTTGAAAGATGGATGATTAAGTAAGTAATTAATAACAAATACATAATTAACAATTTAAACGCTGACAAAAAAATTAACAGATTTAAACATCTAAAATGAAACACTTTTTATGGTAAGTTATTTTGGGCTGTCTGGCAGTCATGGATCGTCTGCGGAGTAGAGAAATTAAGTGTGGCTCTCAATGTAATCGATGTGGGGCGGAACGGGAAACAATCAATCATATTTTGTTTGAATGTCCCCTGACAGTACAAACATGGGCATTATCAGTGATTCCTACACCCTTGCTTGATTTTCCCCGGAAGCACTATTTCCTAATATAGCACACTTGTTTTGGCACCTGCCAAATCACAAAAATATGAAGACATACCCATGGTTGTTATGGTACATATAAAAAATGAATGATATTTTTTTTTTTCAAATATCGACCGTGATCCGAGAGAGATTGTGCGTTTAGCGACCGCATAAGTAATTACTTGGGAAGAGGCACATATTGAAACTCCAATAGTTGAGATTTCGATGGTAGCTCTAAACATATCTCATGAGAGGAGTAATACTATGGAGGACTTGATATGTCTAACAGATGGTTTCTGGAAACTTTCATCGCCAAATGCAGGCTTAGATTGGTTCTGTCAAGGAATGGGAGGGATGAATACTCTAATGAGGGCACGAAATATTGCGCCATAGTTTATCGCCGTTACATGCGGAATTAGAAGCTTTGATTTGGGCAATGCATTGCATGCTTGATCATGGGAGATTGGCGTTGACTTTTCTCATAAACTGTTCCGAATTGGTGAAAATGGTGTCGAACCCAACGGAGTGGCCAGCTTTCGCACTACACTTGGAGGAATATGAGATCAGCCGCCTCCTTTTCAATACTTCAGATACTGCGAGCGCTGAACACAAATGCAAACAAGTTAGCACGAAGTACATGAGAATACCTTCATTGTTTATATTATATGAAATTAATCCCAGCGTCTCGACTTACTGAGATGTTTTAGAATTTTAGACTGTTGACAAGAAAAAAAAAACATACTGTATATGTTATCGATTAAATTGTGTGTGATTAGATAATACTCTTGAGTATTGACCATCCCACATAGAAAAACAACAAACTCACTACTGGATAAAACATAAATCTATAACTACGACATAAAAACTTTATAAAGGAAAAATTAGATCCCAAGAAATATTTAGTATCGTATATGGGAAAACAACAAACCCACACTACTGGGTTAAACATATATCTACAACTATGAAATAAACATTATTTTAAAATAAAATTGAGGTCTATACAAAAAAATTGAAATTTTGAAATATAATGAAATTTAAAATATAATTTGCTCCAAAAAATAATATTTACTATGTGAAATAAAGTACAAATATATGACCTCATTAATATTATAATAATAATTTGTATATATTAACTTCGTTTACAACCAGAGTTTCAGCACATTCTCCGTGTGTTGAACACAAATGTTGATGGTAAGCAGAAGATTATGTTTGCCCTTACCTCTATCAAAGGTATTGAGAGGCAATTGTCCAACATTGTCTGCAAGAAGGCTGATGTCGACATGAACAAGAGGTTTGTAGCTTTTTGTCAGTCTCTTCTACGTTTGCCTTTCTGCAAGATAGAATAGTCAATGGTTTGTGATATATTATTGAAGGTCTAGATCATATATTCTCCTCTAGTTTTGGGTTCCTGTAGCCAATTTATTACCAGTGATGATTGATTTTTGTGTGTATGCTTGTCTTATCAATGATTTGCATGTTTTGACTGTCTTATTCTTCTTCTTTGAAAGGCTAGATGTGAATTTTTCATTGTAATTTGAGATTCATGTTTAGTCATATTGATGTAACAAATGTGAATAAGCAACTTAGCGATATTGTCTAGGTTTGATTTGGCAAAACCTGACTAGATACTTTGTTTAATTCGTTGTTATATGCTTTCTTGAGTTGTGTCTTAGCAAATTCGTTACGGCTTTGTGAGAGATTTATGTCTTATACATTACATGATCTACTTCTATAGAGCTGGTGAGTGATCTGCTGCCGAGATTGACAACCTGATGAATACCGTTGCAAACCCCATGCCAGTTCAAGATTCCAGACTGGTTCATGAACAGGCAGAAGGATTACAAAACGGAAAGTATTCCCAAGTTGTCTCTAACGCACTGGACATGAAGCTGAGAGATGATCTGGAATGGAACGTCTCAAGAAGATTAGGTAAGTAAAAAACCAATAGATGATATGTGATCTTATTCAATTGCAATAAACTTGGTGATATACTTGAAGTACTATATGATTAATTCTTAAGTGATAAAAGCTTAAGAAACAGTTGTACTTTGATTAGGTACAAATGAGAAAAGAAATCTATTAAATCGGTCAAAAATAATTCCGCTGATGCAAAAATGTGTACTTTTTCTTACCAAGTCAAAAATTTGTAGTACTATATGATTACAAGATTCAGTTATAAAAAGAATAACTCAGATCAGAGATGTAGAAAGTAGCCTATGTATGAAACACATCATTTACACTTACTTGTGAAGCTTTACCTGCATCAGAATCATCTCCATGTTTCTGTTGTTGAGTCTCGTTGGAAGAGAATAGCTCTTCCTCTCCTATCACCTGGCTTGGACGAGGAATTACCGTACCAGATCATCCCGATTAGTGCAATAACCATGCCGAGAACCACGTGTAGGTTAAGACTATCTCTCTCAAAGAATAAAAGCCCATTATCAGCATTTGGAACGACATCGCTGTGTTTCTCCACAGTAAATGAACTGGCTCAGGTTCGTCCCGATTGCTATTTTCCACAAGAGGGTTATAAACCTCTGCAGAATCATTACAACGTATTGAGTTATAAAACATGACTGTATTGCATTCGTCTTTGAGAAGCCCGAGAACTAAGCACAATTTCATATGATACAACAAGAAAAGTCCAGCTGAAATGTTATCATCAAGAAGAATCTCTATATATTTATAGGGTCATAACGGTGTAAGGCGATAGTCAGCGACTTAGCAACAAGAATCCATACTAGGCTCGGTGTGACATCAAGAACATCTAAAAAATGTTTTTCAAGTAGTACTAAGTGGATTGTTTAGAATGATTTGAGTGTTTTCTGGCACTTACCAAAGAGACAAAGTTTTAGTCATACATGTCTCCTTGTTTGTTTGCCAGTCAATAGTCGAGAAATGGACAGACTAATAACAACGTTGCAGCCTGAGCTGGATCAGTATGACCCAATAGGTTGAATGAACTAAGTGAATACTTTCACTGAGGATAATGTACATACTGCAAATAAAAAGATGAACTTGGTGTCAATCTTAGGTTAAAGATGAAACACATGTAACGTAAGTTATGTTACAAAATCTCTAAGTACTTACGTATTGTTGTAAAGCAGTACTCCACACACAGCAACAAAAGATGTTACGAGACCTTCGGTGTTTACACTAACATCAGTAACAGTGCAAAGACCAACACCCACAAGAACAAGTCATATTCTAAGGTTTGTGTCTCTCGAGTAACTGATCTTATCGAACACAACTTCCAGCAAGCAAGATACATCAATCATGCTGAGTTTTGCAATCTGACAAACAAATCAGAAGAATACACCATAGAATCAACAGAAGTGTTTCTTTCCACAAACAAGAGAAAACTAGTTTGCAAAATTTCACCTGATAAAACCCAACAGAATTCCACATAAGACTAACATTCATTCCAAATATTCAATGGAAAAAAAGAAACTCTACTTCCTATAAGAACTTTGTAATCTGAGTGGTTTTACTGGTTTGTAGGATAAAAACACAAAATCATAATACTCCTAAGACGATTATTAAGCAGATCATATAGCAAAACCTTACTGTTTGATGATTGATACTCCTACATTTGCTTCCTGCACATCTCAGTGTCTCCATCGTTCTGGTCACAATGTAAATTTGCATCACCCGGCGGGTTATCAGAGAAGAGTTGTATACCACATTCCTTTATTTCACAAATATCCCAACCAAACTTTATTTCCACTGCGTCATAGTTCAATCTGGCTGAAGAATTACTGCTTTCGTTTAGAGGGAAGCAACAGTCGAATACAGCTACATGATGGTCCAACAGACGTGTGATGAAGATGAGAATTTGAAGATCAGTAGAGTGAAAGTGGTTCCCTTGTTTGCCTTTGAGGAGGCAACATACCCGGATAATACTTTTGAACCAAGTGGGCTTAGTTGCATCAGTGTCAACATAACGCAAGCCTTAAATGGTAAAGAAGATCCATAGATAGAGCTCTGAAGCAAAGGGATCATCAAGTAACTTCCAGTAGCTCGGTGAGTGAAAAACTCGGGCACTTCTCCACCAGGTAGGATCATGTACTTGAAAACCGAGCTACGTATGAGAGATTCTTGGTCTAATTTGAAGCAGTTAATGAAATGGAGAATGGTTTCCGGGTTTCGAAAAGAGTGAGATATACTCTTGAGTGATTTGCAATTCTGTGCACGTAGTATCTTGAGTGACATCTGGAGCTCAGACAACGACTCAAGCTGTCTACAGTTTCCAGTGTCAAGTTCTTCAGGTTTAATGGAAACCAATGAATGTGGAAGTCTCCTGATATTGTTGTCAGACATGTTTAAATCTCCAAGAGGAGCAGCAACCACCTGAGGATCATTATCCCAGCTATCTTCGGTCAATGCCCAGCAGAACGAAAAATCTACCTCCTCAACATGTTTCAGTTTAGAAATATTCGGCGAGATACGTCTTAACCTGCTGCAACCACTCATCAATAGACGAGTAAGACCAGATATATCCTCAATCCACGAAGAAACTTCTTTGCTCGCAGTGTTTTCTAAAAAGAGAACTGAAATGTTCCGAGAAATGTCAGGAAAACTGATAATCCGTGAGCATCCATACAGAGTGAGGGTAGAGAGAGACTCCAAGTTGATGTCTGTTGGAAGTGTAAGGCTTTGAACTCTCAAAGTCGTTAAAGATCGGACAACACAGATTTTACTCTGTTTTGTTTCTCTCTCCCTGTTTCTTGTATAACACTCAATATACTCACTTTTATGTTTCGCTCTATTCTTTGTAAAACGAAAACCACATACTTTTATTAGATATATGAACTGTATTTATAGGTTTACATAACACACTTTGACTAAGAGACATGTCTCTAAAAGACAACCCAATGTAGAGACACACACATACATAAGTAACTGATTTTCAGTTACAAATCTATTCGTAACTCTTCGGCAAGTGATACAAATAGTTTATACATTATATAGTTACTCAACTATATAATATACAACTTCTAATATATTGAAATAAGATGAAGACTTGATCACTTCCAACAGGAAGAACCTCGAGATTTTTGCATTCTTCCATGTCCAATGTTTTCAGTTTCTTGAGATTCCGAATTGAAGAAGGAAGAATCTCTAGACTCTGGCAATCAGCAAGATATAATTCCTCGAGGTTGGTAGCTTTGGAAAGATCTGGGATTTCTTTAAGCTTTTTGGATCTCCATAAACTCATACTCTTGAGGTTTGCAAGTGGCTGCACAAAAATTTAAGGCATGCTTAAGAATATTGATACATCTTCAACGAAGGTACCATTATGAAGATTTAGTATATAATTGTAATTAACTCTTTCGGTTAATCTAAAAACTTCTTTGAGAACCTTCCCACATCTTCTCAAGCTCGCTATCTATCATATCGAGTTCAACAAGATTCGCTGGTGAAAAATTTGAAGGCATGCATTTCATTGGGTATGCATCCCACTGTAGTAATCTAAGTCTACGAGACAAAGACTTTATGCCTTTGGGCAAGTACAACTTATTTTCTTAATTACACTCTAACGGGTTCTTGTAAATCTTAAGAAAGCGGAGATTACACATTCCTTTGAATGTTGTCTCATCCAACGTGAGCAACTCTTCAAGCTCTGATATAATTCCTCTACCCATTTCTTGTAGTAAACTATGCATCTCTACAGTTTTCCACTAGTGTGTTATACATATGAGCGACTTATCAACTAAAACTTTGAGACCAATGTTAACATCAAGGTCACTATCAGCGAGCAACCATTTTACGTTATCAACTTTTGAACCATTAAATACACACGCTATGTGAAGAAAAATCTTCTTATGTGTTTCCTTCAACTCATCATAACTGAATCTTAATGTTTTCTTGATTTCACCATTCAAATAAGTTCTGAGCTCAGATAACATCTCCACCCAATCCTCCTTGTTCCTCCCTTGCAAAGAAGAACCCAAAAGCTTAAGACCCAAGGGAAGATTACCAGCAAGTTTCGAAACTTCAGCAGCGAACTTCATAAAACCATCAGCCGCAGATTTTTGCCTAAAAGCGGATAAGCAGAACATCTCGAGAGCTTGATCTTCAGATGGGAAACCCACTTCGTAAACACGATCAATACCATGAATTCTTAACAAGTGTACATCCTTTGTTACCACAATAATTCTGCTACCAGAACCAAACCACAAAGTTTGTCCAACTAAAGCATCTAGAAGCAATATCATCCACATCGTCAAGAACTATTAGAACTTTATGGTTCTTTAGCCTTCCTCCCAACACACTTAAATGATCTATCTTTACATCATTTTGGTCTAAAACTTCAGATAGAAATCCCTTTTGCAGTTGCAGCTTCACTCCATAATCGTCTAGGTTGGTTTTTCTATAGTTCTTTTGAGTCTTATCTACAAAGTATCTATCAATGAAGACAAAGCTTTGGAATTGATAAGAGAGTCTACCAAATAAAGCTTTTGCAATGGTGCTCTTATCAATTCCTGAAGGATCCCAAATCCCTACCATCACCACTTCTTTAGCATCCAAACACAACAATGAAGCCATTTTGCTACATGAGCTTCGATACCAATCAATCCATCAAAATCATCTGATGGTGAACAATTCAGCTTATGTGATACATCGTTAACAAAATCTTCGATCATGTGTGCTTCATTGTCCCTTTAAACCAACAGTAAACTATCAATTTGAAAAGCTAAAATTCAAAAGAGAGAATAGAAATTAGGATTCAAAAGAAGAAGAGGAAACTCGTACCATTTACGAGAATGGTGTCCATGGATATTCGCTACTTCTTTCAAAGCAAGCCGCCATTGTTTTACCTCGTCCGAGTCAAGTCTCATACACTCTTATGAGAAATGAAATGATCTATATCACTTTCATATGATCCACAATACTCATACTAATGTAGATTGACCATTTTGCCATTAATGATTGACCATTGACCGAGATTGGAGTTGACCATCTCGAGTTGACCATTGATCATTCTTTGTCTCTCTCTCTCTCCCTCCCGACGAGAGACGGAGACGGCGATTGCCTCCACCTCCGTCGACCTCCGTTCGCCGCCGTTGCACCGCTGGAGCTTCATTGAGGTCCAAAATTGAGGTCTGTTTGGTTGCAATGAATCATTGGTGTTAATTTTTGGGAAATTTTTGGTTTTAGGAATTGGAAATTAGGATAAATGATAGATTGAATTGGATTTCATGCACATTGGTGTTTAACGAATGTTTCTGGGTTGAATATGACTCTATATTGGCTACAAATGCATTACAATGGCTGGATCGTAGTGAATTGTAAGTTTTTGAAATCTCTAAACGGACTGGATCTGAGAACGAGAACTGGATCTTGGTCATGCGATAATAGTATAACTAGTAATACTAGAAATACTGGAAAATGATGTATAACTAGTAAAGTTAGTATATAACTGGGAACAAAAAAATAGTATTAAATGAGTTTTTTTGGATTTTATTGGCAGGTTAAAATGAGCAACTATGTTACCATACATTATAAATGTGAAGGTCGCATCAATGGTCTAGTGTTGAAGACATCAGTTGAGAAGATAACAATACCGATGATAGAAGCTAAGTTATACAAGAAGCTTGGGTTAGATGAAAGTTAGATTAAATTGCAATTGAGTTACATTGCTAGTTTGGCTGGATGTGAGAAAAAGTCGTATATTTGTGATGATGAAGATCTGTTCGTATATCTATCGCATGTTGATAATGAGAGCCGTAGATGTGTTTTGATTGTGGAGTTGATGAGTACACCGGAACTGCCCGTGCAACAATCGAGAGCGGGGAGAAGCTCTTATGGTATGAATTATGAAAATTCACAGCGCATTGATGATGAAAACGGAGAAATACGACCAATAAGACCCAATGCCACAACATTGCATGTTGACAACGGAGAAAGAAATGAAGAAGAAGAAGAAAAAAGGATGATGTTGATGATGATGATGATGATGATGATGATGATGATGATGATGATGATGATGATGATGATGATGACGATGATGGTGGGGGTAACGGTGTGGAATCATCGGATAGACGTGATTATTATATTGAAGCACCATTTGTTGCTGAATGTAGTCAGAGTTTAGAGTCATGGGAAGACGGTTTGGATTTGAGTACTGATCAAGAATTTCCTAGTAAGAATGCTGTTGTAGAAATAGTTCATAGAGGCACATTTGTTAAATCTTTCGGGTATGTTATAAAAAATTCTGATACTCAGCGATGGGTGGTAAAATGCGCACAACGAAGTTGTACGTGGAACATACGAGCAGCAAAGATAGCAAAATCGGATGCTTTTTTTTATTAGAAATTACAGGAATATGCACACAAGTAACTATGCTAGTCAGAGTGAAGAAGGCAGCGTGAAGAGGAGAGGATCAGTACGACTAGTTGCAGCTATTGTGAGTGAGCATTATCCCGGGAAAATCGAGACTCCAACTCCTAAAGAAATCATGACACTTGTGAAGAGGAAAGTTGGTGTAGAGGTATCATATTCCACGGCTTTGAGAGGGAAGAATCAATCAATTTCTGATATGTGTGGTACTCCGGAAGATAACTACAGGATGTTTTATCGTTATTTGTACATGTTAGAGGAGCTGGATGAGGGTACGAAAACAGCTGTGGAACTGGATATGGTGGGAAAATTCAAGTATTTATTCATAGCTTTGGGGGCTTGCATTGATGGGTTTCAGTTCATGAGGAAAGTGATTGTGGTGGATGCAACTTTTCTCAAGGCCAGATTTGGTGGTGTACTTGTTTTTGCTGCAGCTCAGGATCCAAATCGTCACATTTATCCCATAGTATTCGGTGTACTCGACGGCGAGAACAGTGCTAGTTGGGGCTGGTCTTTCGAGAAGCTGAAAACTGTTGTAGACAACTCTTCGGAGTTGGTATTTGTGAGTGACAGAAATACCAGCCTCATCAACGCCTTAGCTAACGTCTATCGACAAGCTCATCATGGGTTTTGCTTATGGCATTTGGCTCAAAACGTGAAAGGTCATGCTCCAAGCGCAAGCAGAGCCGTTGTCGCCAAAAAAATCCAAGAGTGCGGTAAGGCTCATACGGTGGCTGAGTTCAATATGCTTTATGAGGCGTTTAAGCAGAGATTTCCTTCAGCGGCGAAGTATGTGGAGGAGACCACCATGCCACAGAAGTGGGCAAGATGTGTTTTTCTGGTTGCTAGATACAACTTCGACACAAGCAACTCCGTGGAATCTCTAAACAAAACTTTTAGGGATGCGAGGAAGTACTCCTTAATACCCATGCTTGATACGATAGTTCGAACGTTTTCTGATTGGTTTAACCAGCATAGGAACGAGTCCGTGGTAGGAACGAATGCTCAGAAACTGGTTCCTTTGGTTGAGAACTTCTTGCACGACAATTGGCATATAGCTGAGAAATTAGATGTGAGGGAGGTAAACGGTTGTTACCTTGAATACGAAGTCATGTCAGAAGAGGGAAAGTTTTATTTGGTGGACTTGGCCAATAAAACTTGCAGTTGCAGGTTCTTCGTTATTCATAGGTATCCTTGTATCCACACATTAGCCGCTTTCATCTCCTTCAAGAATAATGGAAGACGTGATATCCGCATAGAATATTATGACTTGTGTTCGAAATACTATTTCATGGAGATGTGGATATTGGCTTATAGCAGATCGATCTACATGGTGCCCGATATGTCTGTGTGGATTGTACCGAATTACATCATGGAGAAGGAGATAATACCTCCGGATCGCGTCAAGGAAAAGGGTCATCCAAAAGAAAAAAGATTTCCGTCAACAGGAGAAAGGCGCCGAAGGGGAAGGACACAGAACAAACTCAAGTGGGGAAGGACACTAGCAGGGTTACTATATGGAGAAGAAAAGTTTTAAGCTTTTGTTACGTGTAACTCTTTTTTGCTTTTGTAGTACTATGTTATGATTTCTGTGTAATACTGTTATAACTATGCATGATTGGTGACTTTTCAAAGTAATTATGTATTGTTATTTAAAAACCAAAACTAATCACCTAAATTAGTTAATTTTGTTAGAACTACAACTTATATGTCATACAAACCTAAGAATTAACAAAACACGAGTTCAAACTTCTTGTTGCACCAGAGTTCTAATATCGGATCTTTAACATTCTCTTATACTTTAAGAAACACTTTCTTATGGAGAACCAACTTGTTAACTAATGGTACAAAAATACCATATTCAAACTTATTGTTGCATAGGACAATGATATTCATATGTAAAACCATATAATTAAATTGTAATACTAGAAAATATAAGTTTTAGGTGATGTAATATACGTTTTAGGTGGTGTAATACTATTTCAAGATTCTGTATAACTAACAATCTGGTATTACTATGTGTATTTTTTCGGCGGGAAATTGATTTTTTCGACGGGAAATTGATTTTTTTCGCAGGAGAGTGTACTTTTCAAAAAGTTTCGATTTAATCTAAAATTCATTACAAACTCTCGAACCTCTCTCTGTCTCTTAAAATCGATCTCTCTCTCAATCTTAAAATCGATCTCTCATCTCTCTCTCAAAGAACTCTCTCATCCTCTCATCTCCCTCTCTCTCAAAGAACTCTCTCTCACACGATCCAAATGGATTCGGATTGTAGCTATCACTACACGGACAATTTCCTCATCGACCCATACGAGGAAGAGTTGAAGGAAGAGAAGAGGCGCCGCAAGGAAATGGAGAAGATGAAGCAGCATTGGGACATGGTTGGATTCGTCGCCGACGGCCAATATGGGATTCCGAGAAGATGCCCATGTGGTGGATCTATCAAGCACGATGTATCTCCTTCTCCAAAATTTAAACGCGATTTCGATACTCAACCAGGCAGTAGGTACTTCACCTGCACCAAATTTAAGGTATAATCTCTATAATTTCAGATCTGGGTTTTTTCTAGGTAAAACTAGTAAAACTAGGTTAAACTATTTAGATGTTCTTCGGGTGTAAAACTTGGAATACTATGCATAACTATAATGGATATTGCTCGTTTTTTTTTGTTTTTTTGCTAAGATGATGGACTCCACTTTCGTCAGCCATGGGTTTTCGGAGTCGGACAAGAGATTGAGAAGCTAGTTATGAAAGTTGAAGAGCAGAGCAAGACGATTGAAAAAATGCGAAAACAGATTCAGATCCAAGCCGAAGAAATAGCCAAGCTCAAAACTTAACGAATCTGCAATTTCCTTTAATTATTGTTTTAATTGTTGTTCAAGACTAACATTTTCATTTTGCTTGTATTTTCTTAAGTTATCAATGGCGGCTATTAATATTACTAATATTACTTAGTATTTTTTTAGTATCACCTAGTATTACTAACTTTTCTTAGTATTTCTTTTTCTAGCAACACTTATCACGACTAGTTTTACCTAATAATACATGAATTCAATAATTCAAATTAAAAACATAGTTCATCCAAGATCGAAAATAAAAACAAAGTACAGTTCCAAATAAAAACAAAGCACTAGTTCCAAATAAAAACAAAATACTAGTTCCAAATAAAAACAAAGTACTAGTTCGAAATCAAAACAAAGTTCTACCAAATATAAAAATAAACATTGTACACGATTTCTCTTGTTCAAGAGCCTGAATCCTTTCTCGCTTTCACATAGTCTTCAAGTGGCTTTATCATGTCATCAATTTTATGGACCATATTGTTGAGCAAACCTAACTACTCTGTCATGGTCTCCATCGCGCTAACGACATCCTCCAGAGACATTTTCTTAGCTCGGGGTTTTTTCCTTGCTCTTTCCTCCACCATTTTTTCTCGCCCTTTCACATCTTTCTCCTTCATGTCTTCAAACACAACCATCAATCCATTATCAATACGTTTTTCCCAACTTTCCACAACAGGATCGTGCTCATCAACATCGTCCTCCCATTCCATTATCAAATCCAACATCGCATTCTCCTCCTCCGAAGCTATCAGCACATTATCAATGTCCTGTCAAGTTAAACACATTTAAACAACCAATGTTAACAAGTTTCATTGTTTTTTTCAAATCTGCAATTACTACTAACCTTGTTCTCGCATCCAAATTTTTCATATCAAAGTCTCAAGTGGTCAGCCTCTCAAGTCGCATTTCTTCCGCTTTGACCTGCACATCCTCGAACAATCGACGTTAGGATTTGGTACAGCTTCTTGGAAGCTCTGTCTCAGTGGCATAATGGCCTCCATCGCCAAAAGCTACAAACATACGCATATAATTAGACTTAACTTAAAATGAAAAGGAAAACAATGCAAAAGACAATCTTAAAATGAAAAGGAAAACAATGCAAATGACAATCTTTTACCTCCAAAGGAATGCAAAAACGAGGAAACGACCATGCACTGCCCAATCCCTTCTCAACAAAGTGCTTCATTATATCCGAAATGGACTCTAAGATGCGATCAAAAGATAATCTCCCCCAAGGAAATGTCTTACACTTATCTAAATCATCAGCATATTTTAAGAATACATTGAGCACGGGTTTCGCGTTGTCTCCGGTTTTGGTGGGAGAGTAGATGATGCTGCTCAAGAAATACAACACCGCCATCTAGAGCCTATCTCCACTATCATCCGAGCCCATCTCCTCAAGCTTTTTCTTCACGTCCTCCCTTAAAACCTTCTTTTTGTCAGGAAAATACTTTTGCTTCAAGTAAGAGTTTCCTCTTTTATTCCAATAGAGAGGTTAGTTGCTTCAATTGAGTCCTGAGATCAAAGCACGCTCTTGTAACCCATATCAAACGGCAACGCCATTCACCACAAACCAAGCCTCCTTCTGCCTTTCAATCCTAGCAGTACGCAGCAACAACATCCACAATGGTTGAACCATATGATTGCTCTTCGGCATGTGAAGAATGTGGCAGAACTGTGGATACTGCTCAAACCACTCTCCTTCCGTCGGAGTCAGATCCACTTTCTCAAATGTCTCCATAACTTCTTAGACAAAACACCGTGTTGGTAGTTTAATGCTCTTGCTATACTGATCAGGCTTTAACTACATGTCTGGTCGCATGGCAATCGTCTCTTCAAAGGCACCCTGCAACATATATACAATATTAATACCAAACTCAGAATATTACCAAACTCAGAATATTACAAAAAGTACTAGTTTTACCCAGTTTTCTTAGTTTTACCAACATGCTAGTATTACATAATTATCTTAGTTTTACAATTTCCGACAATTAACTTAAGGATTCCGGCCATCGGAATCACCATCTCTGGAGGCTTCTCCTTCTGACTCATTTCCGCCTCCGGTTACTCCTTCGACCATCTTGTTACCGCGTCCGTCGTTTCTGCTTCAACAACCAGAGGAGGAGCCTCTCGAGCCGGAACCCCCTTCGAGAACTAAACCCCCTCAGTCGTTTGTGCTTCGACAATCGGAGGAGGAGCCTCTCCACCCAGAATCGCCTCGGTCGTTTCTGCTTCAACAATCGGAGGAGGAGGAGCCTCTCGAGCCGGAACCCCCTGCGTCGTTTGTGTTTCGACAATCGGAGGAGCCTCTCCACCCGGAATCTCCTCCATCGTTCGAGACGTCGTTCCCAATTTTGTTGTCTTATGCTTCTTCGCCGCCAGCTTCTGACTCGGGCTCGGGTTCTCCTTAGGCATTTTTCGCTTCTTCGCCGCTGGCTTCTGACTGCTCGGGTTCTCCTTACGCATTTTTCTCGTCCTCGGCATTGTTTGTTCTCTGTCAATTCTCCCTCTTTCTACCGCCGCGCTAGGGTTTCTTTTCCGGTTTCGGTGAGAGATCTAGAGATGACGGTTCAGTGTATAAGGAGAGATGATGAGAATGAGAAATGTTTTTGAAAAATTTGAAAGGAAATTCGAAGAGATTTGAGTGATTTTCGGGTAAACCCGATCCATTGTTAAAGCCCAAATTTTCTCGGGTTAGGCCTAGATAGAAATGGTAATTTCATTAGATTTGGTCTGGTTTTTCAGTAATTTCCCTTTTTCTATTTAATTTTTTTTGTAAAAATTTTTAAATTAAAAAGGAGCATTGCAGCTCAATCAGTAAGCGATACGAGCATTGTAGACGATTTCTCTATCTCGTCCTTTCTCGCAGGTTTTCTCAAAGGCCTTACCAAAATAATCTATTTGATGCGAGTCATCGTCTCATATACTCTTATGAGAAATGAATTGATCTCTATCACTCTCGTGTGATCCACAATGCTCTTAATAATGTAGAATGACCATTTTACCATTAATGATCAGACCATTGACCGAGATTGGAGTTGACCATTTCGAGTTGAAAATTGACCCATTCTCATTCTTTGTCTCTCTCTCCCTCCCGACGAGAGACAGTCGACGACGATTGCCTCCACCTCCGTCGACCTCCGCTCGCCGCCGTTGCACCGCTGGAGCTTCATTGAGGTCCGAAATTGAGGTCCGTTTGGTTGCGATGAATCATTGGTGTTAATTTTTGGGAAATTTTTGGTTTTAGGAATTGGAAATTAAGAGAAATGATAGATTGAATTGGATTTCATAAACATTGGTGTTTAACGAATGTTTATGGGTTGAATATGACTCTATATTGGCTACAAATGCATTACAGTGGCTGAATCGTAGTGAATTGTAAGTTTTTGAAATCTCTAAACCGACTGGATCTGAGAAGAGTTCGATCTGAGAACTGGATCTTGGTCATGCGATAATAGTATAACTAGTAATACTAGAAATACTGGGAAATGATGTATAAATAGTAAAACTATTATAACTGGGAACAAAAAAGCAGTACTGAATGAGTTTTTTTGGGATTTTATTGGCAGGATAAAATGAGTAACTACGTCACCATACATTATAAATGTGAAGGTCGCATCAATGGTCTATTGTTGAAGACATTAGTTGAGGAGATAACAATACCGATGATAGAAGCTAGGTTATACAAGAAGATTGGGTTAGATGAAAGTAAGATTAAATTGCAATTGAGTTACATTGCTAGATTGGCTGGATGTGAGGAAAAGTCGTATATTTGTGATGATGAGGATCTGTTGGTATATCTATCGCATGTTGATAATGAGAACCGTAGATGTGTTTTGATTATGGAGTTGATGAGTACACCGGAACTGCCTGTGCAACAATCGAGAACGGGGAGAAGCTCTTATGGTATGAATTATGAAGATTCGCAGCGCATTGATGATGAAAGTGGAGAAATAGGACCAATAAGACCCAATGCCATAACATTGCATGTTAACATCAGAGAAAGAAATGAAGAAGAAGAAGAAGAAGAAGAAGAGGATGATGATGATGATGATGATGATGATGATGATGATGATGATGATGATGATGATGATGATGATGATGATGATGATGATGATGATGATGATGATGATGATGATGATGATGATGATGATGACGACGACGACGATGATGGTGGGGGTAACAGTGTGGAATCATCGGATAGACGTGATTATTATGTTGAGGCACCACTTGTTGTTGAATGCAGTCAGAGTTTAGAGCCATGGAAAGACAGTTTGGATTTGAGTACCGATCAAGAATTTCTTAGTAAGAATGCTGTTGTAGAAGTAGTTCATAGAGGCGCATTTGTTAAATCTTTCGGGTATGTTATAAAAAATTCTGATACTCAGCGATGGGTGGTAAAATGCGTGCAACGAAGTTGAACGTGGCATGTACGAGCAGAAAAGATAGCAAAATCGGATGCTTTTTCGATTAGAGCTTACAGGGATATGCACACATGTAACCGTGCTAGTCAGAGTGAAGAAGGCAGCGTGAAGAGGAGATGATCAGTACGACTAGTTGCAGCTATTGTGAGTGAGCATTATCCCGGGAAACTCAAGACTCCAACTCCTAGAGAAATCATGACACTTGTGAAGAGGAAATTTGGTGTAGAGGTATCATACTCCACGGCTTTGAGAGGGAAGAATCAAGCTATTTCGGATATGCGTGGTACTCCGGAAGATAACTACAGGATGTTGTATCGTTATTTGTACGTGTTAGAGGAGCTGAATGAGGGTACGAAAACAGCTGTGGAACTGGATATGGTGGGAAAATTCAAGTATATATTCATAGCTTTGGGAGCTTCCATTGATGGGTTTCAGTTCATGAGGAAAGTGATTGTGGTGGATGCAACTTTTCTCAAGGCTGGATTTGGTGGTGTACTTATTTTCACCGCAGCTCAGGATCCAAATCGTCACATTTATCCCATAGCATTCGGTGTATTCGACGGCGAGAACAGTGCTAGTTGGGGCTGGTTTTTCGAGAAGCTGAAAACTGTTGTAGACGATTCTTCGGAGTTGGTATTTGTGAGTGTCAGAAATACCAGCCTCATCAACGCTGTAGCTAACGTCTATCGACAAGCTCATCATGGGTTTTGCTTATGGCATTTGGCTCAAAACGTGAAAGGTCATGCTCCAAGCGCAAGCAAAGCCGTTGTTGCCACAAAATTCCAAGAGTGCGGTAAGGCTCATACGGTGGCTGAGTTCAATATGCTTTATGAGGCGTTTAAGCAGAGATTTCCTTCAGCGGTGAAGTATGTGGAGGAGACCACCGTGCCACAAAAGTGGGCAAGATGTGTTTCTACGGTTGCTAGATACAACCTTGACACAAGCAACTCCGTGGAATCTCTAAACAAAACTTTTAGGGATGCGAGGAAGTACTCCTTAATACCCATGCTTGATATGATAGTTCGAACGTTTTCTGATTGGTTTAACTAGCATAGGAACGAGTCCGTGGCAGGAACGAGTGCTCAGAAACTGGTTCCTTTGGTTGAGAACTTCTTGCACGACAATTGGCATATAGCTGAGAAATTAGATGTGAGGGAGGTAAACGGTTGTGACCTTGAATACGAAGTCATGTCAGAAGAGGGAAAGTTTTATTTGGTGGACTTGGCCAATAAAACCTGCAGTTGCAGGTTCTTCGATATTCATAGGTATCCTTGTATCCACGCATTAGTCGCTTTCTTCTCCTTCAAGAATAATGGAAGGCGTGATATCCGCATAGAATATTATGACGTGTTTGAAATACTATTTCTTGGAGATGTGGATATTGGGTTATAGCAGATCGATCTATGTGGTGCCTGATATGTCTGTGTGGATTGTACTGGATTACATCATGGAGAAGGAGATAATACCTACGGATCGCGTCAAGAAAAAAGGTCGTCCAAAAGAAAAAAAGATTTCCATCAACGGAAGAAAGGCGCCGAAGGGGAAGGACACAGAACAAACTCAAGCGGGGAAGGACACTAGCAGGGTTACTATATGGAGAATACTTTGCATGATGTAAAAGTTTTAACTTTTAAGCTTTTGTTACGTGTAATTCGTTTTCGCTTTCGTAATACTGTGTTATGATTTATGTGTAGTACTGGTATAACTATGCATGATTGGTGATTTTTCAAAGTAATTATGTATTGTTATTTAAAAATCAAAACTAATCACCTAAATTAGTTAATTTTGTTATAACTACAACTTATATGTCATACAAACCTAAGAATTAACAAAATACAAGTTCAAACTTATTGTTGCACCAGAGTTCTAATATCGATCTTTAACATTCCCTTATACTTTAAGAAACACTTTCTTATGGAGAACCAACTTGTTAAGTGAATGGTAAAAAAATACCATATTCAAACTTATTGTTGCATAGGACAATGATATTCATATGTAAAACCATATAATTAAACTGTAATACTAGAAAATATAAGTTTTAGGTGATGGAATATATGTTTTAGGTTGTGTAATACTATTTCAAGATTCTGTATAACTGACAATCTGGTATTACTATGTGTATTTTTTCGGCAGAAAATTGAATTTTTTCGCAGGAGAGTGTACTTTTCAAAATATTTCGATCTAATCTAAAATTCAGAGTTTCATTACAAACTCTCGAACCTCTCTCTGTCTCTTAAAATCGATATCTCTCTCTCTCTCTCATCCTCTCCTCTCCCTCTCTCTCTTAAAATCGATCTCTCTCTCTCTCTTAAAATCGATCTCTCATCTCTCTCTACAAATGGATTTGGATTGTAGCTATCACTACACGGAAAATTTCCTCATCGACCCATACGAGGAGGATTTGAAGGAAGTAAAGAGGCGCCACAAGGAAACGGAGAAGATGAAGCAGCATTGGGACATGGTTGGATTCGTCGCCGACGGCCAATATGGGATTCCGAGAAGATGCTCATGTGGTGGATCTATCAAGCACGATGTATCTCTTTCTCCAAAATTTAAACACGATTTCGATACTCAGCCAGGCAGTAGGTACTTCACATGCACCAAATTTAAGGTATAATCTCTATAATTTCAGATCTGGGTTTTTTCTGGGTAAAACTAGTAAAACTAGGTTAAACTATTTAGATGTTTGTCGAGTGTAAAACTTGGAATACTAGGTATAACTATAATGGATGTTGCTCATTTTTTTGTCTTTTTGCTATGATGATGGACTCCACTTTCGTCAGCCATGGGTTTTCGGAGTCGAACAAGAGATTCCGAAGCTAGTTATGAAAGTTGAAGAGCAGAGCAAGACGATTGAAGAAATGCGAAAACAGATTCAGATCCAAGCCGAAGAGATAGCCAAGCTCAAGACTTAGCGAATCTGCAATTTCTTTTAATTATTGTTTTAATTGTTGTTCAAGACTAACGTTTCTATTTTGCTTATATTTTTTTAAGTTATCAGTGATATTTTAATTAGTATTACTAATGTTAGTATCACCTAGTATTACTAACTTTTCTTAGTATTTATTTTTCTAGCAACACTTACTACGACTAGTTTTACCTAATAATACAGGAATTCAATAATTCAAATTAAAAACATAGTTCATCCGAGATCGAAAATAAAAACATAGTACTAGTTCCAAATAAAAATAAAGTAATAATTCCAAATAAAAACAAAATACTAGTTCCAAATAAAAATTTTCTAGCAACACTTACTACGACTAGTTTTACCTAATAATACAGGAATTCAATAATTCAAATTTAAAACATAGTTCATCCGAGATCGAAAATAAAAACAAAGTACTAATTCCAAATAAAAATAAAGTACCATTTCTAAATAAAAACAAAGTACTAGTTCCAAATAAAGACAAAGTACTAGTTCGAAATCAAAAGTAAGCTCAACCAAATATAAAAACAAAGTAGACGATTTATCTTGTTCAAGAGCCTGAATCCTTTCTCGCTTTCACATAGTCTTCAAGTGGCTTTATCATGTCATCAATTTTATGGACGATGTTGTTGAGCAAACCCAATTGCTCTGTCATGGTCTCCATCGCGCTAACAACATCCTCCAAAGACATTTTCTTAGCTCGGGGTTTTTTCCTTGCTCTTTCCTCCACCATTTTTTCTCGCCCTTTCACATCTTCCTCCTTCATGTCTTCAAACACAACCGTCAATCCATTATCAATACGTTTTTCCCAACTTTCCACAACAGGATCATGCTCATCAACATCGTCCTCCGTTTCCATTATCAAATCCAACATCGCATTCTCCTCCTCCGAAGCTATCAGCACACTATTAATGTCATGTCAAGTTAAACACATTTAAACAACCAATGTTAACAAGTTTCATTTTTTTTTTCAAATCTGCAATGACTACTAACCTTGTTCTCGCATCTGAGCTTTTGATACACAGTCTCAAGTGGCCAGCCTCTCAGGTCGCATTTCTTCCACTTGGACCTGCACATCCTCGGACAATCGACGCTAGGATTTGGTACAGCTTCTCGGAAGCTCTGTCTCAGTGGCATAATGGCCTCCATCCCCAAAAGCTACAAACATACGCCTATAATTAGACTTACCTGCAATAGACAATCTTAAAATGAAAAGGAAAACAATGCAAAAGACAATCTTTTACCTCCAATGGAATGCAAAAATCAGAAAACGACCATGCACTGCCCAACCCCTTCTCAACAAAGTGCTTCATCGTATCAGAAATGGACTCTAAGATGCGATCAAAAGATAATCTCCCCCAAGAAAATGTCTTACACTTATCCAAATCATCAGCGTATTTTAAAAATACATTGAGCACGGGTTTTGCATTGTCTCCGGTTTTGGTGGGAGAGTAGATGATGCTGCTCAAGAAATACAACACCGCCATCCTGAGCCTATCTCCACTATCATCCGGGCCCATCTCCTCAAGTTTTTTCTTCACATCCTCCCTTAAAACCTTCTTTTTGTCAGGAAAATACTTTCGCTTCAAGTAAGAGTCGCCTCTTTTATTCCAATAGAGAGGGTAGTTGCTGCAATTGAGTCCTGAGATCATAGCATGCTCTCGTAACCCATATCGAACTGGAACGCCATTCACCACAAACCAAGCCTCCTTCTGCCATTCGATCCTAGCAGTACGCAGCAACAACATCGACAATGGTTGAATCATATGATTGCTCTTCGGCATGTGAAGAATGTGGCAGAACTGCGGATGCTGCTTAAACCACTCTCTTTCCGTCGGAGTCAGATCCACTTTCTCAAACGTCTCCATAACTTCTTGGACGAAACATCGTGTTGGTAGTTTAATGCTCTTGCTATACTGATCAGGCTTCAAGTACATGTCTGGTCGCATAGCAATCGTCTTTTCAAAGGCACCCTGCAACATACATACAATATTAATACCAAACTCAGAATATTACAACATAATACTAGTTTTACCCAGTTTTCTTAGTTTTACCAACATGCTAGTATTACCTAATTATCCTAGTTTTACAATTTCCGACAATTGGGAATTAAGAATTGTGATCAAAATGCAATAGAGTTGGAGAAGGAGATAATTAACTTACAGGATTCCGGCCATCGGAATCACCAACTCTGGAGAAGTTACCCACCTCCGTCGTTTCTGCTTCAACATTCGGAGGAGGAGGAGTCGCCTCTCGAGCCGTAACCAAAACCCCCTCCGTCGTTTGTGCTTCGACAATCGGAGGATCCTCTCCACCCGGAATCTCCTCCGTCGTTCGAGACGTCGTTCCCGATTTTGTTGTCTTACGCTTCTTCGCGGCCGGCTTCTGACTCGGGTTCGGGTTCTCCGCCGGCATTTTTTGCTTCTTCGCCGCTGGCTTCTGACTGTTCGGGTTCTCCTCACGCATTTTTCTCGTCCTCGGCATCGTTTGTTTCCGTCGATTCTTCCTCTTTCTACCGCTGCGCTAGGTTTTTTCTCCGGTTTCGGTGAGACGGTTGCGAGATGAGTTTTGATGAGAGGAGAGACGATTCAGTGGTATGAGAGAGAGATGATTCGATGTTTTTGAAATATTTGAAAGAATTCCAAAATATTTGAGAAATTTTCGGATCTAAGCCGGACTCAAATCCGATCCATCGAAGAATCCGAATTTTCTCAGATTAGATCCAGGTACAAATGATAATTTCATTAGATTTAGTCTGGTTTTCAGTAATTTTCTTTTTTTCTATTTAATTTTTTTTTTTGTAAAACGTTTTAAATTGAAAGAGGAGCATTGCAGCACAATAAATAAGCGAGAGGAGCATTATAAACGATTTCTTAGAGAGTACGACGATCGAAACCCTAGATTCCCTTATCGCTTGCACAAGAGCTGGGCTAATCGAGTGGCCACGCTCGATTTGACTGTCTTTGAATACTGTACGGACTAGTTTGCGATCGAGTGCAGCGATAAGGTGGCTGAGGAATGATTGGCGAACATCTTCGCCTCTGAAGCTTGGGAACATCTGTAAGCTATGATGGCGAGATGAAGAAGAGAAAGCCATTAACAGAGAAGAAGAAGAAGATTAACGAAAGAAATTGTGAAGGAGAAAGTAAAGTAAAGATTGACGAAAGAAATTTGTGAGTCACTGTTACTGACACTAATTTCAAATTAGAGTAATATGAGCATGAGTAATGGTAATACTGAAGATGAGGTTCTTAAACATATTATATGATTAAATTTATTATTAATTTAAATTAAGAATTTTATTAACTTCTTTTTAATTTTAACGTCTACAATGGAAAGACTGTATAAAGTTCTTAATTTTTTTTTGTTTTGAACAAGACGTAAGCTATTCCTTTTCCAATGTTCAAGTGAGGATCACTAATAACACGAACAGCTTCTATACTGTTCTCTAGGTTACTCTTCCCAGTAAACAATTGATACACCTCCTCGTCCTGAGTCAGAGATAAGCAAAACATAAACTGAGATTCTGATATAATGTTCTATAATCGCAATTGAACAAGAGAGCCCTGAGATTACTGCTACTAACCTTCACATCGAAAGGGAGGTTACCCATAAAGACTGTCCTCTTAGAATCATACAAATAATCATCTTGACCTTTCAGTTTCTTACGAGGCGGGCATCCTCGATCAACGCGGATATGGTTCCCATCGATCTGAAATGTAATCACAATACATTAAAACATAATTCCTTAGACCCAACCACAGAGAAAAATAAGCCAAAACAAGTTATATTACCAGAGACATGTTATGTGCCAGAGAAGCTTCAGCAGATTGCTCTGTTTCAAACACAACATAGGCATGAACACTGCACTTTCAAAAAGATCAATATTAGGCTTTTTTCTTCACGGAAACTTCGAAATCAAATCTCACAATAAAGTTCGAATAAAGGGTTTTCTTTCAAGCACAGACCTTGACGCTTTCTCATTGTTTTGTTTCAACATTATAGCTCCTTTCCTCGTCTTCTTCGACTAATCAATCAAAAATCAAAACAACATCAGAAAACATTGAACATAAATGCAACGAAAATTATATAGCTAAGAAATCTGAACTTACATCGACAATGGGAAAAGAACGTATACTGACGGATTCAACTTCACCGAATTTACTAAATTCCTTCAAGATCAGCTTCTTCTTAATCTTTAGCGGCAAGTTCCCAACGAAAACGGTTCTGAGAAGCTTACTCTCGTCATCAAATCCTTCCTTCGAGACCATCGTATCCGCTTTCTTCATCGGCTTTCTTCCTCTTCTCACTGTTTTTTAGATGTCTGCAAACAAGATAGCAACATAATGGGTTAATCAGCAACAATAAAGAAGTCTGGACACAGACTGCAAACAAAGATTTATTTTGAAAACATGATATACAAAGATTTAGCGTTTAATCATCTAGACACAGACTGCAAACAAATGTATTCTGGAAGCAATTGAAAGAATGCCATTTTTCTGCGTAAATGTATTCTGGAAGCAATTGAAAGAGCATTCACTAAGTGGTTAGACAAATAAAGAGATTAGCCATTCATTAAGAGAGAGCAAGTCGCGACTTGTATATATACAATCAACATACTATTCATCTGTTAGGCAGCGACCATTCATGCTGCTCTGTTGGAGAGAGCCTCGTGATTGATTCAGAAGAAGATAGCTAACTCTATAGAGTAAAACTAGAGATACCTTTTACACAAGAGAAAAAGAAGAAAAGAAGACACTCTCTCATCACATTGTTTTAATGTACTTGTTCAAGGTGACTGCACTCGATCCAACACAACATGTTAATGCAGATGCTACACGTTACGAAACCTCTAGAGGACAGGGAAGGTACACAAGATAGCATGTCTCAAAGGCACTTACCCTGAATTGAACATGTGGATTCTGCAACGTAGCTATCTTCTTTTTTCAGCCTTACGCACATTTTGTTTTTGTTTTTACTATTAGAATACATACTACAGTTGGTACTATGAAGGAATCAGAGACTGTTCCTTTCTGCTCTTAAACTATAAACTATGTTTATATATATGTGTATAAAAGGTATATGAATGTGAGTAAATTTTAAGAATTTCAAGATCAATCATCTGATAACGATCACAGAGATACATGCCTAAGATAATAGTACTTGTGTTCACAGCAAAGAAAGCGTAATGATGCACAGATAGTCAAAATCACACAAAATTCCTTTTATCATGAATTATTCAATTCCTTACACACCAAAAGTATTCAAGAAAGCCTTACACACCAAAAGTATTCCTTACACAGTCTGCCTGAATATCTTTCCAACTTTACTCAAAAAAGCCATTTTCTGCGTAAATGTATTCTGGAAGCAATTGAAAGAGCATTCACTAAGTGGTTAGACAAATAAAGAGCAATTCAAACATCAATTCAATGATCAATAAAAAAGAGTTGCACAAGAGAATCGTAAACAATTCAATGGTCAATAAAAAACATCAATTCAGTGCTGAAATATCAATAAACACATCTTAACTCTAAATCAAATTACTAGAGTTGCACAAGAGAATCGTAAACAAATAATGAGCAGAAAACAAAACAAACAGAGAACGATCCAGTTTCGGATCAGCGAATGAAACAACGGAATATCAAATCGAAGCACTAAAATCAACAGAAACGAACAACTTATAACAGAGAGAGAAAGAAGAATCTATGAGATTGTACCCACTCTCTAGAGTTTAACGGAGACGACCTCTCTGGAAGCGTCTTTCAATCCTCGCCTTGGGAAGATCCTTGACGACGATGTGAGAAGAAGAAGCTCCGGCGTCACTGGAGTCGTGGTGCTCTTTGTCGGAGAAGAAGAAAGAAAACCGAAGATGGATCGATAGAAACGATAAAATCAATTTTTGTTTTTCAACCAAATTTTTTTTTCTCGACAAATAAATGTATGACACTGATAGAAGAGGCGATTCTATTACTCATGCTCTAAACCTTCGCTGACCGAAATAGTTGTAGTTGACTTAGACCATCTCTATTGGCCTCTCTTACCAAATTTCTCAATATTAAATATTAATAAAATAAAAAATAAAAAAATAAGAGAGAATAGATACTGTCTCTCAAATGAAAGACTATTAAAGACTTATCTCATATATTTTCTTCATATGATTGGTTAAAATTTTATTTATAATTTATAATTAAAAATATCAATTAATTTATATTAAAATTATTATTATTACATTAATGAAAAACCATGGAAATCTTTCACTAATACAGATGCTCTTATATTTTTATGCAAGGAATATATACTATGATGATAGTCATTGACAATTGGATATTTGGGTTTTATTGAAATTTGTTTTAATTAATTTTTGAATATCAATTTACTGCACCAACAAAAAGTATTATTATATTTAGTTTTAGAATTTATACATATAAAAATCTTTTAGCATTTTGTTTCCGTAATGCTAATGATTTTTTTATAGTGTTTTAGTAAGATTGCATTATATTAATGCATATAATATTTAAATATTTTGATAATTATATTGCAAGTTCGAGTTAAACAATATGTACTATATATTTCTTATGTGAAAAAGATTGTTGCATTCACAAACCAAGTATTAATCGAAGGGAAAATGATGCCAATGTTTTCGTCTGGTTAAGAGCCACCATATATAAAGCAGACTATTCCTTATTCATCGCCAGACCAGAGAGAAAGGAGAACTCTTCAAGAGTAGACACAATCGTTTGGAGAGAGTTAGGCTTACCATAATAGAAATCATCACCTCATCCACAAAGGAGAGATGGTAGATCATAGGGTTATAAACTTTTGGATGAAACCCGATCTCACCGTTGTTAAATTTGGAATTGATAAGGATCGCAAAAATATCCATTGCCATGATGAAAAAAGAGAAAATTAGTCCTGAGAGCCTTTGAAATAGTCGTAAATTGATGAAAACGGGAGGGAAATCTGCAGCTCTCAGCACTTTGAGAATGAAGTTCCATCGTACTGAGTCAAAGGCTTTGCAGATGTCAACTTTAAGAAGTCCCTTTCGAGAAGTGTGTTTCTAACTGCAGCCCTGAACCAGTTTCGTAGCCAGAAGGATGTTTTCCACGAGGAGACGGCCTTTCAAAAACGTAGAGTTTTAAATCATACCAAGTAAGATTGATTGAAGCCTTCTAGCTAGGATATACAAAACCACTTTGAAGACGGTATTGCAACAAGATATGAGTCTGGAGTCTTTAACTGAATCAGCTCCCGTGTGCTTAGGGATCAGAGCATGGATCATGGAGTTAAGCTGCTTACGCATCTGTCTCAAGTTGAAAAATATCAAGAGTAGCTTCTGTGAATTTGTCACCAGCAGTTTCTCAAGCACCTCTGAAGAACTTCAGAGTGTATCCGTCAGCCGGAGATTTGTTGAGGGGAAGAGAGAAGAGTTCCCTCTTGATATCCTCAGGATAATCGGGAGCAGACAATAATGCTTGATCAACATGGGTACATCTGAACTGGGTAAGAGCACCAATTACGGCAAAGGCGACTGAGGGGAGCGGCTGAACAAAGCTACCAAGGAAATTCATATGGAACTCAACGCAACACTTCAAGATTTCTAGCAAAGTCTCAAAGTGAATATGTGAACTGTCTATCAAGTAATGAATTTGATTCATGGAACGTCCGACTGCCATGAATCGATGAAAAAAAGAGTGTTCTTGTCACCACACTCAACCCACGTAACCCGACCTTTTCTTCATGAACTGCTCCTCTGCAAGTGCCAAATCAGCCCAAACCTTGTGGGTTTCCTTCTCCAAAGCCGCGAGTGCCAGGGATGGAGAGGAGAGCATATTCGCTTAGCAAATAGTTAGGTTGTTAAGAGCTACCGAAACTCGTTTCTCCAGATTAGAGAAGTGATCTCTATTTATATCTTTAATGGTACCCTTAAGAGCCTTCAGCTTCTTGAAACGGCAAAACATCTTTGTGCCTTCAAACCGCAATTCCTCCCACGCCACTGTGGTTCTAGGCACAGACTCTCGGTGTTTTGCTATGAAGTTTGAGAATTTGAACGAATGATTTTGAGGTTCTTGGGACCTTCCAAGTTGAACACAAGCAGGGATGTGGTCAGAGAAGAGAGTTTCCCAGAAATGGTCAAAAGAGAGGGGGTAAGCCAGCAGCCAGTTATCGTTGACAAGGACTCGGTCAAGCTTCTTCACTATGGGGGTGCTTACTTGATTGTTCCACCAAGTAAATTGGTTTCCTCTATAGGATAAATAGAACTCATTTTGAAATGACTACTCCCTAGATACCCATGTCTTTTATTTTACAATTGAATAAATTTAATTAAAAAAGACCTTCCTGTTTTGGCATTTCTAATTTCCGGAGTTTTATCTCCAATTAGGAAGGGGCCAAAGAAACTTTCTAGTTATGAATCAGGTATTGAACCGATCGGGGATGCTTGGTTACAATTTAGAATTGGCCAGTCCTGAAGAGAGCAAGCAGTTGCGAAACTCAGACATACCCCCTGTGATCCGAGACTTTTCCCTTGAATCATCACTTGGATTAAGTGATTAGTTGAAGTCACCTAGCACTGCCCAAGGGTTTGGGGATGTTCTCGGATCTGATGCTAGCTGATTGAGCTCCTATCGCTATTCACTTCTATCATATTTACAATTCAGTGCATAAACAAATGTAAATAAGAACTCCTGAGTCATGTCTGGAAGCTTGACCGAATAAGTGATGGACATTTTGGACTTTTACACCACCGTGAGAGTAACAAAAGGATCCCAGAGGATCAAAATTCTCCCAAGGACCGAGAACTCATAATTGCAAACGTAATTTCATCTCGGGAAAGAAGAGTTGATAAACTTGAGAGATTTCTGGTCCTTCACTTTATTCTCTATAATACTACCATAAGAGGCTTTTATATGTTTAAACCACCTACGAAAATTGCTACGTCTTATTGAGTTGTTAAATCTGAAAACATTCAAACAAAAAAAGTCGATCTTCATTAGAGTTATGTGGGTTTGGGGCCTTTGCCCCTATCCGTAGTTCTAGCTTTCTTCTCTTTGCGTTGCCTTTGGAAAACAACTGCAATGAATATTTCATTATCTTCAGGCTTATCATCCTCTTCAGAGTAGTAACTTGGCTCCTCCGAGCTAGCAGCATTACTTGAAGAGGGAAATTTCTCAGATTACGAAGAGGATGAGAGTACGTTCGTGTTCTTCATTGATGAACTACCTCGAAGCTTACGCTGATTCACAGTAGCCCCGAGAATCACTATTCTCTTTCTTTTTGCTTTGGTCTCCGTTTGCTTCGCATGGGTATCCACTGGAACATACATCTTAGTTAGTTATTTCCTTATCTTCTTCTTCTGTTTTTGAACCTTTGGAATAGGCGGGTTCTTTTTTATTCTAGGGCAGCCTTCGGAAGTATGCATTGTGAACTTGCAAGCTGAACAAGTGACTGGTTCCGATGGGAAACGAAGGATTGAATGCCCAATCTGGTTGCAGTGCTCACATGTTTGTGGGACCCAGGGAGATGAAACTTTAACCCTATGTGCCTGGCCTGATTGAAACCTGACGTTAACAAACTCTGGAAGAGGCTTAGAGGGATCGATTATCGTGAGAACTTTTGCAACTTCAATGTTTGTCATGCTTAACGTAGTTGAATGGCATTTCACCATGTCTCCAACGAGACTAGAAACATGCTCTAACCCTTCCTCTAAATAGAATTGGAGAGGGATATTTCGGAAATCAACCCACACTGGAGCCCAGGTGAGCGATGGAACCTCAGGTGTGAGTCCTGGTTCCCAATTACTAACAAACATCAACTGATTCTCTATGTGCCACAATACTTGAACAAGGACTCTCTTCGTAGTAAAGGGACAAGGAATACTTATTAGGAAAGACCGATCAGTGAGCTTGGATACGGTAATGTCTCAAAGCCTGTTACTCCAAATGTCATTGGTAATAGCATAAAGAGCTCCCAGGGAAGGTGCTTTGCCGTGGAATTGAACCAGAATGAAGCTCTCCCAACGATGTTGGTTGCGAGAGATGACCTCATTTGGTATGGTGACACAAGGTTCACCAGAGTCGAGGACATAGATCTCCTTTTTCTTGACCATTTTCTTGTTTGAGGGACTAACAACCTCATCCCAAAATGGCTTACTGGAGTTCTCAGGTTCGACGGCGTTAACCTGCGAAGCTGGTGACTGAATGTCGGTGGACTTAAGCACCACCATAGTACTGGTGTCAGAGGCGGCTGAAGAGGGAAAGTCTGAAGGTTTCAGGCACTTCAGAGTGGCCGATTTAGTCGGGGGGGGGGGGGGGGGGGGGGGGAGATCGCTGATCTGATAGAATTATCCAAATTCAGAGACTCTTGCCGATCTTGGGGGGAGACAGCCGATGGAGAGGGAGGAAGCCGAGCTGGAGAGCGGTCTTTGAAGCCATTAGAGGGGCTGAAATCTAGAGGTTTCTTTTTCTTAACCATGGGGTTTGCCGGTGGTGGGGACCACAAACCGATGCCGGTGAGATATTAGGTTTTTTAGAGAATCGCCTTTTCAATCGTCCTTTTGAGGAGAGAGAAAAATTTTAATAATTAGATAATTTTACGTTTAAAAATTATCTATAGGCAATACTTTTACTATTGTTCTATATGCGATTTTAGATTTGTCGTGAGTGTGTGCAAGAACGATTACTCCTTACACTAAACCACAAGAAAAGGCATGAACATACTCTCTCCTACATTCCTAGAGAAGCTTCTATGATATGCGATGTTTGTGCTTTGGATGATCAAAGGTATTTTATCTATGTTTGCCATCAATGCGATTTTGTAGTGCATAAAGAATGTATCTATTTTTCATGGATCATAAAAATATCTCGCTATGAACACCAACTAACTTTTATTTCTTCATTTAATCTTGGAAAATGGTTTTGCGGGAGTGAGAAATTTGATGTTGATTATGAAGGATATTTGTGGGTCAAATATTACCATTATGTTATTCATTCCAAGTGTGTTATACATAGTAGTACATGAAATAGATAAGAACTTGAGAGAGAACCAGAAGATGCATATGAATATTTTATGTCGTTTAAAGAGATAAGTGATGACAGAAAATCAAATGGGTGATCTCGTTGATGGAGGATGGGATCGGGCTGCTGGCTGTTCAACTTTTTCAGCTACAACCAAGGGATGGTGTATGCAGTGAAATAAATTAAGTATGGAAGCAAGACGACTGGCTGTTCAACTCTATTCAGCTTGATCAATCAATAGTGATAACAAAGTAACAATAAATTGATCGAAAGTCACCACTAAGTTTTTGTAAGAACTTTTATAAGACGAGGAACTCTCAAAAATTAAATCTCACAAACTTTTAAGAATAATAAGGGGCTATTTTCAAAGATGAAGGAATTAAATAGGGAAGATTGTGGCTAAACAATGTTTTAACTACTAATGAAAAAATCAAGAAAATCAATAATTAAAACAAAAAATTCACGGTTTTATTAGTCAGAGTAATCAAAATAAATTCAAATGATTATACTTACATTGGCCTTTGATTCGTACGAGTGAATGAAGTAATACTTCTCAAAGTGTTGCGTTTTAGACATTTCTATTGAATGTTGTGGTTTGGTCTTGTTATTTAGGTAGATTGATGCTGAATAGAGTAACTCTTTTCTTCTCTTGAATGATTGGCCATTCTTTTGTATAATATATGCATTTTTATGTTGGGACCGTTGTGGATATGAATAGCATCATTTTGGCAAATTTATTTAATACAATATTAAAACCAGTAAATTAAAGTTCTTTATATGTGAATTTATTATCAGAATCTCAACTACATAACTTCATAAAGTTAAATAATTCTTATCTATTTTTTAAGGCAAAATTGGTGACAAGAAGACTATTATTTGATTTAGCTGATTTTTGTCTTTTTGTTTAAATATAAATAATGTTATTTATTGTACTAAATTGTAAAGATCATCTTGTAAAGGCTATAAAACCTCACTTGTTCTCATTGTAAAAATATATAGAAGTTTTTGGAAATAAAGAGAGAGTTTTCTCTTAAACTTTGGCTTTTTTTTGTTTATTAAAGTAAGATGGATTTCTTCACTTAATGAACATTTAAATCTATCTCTTGTGTGTAATTCCATGAGGCTAGATTTGTGAACTCATCACAAGGGTTTTCACACTCTTGAGTGGCGTTCTTCAATCTCTCATCTCTTTATTCCATCTACTGATCCACCCTAAAGAGTTCTGAGATCATCAGGTGTGATCCCACTACCGCCCCCACTTCGATCATCCTTTGAACATGTAGAGAGAGTTCTGCGACCAGATACTTGTTTCCACCGATTCACCAAACAGTATAAGATCATACTCCCTTGTTCTTATATCATTCTTTGATTTGAATAAAGCTGTGTTCTTCAAGTTCCACTCTTGCTAGGGATGACTCTTTGGATATGCTTAGCTGATCAAGTTGAGAGGTGGTATCTTCAAGTTCTTTGTTTGTGATCAATGACTCCACGATATGATTTAAACTCTCATTTAAGTCTTTAGTCCCTTTTCTTGTTCGTGATGCTTGCTTCATGATAGGGACAAGTTCAGTTGGATCCTTGCTTGTTTCTGATATCCACTCCCCCTTGTGAAGGTTTTGTCAAAAGGTAGAAAATCAGAAATATTAAAGGTATTATAGATGTCAAACTCACCTAGAAGCTCTATTTGGTAGGCGTTGTTATTGATCTTCTTGATGACTTTGAAAGGACTGTATCCTCTTGGTAGATACTTGGATTTCCTCCAAGTTGGGAACCTTTTTGTCCTCATGTGTAGCCAAACCCAATATCTCGGTTCAAAGACTACTTCCTTGCGGCCCTTCTCAGCATTATTCCTCTAATGCACATTTCTATTTTCAAGGTTTTCTTTAACCTTTGAAACATCTTCTTCATTCATTCAGCCTTACCTACTCATCTTGGCTTACTTGCTCTTTCAGTGGTAATGGTGTAAGATCTATTGGAGCATTTGGTCTAAACTCATACACAATCTCAAAAGGTGAAAGCTTAGTAGCCGAGTGTGGCACACGATTATAAGCAAACTCAATGAATGGTAAACAATCAAACCAGTTTCTTAAATTTTTACCAACCGTGGCCCTTGCAAGGGTTGAGAGGGTGCGGTTTACAGCTTCAGTTTGTCCATCTATTTGTGGATGACAGGTGGTGGAGAAAAGGAGC
Organism: Thlaspi arvense; assembly: GCA_911865555.2. Taxonomy (NCBI): domain Eukaryota; kingdom Viridiplantae; phylum Streptophyta; class Magnoliopsida; order Brassicales; family Brassicaceae; genus Thlaspi; species Thlaspi arvense. Next base: position 50,446,247 of record OU466862.2, read on the forward strand.
TTGGTTCCTACCTTTCTCCACAAGGTCCTCCAGAAATGGCTTCGAAACCTGGTGTCTATATGTGATAAAATCGTCCTTGGAAGTCCATGTATTCTCACCACTTCTTTGAAGAAAATATCATCAAATTGTGTAGCATCATTTATCTTGGCACAAGAGATGAAGTGTGCAATTTTTGAGAATCTGTGCACTACTACAAAGATTGAATCTTTGTTTCTGATCTTGGGCAGTCCTAAAAAAATACATAAAAATATCTACCCATGTTAGGTCATGAATATGTAATGGAATGTATAAACCGTGAGGATGTGACCTGGATTTTTCTTTGAGCCAGAGGATGCATCTAGAGCAGAATCACTCTACATCATGTTTGAGGTGAAGCCAAAAAAAGTGCTCAGTTATTATAAATAACGTTTTATCCACTCCAAAGTGCCCCATGAGTCCTCCTCCATGTGATTCTCTTAAGATCAGCTAACGCATATAGCTTTGTGGGATACATAGCCTTCTATTTTTAAACAAGAATTCTTCCCGCTTATAGAAGGATTAGAATGCTCCCTTAGTACATTGTTTGTATAACTCTCCAAAGTCAGGATCATCTCCATATAAATCTTTATATGCTCAAATCCATGATCTTTGCTTCCATTGTGGAGATGAGGGTGTGTCTTTTTGAGAGTGCATCAGCTACAATATTCTCTTTTCTCTTCTTGTATTTGATTACATAGGGAAATGTCTCCACAAATTCTAGCCATTCAGCATGTATTTTCTTCAAGATAGTTTGTCCTTTCAAGTACTTAAGAGTCTAATGATTTATATGAATAACAAACTCTTTAGATAAAAGATAATTCTGCCAAATTTCTAGAGACCTTACCAGGACATATAACTCTTTGTCATAGGTGAGGGTAACTAAGTGCAGATCTTAAGCTTTTCTCTAAAGAAAGCTACTGGTTTCCCTCATTGAGTTGATACAACATTGATGCATGTACCTAAGGCATCACATTCAACCTTAATTTTTTTTCTTTTTATCAAAATTAGGTAAAGCTAAGACATGAGCATCGGTGAGGCTGTTTTTAAGCTTCTGAAAAGCTTGATCTTGTTCTTGCCCCCAGTTTAAGCAACATTCTTCTTTATCATGGATGTCATAAGGGCAGCAATGGTGCTAAAATCCTTGACAAACCTTATGTAGAAGCTTGATAATACATGGAAGCTCTTGACATGACCAATGGTGGTAAAAGTGGACCATTCCTGAATCGCATAATCTTTTTTCCATATACTTTTTGACCATGTGAACTAACAACAAAGTCTAAAAATACCGGTTGATGAATGCATAATGTACAATTCTTGTGGTTAGCATGTAATCCCTCTAGACACAAAGTCTTTAATACTTTCTCAAGATGTTCAAGATGATCATTTAAGTTGGAGCTAGATATCGAGATATCATCAAAATATACAACTACAAACTCACAGATCTAGGCTCTTAAAACATGGTTAATGAGCAGCATGAAAGTGCTTGGTGTATTGGTGAGACCAAATGGCATGACTATCCATTCGTACAGACTTCTCTTGGTCTTGAATGTGGTTTTACACTTATTATCTTCCTTCATTCTGACTTGGTGGTATCCACTTTTCATGTTGGTATTAGAGAAGATTGTGACTCTACTCAGCTCATATAACATGTTAGCTAGTCGTGGGATAAGATGCATATACTTGATGGTTATGTTGTTGATGGCTCCGTAGTCCACACATATTCTCCATGTGCCATCTTTCTTTGGCACTAGTAGGACCGATACAACACACTGGCTTAAGCTTTCTCTTATGCACCCTTTAGCCATTAAATCATGTACTTGTGCCTCTAGCTCTCTTGCTTCTTCCGGGTTTACCCTATAAGCAGGTCTGTTAGATAATGGAGTTCCGGTATGAGGTCTACTTGATGCTCAATGCCTCTGATGGGAGGTAAACCGGCTCATATATCTTTAATGTAGACATCTTTGAAGCTCTCTAGTAACTTAGTCATCTCAGCTGGTAAGTCTTTCTCTTCTTAATCTGAAAACAATCCTTCCATAAAGATCATTAGTATCACCTTTTCTTTGAACCAATAGATTTTAAAACAGTAATATGTGTTACATAGAGGTCAGTTTTACTTACTTTAGTTCCTTTTTCCATTGTCTTTTGCAGTTCATGGACTTCTTGTGGATAAAGTGGAGCAAGATTATATTTGCACTTGATATGGTTGAAATTGTAGTAGTTGGTGCAGCCATTGTGTAGCATCTCCTTGTCAAATTACCACGGCCGTAGGAGGTGCCCTGCTTGCATTAGCACTACATCACATAGTACTTGGTCAGTATATTTGTTAATACTAATTGGGACAACGACTTGTTCTCATGTATTTAGCTTGCTTTCATCGTTTAACCATTTGAGCCTATATGGTCTTGAATATTGTGTCTTCTTGGGACCTAGTTTATCCACAAGATATTTGCTATCAACATTAGTACATAATCTAGCATGAATGATTACACTACATATCATGGAGTTTATAATGCAGCGAGAGTGAAAGATGCTCTCCCTTTGAATGCTTTATGGATCAAACAGTGCATTAAGAGCTCTCCTGGTGACTAGTATCTCTTCCACATCTGGATAATCAGTAACTTCTTCTTCACATTCTATGGGCTCTGCCTTCGTCTTGAGATTTGTACTCTCCACTATCTTTGATGATCATTACCCATTGATTGGGGTGATCTCGTCCATAATGACCCTTCCCTTGACACTTGAAGCATATCTCTAGCTCGCTAGTTTTGGGGCTTGTTTGTCTCGGAGTGTAGCTCCTTTGGATGTTTCAACCATAGGCTTCTTGAACTTAGATACTGTTTCTATAGCTTTCCCTTTGCCCACGCTTTTAGGCTGAAGTTCCAAATTGACTTAGCACAGGTGGTAGCGGCTGTCTACCTCTTGATATGTTCTTCAGCTTGGACAACTAAGTGTCAAAGCTCATCAAGATCACGGTATGTTTTTCTCTCCAACTTTCTTATAATTCAATCATGGAGACTATTAATAAATTGAGCCATGAGAGTGTCCTCTGTATCTTCAGTCTCCAAGCAGTTATTTATCATCTCAAACTCTTTAAAATATTCTTCTACTGATTTGGTTCTTTGGGTAAGCTTTCTGGATCGCTTATGTAGGTCTCGTTGGTAGTAAGCAGGTATGTATCTCTTTTTCATTTGATAGAGCATGTCAGTCCATGCAAAAATGATCATGTATATGCCTCCTTCTCTCGAATACTTCTCTGTCCCACCAAGATGTGATATTCTTCGTGAGTTGAGCACTGCAAGAGAGATCTTTCTTGCGTCAAAGTAATGGTAATACTCAAAAATGTATTTCGTTCTTCTTTTCCAATCAATGTATACCTCATAGTTAACTCTTCCAGCAAAGGTTGGTGCTTTGAGTTTGAGATCCTTGCTAACTAGCCAAGGTTAATCCTCATTTTGGCCTTTGCCTGCTCTGTCTCATCCCCTTTCTTGCTCTTGGTTCCTCTTATTTCTCCTTCGTTGTTGGTTAGGATCAAGTGGAGGGGATTCGTCATCTTCAAGGCTCAGCATATAACTATCGGTATCACTCTCTTCTTGCGGCTGAGGTGATCTACTTTGGTTTCTAGGACTATTGGGCTCTTGTGGTGGTGAGGGTGGTGGTGTTCGCTGCTCCAACTGAGTCATGCATTTACTATAAGGCCTCTAATTGCTTCTAATAATTGGTTCATGGCAGCTTGTTGATCAACATTTTCTACCATGTTTGACACCTGCACAAATAACAAACAAGATCAAGTGTTGAATGGGTCTTATGAAAAGTAAGTTTCAAATATTATGACCGTTGGTGTTATAAACTAAGATCATTATGATTTGATTCTTTGCAACAAATGACTTGTCCAAAATTCTCACACAGTTTTACTAAATCAATGATAAAGTTTTCTAAACCAAACAAGGAAATAAACTTAGTCAATTCAAACTCGTGAATGAAAATGGGAATACAACAAGGATTGGCAAAAAAGATGGATGAAAATATAGCAATGATTCACACAAAATATGTAATGCTTGTATGCAACTAGACCGTTAAATGGTAATGATGGGTGCAAAGAAATATCTCTCGGATCAAGACCAATTAAAAAAAAATGAATCAAGATGTAATATAAATCACGAAATGAACTAATGTCGTCAAACCAGCAAGAGGTCTACGGCAAGGTGACCCCTTGTCACCGTATCTCTTTGTTCTGTGTATCGAGCGGCTGTGTCACTTGATTGAAAACTCGATAGCAGCCAAGGAGTGGAAACCGATCAGCGTATCCCGAGGTGGACCTAAACTCTCCCACATCTGTTTCGCAGATGATTTAATTTTATTTGCAGAGGCATCAGTGGGTCAAGTGTGTGTGATAAGAAGGGTTCTTGAGAGGTTCTGTTTAGCCTCAGGACAAAAAATGAGCCTCGAGAAGTCTAAGATCTTCTTTTCGCACAATGTTACTCGCGAGCTGGGGAATCAAATAAGCATGGAGAGTGGGATAAGCTCGACACAAGCTCGACACGAGATTTAAACAAATACTTAGGAATGCCTATTCTACATAAGCGGATCAACAAGGATACCTTTGGAGAGGTATTGGAGCGTGTTTCAGCAAGATTGGCGGGCTGGAAGGGAAGACTTTTGAGCTTTGCGGGGCGGATTACACTCACCAAATCTGTTCTCACGTCTATCCTGGTGCATATTATGAGCATTCTCTCTACCAAAAGCAACTCTGAAGCGACTAAATAGAATATCCAGAACCCTTCTTTGGGATGAGACAATGGAGCAGAGGAGAATGCACCTCATCGCCAGGAAACGGGTGTGCAGACCAAAAGGAGAAGGGGGCTTGGGTATTCGGCAGTCAAAAGATATGAATAATGCTTTGCTCTCAAAGTTGAGTTGGCGGATTTTGCATGATGCAGATAGCCTCTGGGCTGGGGTATTACGCAGCAAGTATAAAGTCAGGGGAATTCAAGATACAGGATGGACTGTGGCTAAGGGGAACTGGTCCCCTCTTTGGAGGAGTATTGTGACAAATCTAAGAGAAGTTATAAAACCGGGCCTGAAGTGGGTTTTTGGAAACGGGAAACGGATCCATTTTTGGCAGGATAAGTGGTTACTCGAGACTCCCCTAATAGATGGCAGTCGCATATATCCCTGAGGAGTCTTTGAATGTACGGGTCAGGGAGTTATGGAGTGTGGATGGGGGATGGAGACTGGATAGGATAGTAGCCCATTTATCTCGTTTTACGTGAGGCTGCAGCTAATGGCAGTGGTGGTGGATACTATTACAGGTGCACGTGATAGAATTGGTTGGGGAGAGAGGCATGACGGGCGTTTTACGGTGAAGAGTGCATACTCACTTCTCACTAAACGAGTAGACGCACAACCTAATATGCAGCTGTTGTATGATAGAGTGTGGCATGTTATAGCACCGGAGAGGGTGAGAGTTTTTCTGTGGGTAGTGGTTCAACAAGTTATACTGACTGACACAGGAAGACGAAGGAGACATCTTAGTGCCACGGGGGTATGACAGATATGTCGTGGGGGTGAGGAAACAATATCCCATGTATTAAAAGATTGTCCTGCAATGACGGGTATTTGGAACCGACTTGTTCCTGTGGGAAAAAGGCAGAGTTTCTTCGAAGAAACGATCCTAGAATGGATATACGGAAACCTTGGTGATCAATCGGATGTGATGGGTTGCCCATGGGCTACGATGTTCGCAGTTGGGGCCTGGTGGGGCTGGAAATAGAGATGTCTCAACATCTTTGGGACGACCATGAAGTGGCGCAATAGAGTGAGGTTCATCAAAGAACTTGCGAAGGAAGTAATCGCAGCACAAACTTGTGCGAGAGGAGATATCACTGGGACAGGAAGGGTGGAGAAACAAATATCCTGGGTACCTCCGGTGATAGGTTGGTATAAGCTGAATACTGATGGAGCTTCTTAGGGTAATCCGGGTCCAGCGGCAGCTGGAGGAGTTTTGCGAGATTGCAAGGGTAAGTGGGTGGCGGGATTTGCGCTGAATTTTGGGATATGCTCGGCTCCGTTAGCAGAGTTGTGGGGAGTGTACTACGGACTGTACTTGGCCTGGGAACGGAGGATAACACAGCTAGATCTCGAGATCGATTCGGTGGTTGTGGTGGGGTTTTTGACAGCAGTTATTAGCGAGGCTCATCCTCTGTCCTTCTTGGTACACTTGTGCCAAGGCTTTTTAACTAGGGACTGAACTGTTCGGGTGTCTCATGTGTATAGGAAGGCTAGCCGCCTTGCGGATGGGTTAGCAAACTATGCATTTTCTCTTGATTTAGGTATTATTATGTTAGAGTCTCCACCGGAGGATGTTGCTTGTTTGATTTCAGATGATGCCCAAGAGGTGACAATAGCACGTTCTGTGCGTATGTAATAGTTTTGTTGTTATAAATAAATAGGAGGAGACTTTTTTCTCCTTCACCCGACCAAAAAAAAAAACTAATGCCGTAAAACAATAATTTCTTTTTGGTAGAAAGGATGAAAGAAATGCAGACAATTCAAAATGATAACTGAATTAGGAAATGATTTATGCCTAACATAATTGATGGTTTTCGGTTTTTTCTTAAAGAATGAATAAAATGCAATGATGTTTAACTATAAAAAAAGAGGAAATGCTCCAAAATGATCAAGAATGATAAAATAATGTGAAATGGGTACCCCATTAAGGGAAAATTATGATAATAACCCATTTTTTATGATTTTTATAAATACTAGCGCCACCTTTCTAACTACTGTTATTTGTAGACTAATGGCAAACTAACGGCAGACTGAATGCATACTATTGGCAGGCTGTTTGGTCAAATAATTGAATGTAGACTATTGGCAGACTAACAGCAGATTGAAAGCAAACTAGTGGATCTCCCTTATGGGTCATTTTAGGAAGGGTTATGTTTCATAATAAAATTGTCAAATGAATTATTTCAAAAATTATCCCTAAAGAATGCAATCATAACTTTTTATGCTTTTAAAATGAATTTTGAAATGAATACGAAATACAGAAAATAACAAATGATAAGTTGTTGCAAAATATAGGACTGCACCTGATTTAGAAGCCTTTCGACTCTGATACCATATTACATAAGATTAAAGGGGTGATCTCGCTGATGGAGGATAGGATTGGGCTGCTGGCTGTTCAATTCTTTCTGTTTCGACCAAGGGGTGGTGTATTGAGTGAAATGGATCGAGTATGAAACCAAGATAACTAGATGTTCAACTCTTTTCCACTTGATCAATAGATGGTGATGACAAAGTAACAATGAATGGATCGAAAGCCGCCATAAAATTTATGTAAGAACTTTGATAAGACTAGAAACTATCAAAGAATGAATCTCACAAACTTTAAAACTAACAAGGGGTATTTTCAAAAAAAAACTCGGGTTCTTTATCTTATCAAGACTGAAAAAGACAAGGCTAAGAGTGTGACCTTATATAATGGTCCGAACAACTATATCCTTCTAGATATTTTTGAAGAAAATTACAATAATTAAAAAACTACATTATTAGAACTAAAGAACAAAGATTATGGATAAACAATGCTTTAACTACTAATGAAAAAATCAAGGAAATCAATAATTAAAACAAAATAAATTACGGTTCTATTAGTCGAGATAATCAAAATTAATTCAAATGATTATACTTACATTAGCATTTGATTCGTACGACTGAATGAAGTAATGCTTCTCAAAGTTTTGCGTTTTTAGGCCTTTCTCTTGAGTGTTGCGGTTTGGTCTTGTTACCTATGTAGATTTATGCTGAATAAGGTAACTCCTTTCTTCTCTTGAATGATCGGCCATTTCTTTGTATAAAGTATGCTTCTTATGTTGGGACCGTTGTGGATATGAATAGCATCATTTTGGGGAGTTTCTTTGGTTTGAATGAAGCCATGTTCTTCAAGTTCCACTCTTTCTGGGGATGACTCTTTGGAGATGCTTAGCTGATCAAGTTGAGAGGTGATATCTTCGAGTTCCTTGTTTGTAATCAATGAATCCACAGCATGATTGAAATTCTCATTTATGTTTTTAGTCCTTGACCTTATTTTTGGGTGCTTGCTTCATGATAGGGACTAGGTTAGTTGGATCCATGCTTGTTTCTTATATTGTATCAGGTGATGGGATTATACAACATTTCAGTCATAAGACTCATAACCACTATATAAACTCCAAGAGAAGATTACTAAGTGAATGAAGAAAACAATTGTTGTCAAGCCTGCGCACTTTCTATTTATGATGGTGAGATATTAGTTGCAAGGAATGTGATTTCATCCTCCACAACGTATGTGCATATCTTCCTCTAAAAAAGAACCATGCGATGCATCCTCATCCTTTCGTTTTACCGTAGTCTACAAAAAATGGTTTTCCTGTTCTGCTTGCAACCGTGTATCGGTCTATGCAGTAGTTTCGCATACGAGAGTACGAAAACTGCCAATGTAAATAAGTTAGACGTGCATTATGCTTCCATACTAGATCATCAATGCATATACGTTTTTACCATCTAAATCTGGATCAACAGGAATATGTTCAATTTGTCAAAAAAAATTAATCTAGCATATCGTTTGAGTGTGGAGAATGTGACTTTGTTTTGTGTTTTGGTTGTGCCACTCTTCCAGAGAGGTATGTGTACAAACACGATGAGCATCCTCTCGTATTTTCTTTTGAACAAGATGCAAGTGGTTATTATTGGTGTGATTTGTGTGAAACGTCACTCTCCATATTGGACGTTTGCTTGGAAAAAACATGTATATGTTGCCTCGTAGAATGGTTTTACCAGTTTGTGAAAGCAGTGATATTCTTTTCGGTTATCATCTCACGCGTCACATATGTTAGTGCGGTGTCATAAACTTTGTCAAAACAAATTAATCTACAAAAGTTTCAAAGCAATATGTTGTTCTCTGTCATGTCTATATTTGAATGTTAGGGCGTCTTTGTAATTTATAAATCTGATTTAAAATATTTGCAGTTATTACGTGCATTAGAGTTACTAGCTATACAATTCAACCGATAATTTTGTAGAAACTGTTAATAATTACTATTTTGTGAAATTTATTTACCTATTGTTTTTATATTTTATAGAAACCATTTGTGTACTAAGAAATTTATTAAGTTATTATTTAGAATTAGATTAAAATTCTCATTTATACGCGATTTTATAAATATATATTTTATGATAAAAAAATATTTAAAAAAGAAATATAACTACATATTACATGTGATCGTGACGTAAAAAAGTATGGTTAATGGCCGTCAAAAATATGGTTATCAGCTAGTAGAAAATAAAGAAGAAACTGCCGTAAAAAAATACAAACTGAGATTGCTTATACAACAAGGAAAAGACAAATAAATTGTTCAAAAAAAAAAAAGGAAAAGACAAACTAAGAAACAAATGAATAAGAGGAAGAGGTTGGAGAGAAAACAAGAAGTAGGTTTGTAATGTTTGAATGTTAAAAGTACTAACTCTATCACATCTATATATAGCAAAACATACTAACACTCATTCACACAGATTGATATATGCGAAAAATAAATACACCACAACTGTCGCATCATACTCCAGCACATTTTGTTTTCCATTATTTTTAATTATGTGATCCACTTTGTGAATAGGTCATGTTCATCTATCAAGAAACCAATAGTAGTGTAAAAGGTTTTCTTGATTGATTCAATAGAAAGGCAACGCCTTATATACAAGGTTCAGATTCTCGGTTATATATGTTAACCTAATCTATATATAAACGACGGCCCAATAGGCCCAATACCCTTTCTTAAAGTGGAGTATGCAAGTTACAAATACCCAACTTGCAAAGAAAAGCTTCAAATTCCTTACGTCCTAATGTCTTTGTCATGATATCCGTAAGTTGAGATGTTGTAGAGACATGTTTAGTTGCAATGGCGCCACGAATGATCTCATCCCGAATGAAGTGACAGTCGAGACCAACATGTTTAGTACGAGCGTGATACACCGGATTGGCAGCCAAGTTGATTGCAGATAAACTATCAGAATGCAAAGTCGTTGGGTCACTGCAGTCAATACCAAGAGCAGGAAGAAGTTCACGCAACCAAAGAATCTCACACACTGTATCAGCCATTGCTCGATATTCTACTTCGGCGGATGATCGGGACACAACATCATGTTTTCGTGTCTTCCAAGATAATGGAGAACCACCAAGTTGTATGAACCAGCCCGTAAGTGATCGACGTGTAAGGGGACACGCAGCCCAATCTGCATCGCACCAAGCTGAGAGAGTGAGTTTGGTGTTTGCGCGAAGAAGAATCCTTTGCCCGAGGCTGTTCTTTAAATACCGAACAACTCAAAGTGCAGCTTCCCAGTGAGCAGCTTTCGGGTTATTCATGAATTGTGATAGGACATAAATCACATAAGACAGCTCAGGACGAGTTGTGCCCAAGTAGATTAACCGACCAATCAAATGACGATAGCGAAAAGGTTCCGTCATGCTTTCACCGTCAACCAGAGCAAGCTTGTGATTCTGTTCAAGGGGAAAAGTGACTGGTTTGACGCCGAGTAATCCAGTTTCAGAGATGATATCGAGAGCGTATTTCCGCTGGCATAAATATATACTGGACGGACTTCGAGCCACTTCAATCCCCAAGAAATAACGTAACAGTCCCAAATATTTCATGCGAAAGCAGGAGCTCAAATAGTCTTTGAAACTCTGAATAATGATCTTGGAGTTACCAGCTATGACGAGATCATCAACATATACAAGGACATATAAATGATTCCCGTTGTTTTCATAAGTAAACAGCGAGTGATCGTTACCGTTTTTCACAAATCCGTAGGCAAGCATAGATGTAGCTAGTTTGGAGAACCAGCAGCGTGGAGCTTGCTTCAGTACGTAGAGAGATTTCCTCAAGCGACATACCTTGGTCTTGTCGTTTGTTCTGGAACCCGGAGGAAACTGCATATAAACTTCTTCATCCAGATCACCGTGAAGAAAAGCGTTATGCACATCCATTTGATGAACATCTCAGTCATTAGATGCGACCTGTTGGAGAAAAGCTCGAATGGTGACCATTTTCGCAACAGGAGCAAATGTTTTGTTATAATCCTCGCCTTCGATCTGGTTGTTGCCGAGAACCACAAGTCTTGCCTTATGTCTTTTAAGAGTACTGTCGGAGTTAAATTTGAGTCGGAATACCCATTTGCAACCAAGTGCTTTATTTCCTGGATGAAGATCTTCAACGGTCCAAGTCCCTTGATCTTCGAGAGACTCGATTTCGTCACCAACTGCGAGTCGCCAATTTTCATCTTCGATAGCATCTTTGTAGGACTTAGGCTCGTACCCAGATGTAATAGCGAAGACATACGCTTGATATGTTTCAGAAAACTGAGAACTGGACAAGTAGTTATCGATCGGATATGGAGTTGCCGATGGATAAGGGGCATGGAGCAAGGTAGTAACATAATCCCTTAGCTTTGTGGATTTTTGTTTCTTGCGATATCCACGACCAAGAGCACGAGGTTCAGCGACAGCCTCATCCGAAGGTAATTCGTCCAGTGGATTAAACGAATCAGGTACTTCTTCATTGGATGATGATACGGATGAGACATCATCTGAGCTGGCTGCAGAAGTGTTCTCGTCCGAAGATGTTTCTGAAACAGCCTGATGCGGGGCTTGTGTAACCTCTTTCTGAGATTGCGTGATATCAGGCGAGCCTTGCGTAGTATCCGTCAAAACCTGGGAAGAGTCGTGACGGTCATGTGTAACTTCAGCCGAAATAGATAGAATATCTGCTATCATCATAGTAGTGGGACGAGGAGGAGGAGCTGGAGTTTCGGAGACTGATTTCTCTGCAGTAATAACAGGTGTGTCTATAGGATCGTCGAATAAGCGCGAGTCAAAAAGATCATTCGAAGTGGGAGAGGGTGACTCTGTAACACTAGCAAACGGATACTCTGTTTCACGGAAGATGACGTCGCGGGAAACAAATATCTTTCCTGTGTCGAGATTATAAACTCGCCAACCCTTCTTTCCAAAGGGATAACCCAGAAATACAGATTTCTGAGATCGTGTTTCGAATTTGTCACCTCCATGTTTTTGGTTGTGTACATAACAGAGACAACCGAAAACACGAATGTGATTCAACGGAGGTGGTTTCTTGTAAAGCAACTCGTATGGTGTTTTGCCATTTAGAACAGCAGTAGGAGCGCAATTGATAAGATATCCAGCTGCGAGTGCACAATAGCTCCAGAATTCAACCGGAAGAGAGGCTTGAAAACGAAGAGCGCGTGCGACGTTGAGAATATGGCGGTGTTTACGTTCAACTCGTCCATTCTGTTGAGGTGTCCCGATATATGAAGTCTCGTGAATGATTCCTTTTTGGCGGAAAAACTCATCTAAACATATGAATTTTGAGCCGTTATCGCTGCGGATTGTCTTGATTTGAGTATCAAATTGTCTTTCGACCAGAGCAACAAAGTTCTGCAAGTGAGTTGGTGCACTGTGTTTTGATGGAAGAAGGTAAATCCAAAGCGCTCGAGAGTAGTCATCGAGAATTGTAAGGAAGTACTTTGATCCGCAGATTGAAGTTGTGCGATACAGACTCCATAAATCACAATGAATTAACTCAAAAATCACACTGGTTTTATTGCTGCTTAATGGGAAAGACTCTCTTGTTTGTTTAGCACGGATACAAACATCGCATGCTTTAGAATCAAAAACACTACTACTTAGTTTAGGTAAATGCAACATCTCTAAAACTTTCGAAGAAGGATGCCCCAAACGACTGTGCCACAGCTCGGATGATGAAGCCTCCAAACTCTGAACAGACGCTGCTACTGCCACTCCTCGAAAGAAATACAGACCGTTTACTTGCTCACCCGCTCCAATCAGAATCCGTGTAATGCGTTCCTGAACAACACACAGACGATCAGAAATCTGAAATATACAGCGCCTATCTCTAGTCAACTGGGAGACTGAAATCAGATGGCAATGAAGTCCATCCACGAAGAACACATTCTGGAGACTAAGGGATGAACCCATGGATACTTTGCCATGTTTATTTGATGTAGCGAATCGGCCATCAAGAAGTTTAATCAGTATTGGCATCATATCGCAAACATCAGTCAAAAATTCAAGGCTGCCTGCCATGTGATTCGAGGCACCTGTGTCAATGATCCAGGATTCTAAAAAAAATGTACCCGAGGCTTTTTGTTGAGGTGTACGTTTCCGTTCATTCAACATATTGACTAAGGTGTTCCACTATTGATCACTCAGACCACTGAAGCCGATCCGATCTGCCGAGGTGATTGCTGAATGCGCTGAAGATGTGGGGTTTGTGATTCCATTATCTGCAGTTGAAACATGGTTCAATCGAGCGACATCGGTTGATTTGCTGGAAGGAGTAGTTGAACTCTGTTTGTTTCGTCTGCGCTCTTCCCACCATGGTGGAAATCCAATTTTCTTGAAGCAGTTTTCTTCAAGGTGTCCGTTTTTCCCACAAAGTACACACCTCATGGTTCCACCACCACGGTTCTGTGTTTGAACTGCAAAACTCACACCACTGGCTCTTTCTTCATGTAATCGGGCTAGTGATTTGGATTCTTCGTCCTGAACCAACACATTGTACGCTTCATCTAGTGACGGAAGAAGCGTGCGTGAAAGAAGCGAAGACTTCACAGCTCCGTACATTGATTCATCAATTCCCATGAGGAACTGATGTAACTTATCTTCTTCTCGTTCTCGAGCTATGTCCTCCAAGGTCTTGCCTTGATGATAATCCGCTAGACTTGTCCACAGTTTTGTGAGTTTCCCAAAATAAGTTTCGATTGGAGAACCCTGTTGGCGACAAGTAGCGAGCTCTGTTTTGAGTCTCTGCACTCTCTGTCCGTTCTTCACTGCAAACCGTTTTTGAATATGAGTCCAGAGACTCACGACATCTTCGCAGTGTGAAAGAGATGTACACAGTTTTTCTTCGATCGTGAGTTTGATCCAAGATATCACAAGTGCATTATTTGCACACCAGTCTTCGTAATCTTCGGAATCTTCGGAATCTTCATCGGGTTGTGGGATAGATCCGTTAGCGAATCCAAATTTCTTTTTTGCTCTCAAAGCCAACCTAATGTCTGCGGCCCATTCGTCGTAGTTGGGTCCACGAAGCAGTGGCCTCGAGATCACTGTTCTAGGGTTGTCACCTGATGATAGATCATATGGCGAGATCGTGCGACGAGAAGTATCAACACGGTACTGCGATTTTGACGAGATTGCAGATTGCTCTTCGTTCGCCATTTAAGAACAAGTTTTCGATAGAGTAATCGAGAAACTTAGGTCAAAGAAGGAAAAGAAACAGAAGTTGAGGTTCTCGAATAGAGATTATGGATCGAAACAAGACCTAGATTTAGGCTTTAGGCTCTGATACCATGTCAAGAAACCAATAGTAGTGTAAAAGGTTTTCTTGATTGATTCAATAGAAAGGCAACGCCTTATATACAAGGTTCGGATTCTCGGTTACATACGTTAACCTAATCTATATACAAACGACGGCCCAATAGGCCCAATATCATCACAAATCAGGTCCTCCAATAAAGCTCATCCTGTATATGATATTCCAACATAGAGTTCTTTCCAAAACATAGAAATCTTGCAAAAATCCACAAGAAATAAAAATCTAGAAAACATGTATATATAAACATGAAAAAACAGAGTATATATCATATTAACTCTCTCTCTAAACATATAGGAAAAGTAAGCAAAATGAATGAATTGGATATATATGTGACACGACGTTCAAAAAACAAAAAGATATTCTTCCATAAAATTAATTAAACTAAGAGAGATGATTATTGACATAGATCAGCCTCCGATTAAAGCTTTCTTTTCAAGTTGCACAGCTAGCCACATCAATATGTTCATCGTTTAGGAGACCTTCAAAACCTATTTTCTAGAATTATAGAAATTATTTAACACTCCAGTCTCCACATTTCCCGAGGAAGAAATTAGAATTCATGGATCATTTCGGAACTAGTGTAACACCGCCTCTCCTTATATGAGATGACGTGTTAAACACTCAACTTTCCAACTAAGTTATCACATCATTAACTCCAAATCAATACTCATTTCATAAATATAAATCCAAATAGTCTTGCAAATAACCAACTTAAATTCGAAATAAAACATAACCAAGTCTCAAAACCAACTGAAAACCGTTTGAAACATAAAGCTAAGTGTCTTAAGGACCCCAAAGACCGAAATAGAGAACCAGCTCGCCACCATCACACGCCAATCACTCCTGCTGCTCCTGCTCACCTGCGCAAGGAGGAACAGGAAAAGAGGGGATGAGTAATTTAGATTACCCAGGAGAATGCATACATGTGGTCCACCACACATATCATTACCCAACCTGTCGCTAGCTAGAGCCAAACGAACAAGCGCAGTTTAATGATTCCTCTAACAATCAACAAACAAATATGCAATGAACAAAGTGAGCATACTGAACGCCTCTCGTTACAGTATCCCATGGATTAACCTCCACAAGTTTCGTATGTCTTACACCCTTGCTAGGGGACGCATCTCTGCAAGAGTCTAAGTCGCTGCACGACTGGTTCGTCAACCTGAGCACCACATGGCACTACGACAGGCACATCCTCTGTCGCAGGCGTCAATCATGCCAGCAGTGCCTCTCACTGCTGGGTCCTAATGCAGTTTGTGCTTTCACACACTATATGCAATGCAATGCAATTCACAATTCTCACAAGCAATATTCAACATCAAGCAACAATCAACATTATTAATCCATCCCTAGATCTATGTTCTGAAAGCAAATAACAACCTAGCAAACAGCACAGATCTACAAGTTCCTACGACCTATAGCGGAACTTGTAGGGGATTTAGAGGACTTGGAAGTCAGATCTAATCAGGAGAAGCTAGCTAACAATATCGAAGGGAAGACATGAACACATCCTCACCTTTGCCTAATCGAATGAAAGCTAAAAAGGGATCTAGGATTTAAGGGATCTAACGATGGAAAGCAAAGGACTCAAGAGAACGGCGGCTAGGAACGGCGGAACGACGGCGGCTCTCCTCAGCAGCGGCGGTCGGCGGCGAAGACGAACGGCAGCGGCGGCTTGCTCGGTTAGGGTTCTTAGGTTCTATCTCTGAGTGCTTTGAGAGTTGTGATGGAAAACCTAACTCACTAGCTCTGTTTATATAGGGAAGAGTCTAGAAAAATCCTAATACCCTTTCCTCTTGGGCTTCTGACACATGGGCCTTTCCTTTTCCTATTGGGCCTAGATCCAGGGAGTTACAATTCTCCCCCTCTTTAGAGGAATTCGCCCTCGAATTCTCGTAACCACCCTGTGATCCCCTCGCACCCTCAAAAAGTTCAGGACACCATTTCCTCATGTCATTTTCCTCTTCCCAGGTCTCCTCACTAATTCCATCTCTTTCCCAACACACCAAGACCATCCGGGTTTCCTTCCCCTGAACGTTCCTTGTCTGATATTCCTTTATCGAGATAGGCGTACTCTGCACCCGGAGATTTCCACTCACATCCGCTGGCGGATCAGGTAGTATCATCTCAGGCTCTCTAACTACCTTTCTCAACACATATACATGAAACACATTATGGAAGTCAGACAACTCCTGTGGCAAATCCAATCGGTAAGCCACATTGCCAACCTTCTCAATGACCCTATATGGTCCCACGTACCTTGGCTTAAGCTTTTTCAGCTTCCTAATCTCTTTCACACCGGTGAAGGTTCTCATTTTCAGGTAGACCTCATCTCCAACTGAAAACTCTAAGTCTTTCCTACGCTTATCGGCATAACTCTTCTGACGGTTGTGGGCTTCCTTAAGTCTGTCCTTAAGCAAGTCCACCTGCGTAACCGTCTCCTTGACCATGTCCCTAGGTCACGTCGTTCACCCACCTCAGTCCAACAGAGGGGAGTGCGACACGGTCTACCATACAGAGCCTCGTATGGAGACATACCGATACTCGAGTGATAACTGTTGTTGTAGGCAAACTCAGCTAATGGTAAGTACTCGCCCCACTTCCCCGACCAGTCAAGAACACACGCCTGAAGCATGTCCTCGAGGGTCTGAATCGTCCTTTCCGATTGTCCATCCGTTTGGGAGTGATAGGCAGTACTGAGATGAACCTTAGTTCCTAATGCTTTCTGAAAATCCTGCCAGAACATCGATGTGAACTTCGGATCACGATCTGACACTATGCTAACTGGAACTCCATGCAGTATCACTATGGAATCCAGATACTTCTGAGCTAAGCGATCGGCTCCATCCGTCTTTCTAATAGCTAAGAAGTGCGCAGACTTGGTAAGCCGGTCCATGATTACCCAAATCGCATCCTTATACCCAGTAGTCCGCGGCAGTCCGGTGACAAAATCTATAGTTACCATGTCCCATTTCCATTCTGGTAGTGGTAAGTTCTGGAGTAGTCCGCTTGGAACCTGATGTTCTGCTTTCACTTGTTGACATGTCTGACACTGTGATACCCAGATGGCGACGTCCTTCTTCATACCGTCCCAATGGTAGTACCTCTTCAAATCCCGGTACATCTTCGTGCTTCTCAGATGGATAGCAAACCGTGACTGATGAGCTTGGCGCAGGATCTCGTCCTTCAGATCCTTTACCCTCGGAACATAAACCCTATCGTAGAATAGGTAAGTTCCATTGAGCGTAACGCGGTATCCATCCACATTGCGGTCAATCATCCTTCTGAGTGCATGGTCGTGCTTTTGAGCCTCGCAGATCCGTTCCAATAGGTCCGCTTGACCCACGGCTTCCAAACCGTTGGCCGGCTCACCGATGGTAGTGGCGCACAGGCGCAGGCTGGCTACCATCAAGACTAGCTCCTCAGCTTCCTTAGCAACTGATACATCTGCCTTTCGTCTACTCAGGGCGTCCGCCACCTGATTGGCTTTCCCGGGATGGTAGACGATATCCAAATCGTAGTCTGCCAACAACTCTACCCACCTGCGCTGTCTCAGATTCAGGTCCCCCTGGGTAAAGATGGACTTAAAACTTTTATGGTCCGTAAACACTTGCACCTTCTCCCCGTACAAGTATGAACGCCAAATCTTAAGGGCAAATACTACTGCTGCTAACTCCAAATCGTGAGTGGGGTAATTAACCTCATGCTTGCGCAACTGCCGTGAGGCGTATGCGACCACCTTCTCCTCTTGCATGAGCACGCAACCGAGTCCAGTCCCCGATGCGTCTGTATACACCACGTATGGTACACCTGTCCTTGGTAATACCAAAATGGGGATATTGGTCAAACGTCCCTTCAGATCTGCAAAACTCTTGGCGCAAGCTTCCGTCCATTGGAACTTGACATCCTTGCCGGTTAAGGCTGTCAATGGCTTGGCCAATGCTGCAAATCCTTTCACATACTTCCTGTAGTACCCAGCCAAACCCAAGAAACTACGGACTTCAGTAGCACTTGTCGCGCGCAGGCCAGTTGGTAATAGAAGTGATCTTTTCCGGATTCACTGCTACACCGGCTTCGGATACTACATGGCCTAGGAATCCGATCTTCCTCTGCCAGAAGCTGCACTTACTAAACTTCGCAAACAACTGATGCTCCCTCAGCTTCTCCAGAACGATCCGCAGATGCTTGTCATGCTCCTCTTTACTCCTGGAGTAGACTAATATGTCATCAATGAAGACAATCACGCACTTATCCAAGTGTTTGCGAAAAACGTCATTCATTAACTTTATAAAGGTTGCGGGCGCGTTAGTCAGTCCAAATGGCATAACCACGAAATCGTAATGACCATAACGCGTCTGAAATGTGGTCTTCTTCACATCCTCCTCTGCTATGGGTATCTGATGATATCCCGACGCAAGATCGATCTTCGAGAACCAAGAGGCTCCCTGCAGCTGGTCCAACAGCTCATCGATCCGCGGCAAAGGGTGCTTATTCTTAATAGTCACCTTATTCAAACCTCTGTAATCAATACAGAGTCTGAAGGTACCGTCCTTTTTCTTCACGAATAGCACAGGTGCTCCCCATGGCGAGCTACTTGACTGGATAAACCCTTTATCCAATAAGTCCTGAAGCTGCTTCTTCAGCTCAGCCATTTCCGCAGGTGCTAAACGATAAGGAGCCTTTGATACGGGCGCCGTCCCGGGCTCAACTTCAATCGTGAAAGCATCACCTCGCGTGGGAGGCGGTCCTTGCAGTGGCTGGAATACGTCCGCATATTCAGCTGCTACAGGAATCGCACTAAGATCTGCCAATACTTCCTCTTCTACCATCGAAATGGTGGCCAGATATGCTTCATGCCCCTTCCCCAGAAGCTCTTCTGCTCGCAACATCGAGATGATTCTGACTCCTGACTTCAACTAAACGCCTTGGAACGTTATCCAACGATCCTCCTTTAGAATCCTGACCTTCGCCTTGTGACAGTCCAAAGTCGCACGGTATCGGGTCAGCCAATCTATTCCCAAGATGACCTCAAAGTGGTTCAGCTTCATTTTTATGAGATCCCAAGGCAAATCCACACCTTCCAACGTTATGGGGACTTTAACGTGCACTCCCGTGGATTTTACCAGTTCGGTTCCAGCCGTCTGGATCCCCTTGGACTTTGGAACGCAGGTTCCCTTGAACGTCCAAACCTCACTATCTCCGGACAAACGAAGCTATGGGTAGCTCCCGAGTCGAACAGAGTGTGAGCTGCTATGCCTCTAACGAGGACCGATCCTACAGGGTTTCTACTTCTAAGGCTCTACTCTACAAACACACAACTAACACACAGAACTTAAAACCTCTAAATCATAACAACTATGTACTTACCAGCGATCGGTTCCACACCAGCGTGGTCTCCTGCCATGAGCAAACGCGGTCCAGGGGCCTGTCTCTTTGGTGCTTGCGGTAGCTGTCCCTGATTGCCTCCTTCGTGCGGTACTAGCACGATGCAGTCCCTTGCATTGTGCCCAACCCGTCCACAGCGGTAGCACGATTCCACTGGCGCTACTGCTGGACAATCCCGAGCCATATGGCCCGGTTGGTTGCACCTGAAACATGCCGTTCCGTGACACGCTCCATGGTGGTACTTCCCATACCTGTTACACAGATGCGATGGACCGTTCCGTTGGTTCGCATTATCCCAAGTTCGCTTATGGGTTTCCATCCCCTTAGCGGCTTTAGCTTGGGTGTTCCATGCAACCTTCTGCTCCTTTTCCATTCCAATCTCCTGAGTTGCAGCCGTTTCCACGAGGTCAATCATACTGTCATACCTTCTTATGGAGCAACGATTCTTGAGTTCAACCCGCATTCCCCTAAGGAAAAGTCGGATCAGCTCTTGCTCTCCTGGGTGTTGACCAGCAAATCTTCTCAAACGACTGAACTCCTCCTCGTACTCACGTACGGTCTTGCTTCCTTGACGCAAGTCTTGGAATGCATTCACCATCTTTTCCATCGCCTCGCGAGGAAAGTACTTACGGGAAAATTCCGTCCTTAAATCCTCCCAGGTGAGTTCATATCGTCCCTCAGCCTTCTCCACAAGACCTTCCCACCATACCAGCGCCTCGTCCTTCAGGTACTGGACGGCCAGGTCTCTGCGGTATGCTAGCGGACACCTTGCTCCATCAAGATTCCTTTCCAACTTCTTTCTCCAATTGTCTGCGGCAGTAGGATCGCTCATACCCGCAAACATCTCAGTTCCCATGAGACGAACGTGATTTATAGCCTCCCAATAGGTCGGTACAGGCTCCCTGTCCTGCCCACGAACCAAAGGTGGTGGCGGGGGTAAATGTACCTCCACTCGCGGCTCATCACGGCGCGGATTGGCACCTCCATACACTCAATCCGCATTAAGGTTTCCACGAAGAAGATTTCCATACCTCTCGCGGTACCTCAACAGCTCTTCTCTTTCAGCAGCTGCCTCTGCAGCTCGAGCCTGCTCTGCAACGCGAGTTTCCTCAGCAATGCGAGCCTCCTTAGCCACACGAGTTTCCTCTGCAATACGCGCTTGCTCCGCAACTCGCACTTGCTCAGCCACACGTGCCTGCTCCTGAGCATGGGCGGCGGCACGGTCCTGTTCTGCAGCTAAAGACTGTTGCGCGGCTAAAGCTTGAGCACGTGCTTCCTCTACCTGCCCCCTGGCACGAGTCCGCCCGGTATTGCCTCCACTCACACGGCGTGCTGCAGCCGTAGTCAAACGCTGTCCCTTTGGTGGCATCTATTCACAAGAATAAGTAATCGGAATCGTGTCCTCCGATTCGATTAGCCACAACTAATGCAGATACAGTAGACACTAGACGATGTAGACAGTAGACGAAGATGAACTGAAGATAATTAAAAACACTAACTTACTGAGCCTGAAGAGCAGAGTGACGTGGTGTGATGATGCTGTTTTACTTTTGAAAACCCCAACCCACTTTTAAAAACTTTGAAAACGGTTTTACTTTGAAAACATGTCTCCCGGGTCAGAACCGGTTTGACTGGTAACCTTGGCTCTGATACCAAACTTGTAACACCGCCTCTCCTCATATGAGATGACGTGTTAAACACTCAACTTCCCAACCAAGTTACCACAGCATTAACTCCAAATCAATACTCATCTTATAAATATAAATCCAAATAGTCTTGCAAATAACCAACTTAAATTCGAAATAAAACATAACCAAGTCTCAAAACCAACTGAAAACCGTTTGAAACAGAAAGCTAAGTGTCTTAAGGACACCAAGGACCGAACTAGATAACCAGCTCGCCACCATCACACGCCAATCACTCCTGCTGCTCCTGCTCACCTGCGCAAGGGGGAACGGGAAATGAGGGGATGAGTAATTTAGATTACCCAGGAGAATGCATACATGTGGTCCACCACACATATCATTACCCAACCTGTCGCTAGCTAGAGCCAAACTAACAAGTGCAGTTTAATGATTCCTCTAACAATCAACAAACAAATATGCAATGAACAAAGCGAGCATACTGAACGCCTCTCGTTACAGTATCCCATGGATTAACCTCCACAAGTTTTGTATGTTTTACACCCTTGCTAGGGGACGCATCTCCGCAAGAGTCTAAGTCGCTGCACGACTGGTTCGTCAACCTGAGCACCACATGGCACTACGACAGGCACATCCTCTGTCGCAGGCGTCAATCATGCCAGCAGTGCCTCTCACTGCTGGGTCCTAATGCAGTTTGTGCTTTCACACACTATATGCAATGCAATACAATTCACAATTCTCACAAGCAATATTCAACATCAAGCAACAATCAACAGTATTAATCCATCCCTAGGTCTATGTTCTGAAAGCAAATAACAATCTAGCAAACAGCACAGATCTACAAGTTACGACCTAGAGCGGAACTTGTAGGGGATTTAGAGGACTTGGAAGTCAGATCTAATCAAGAGAAGCTAGCTAACAATATCGAAGGGAAGACATGAACACATCCTCACTTTTGCCTAATCGAATGAAAGCTAAAAATGGATCTAGGGTTTAAGGGATCTAACGATGGAAAGCAAAGGACTCAAGAGAACGGCGGCTAGGAACGGCGGAACGACGGCGGCTCTCCTCAGCGGCGGCGGTCGGCGGCGAAAACGAACGGCGGCGGCGGCTTGCTCGGTTAGGGTTCCTAGGTTATATCTCTGAGTGCTTTGGGAGTTATGATGGAAAACCTAATTCTCTAACTCTGTTTATATAGGGAAGACTCAGGAAAAATCCTAATATCCTTTTCTCTTGGGCTTCTGACACATGAACCTTTCCTTTTCCTATTGAGCCTAGATCCAGGACGTTACAACTAGAATCAGAATCGAACAACAAGCGTATGCGCTTAAGAAATGATTTTTACTCACACTATATGGGCGCGCATGGCATTGTCGTAAGAATTAAATAAGCTTCGTCCCACTCCTTAATGGATTTACGCACACAGTCAATCCACGTGGTTGTCATAACTAAATATAATTGGTGAAAAAACTAATTTAAAGACAAAGTAAGAAGCGGAAACCGAAGGAAAAGCCAAACAACATTATGTTTATCGACAAAAAAGCCAAAACAACATTTAATGTTAATTTTTGTCCAAACCAGGAATACATCACTCATACGGTCATATATACCATACCCCAAATTGTATGTACTACATGTGTACGTAACTGATTTATGTATATCTATCTATTTCTCTTTTATTGTAGGGGTCAAAATCTACCTATCGATATTTATAAATAGGATTTTATAAGACATTGTTAAAATGGAAAACATGGTAGCTACTTGGCCAGCGATTAACATCAATAATTAAAAATACGAATTGTGAAACATCTCACTCTCTTCCTTTTATCACACCAAACCACTTCTCTTTCTTTACTTACCGGTCAGGTCAACAATTCTACCATTCCCTTTATTTAGTTTTTTTTTTTCATCTATCTCTCTTTTCATTTTTAACTTTTAAAAAATATTAGTCCGAAAATCGCACTCTTTTATATTCGTTGATGGGCATTAAAATATTGTAAAAATTAAAAAAAATGTGTAAATTAAAACGCAATTTGTTTGCACCTGCAGCAGTAGTAACACACAAGTCAAAGCAATGTCTGTTTTCTCTTGTATGTCGGTTAGCTATTTTATGTACTGAAATATGTTATTCTTTCTGACCAAAACATATTAAGAAATTTGCATTCTGTAATTTGATTTATCCAATCAGTAGAGGACACGTAACCAAGATAATTAGATATTTTTATTCTATCTGTATACTACTAATTCATCCAACGTCTGTTGGACGACCAACCAGTCAAAACTCATAAAAGTCAACTTTTACTACATCGTGAATTTTTTGGTCATGCATTTATATACACATACATGGAAGAAAAAACAATACTTTACCTATGTCAAAATGCTGCAAAAGCATTAAGATGGTATGTATACATACATATTGATATAACAGTGGTCCCATATATCATTTTAAATCATCATAAAGAGTATCCATCTTCTTTCATATTAACATCCCCTTCAAAGTTATAAGATTTTTCTCTCTTCATTAGAGAGAGAGAGAGAGAGAATTAACACAAGTTTTAATCTCCGGGAAAGATGGATGAATCAAGTATTTTTACGGCAGAGAAAGTGATCGGAGCTGAGAAAAGAGAGCTTCAAGGGCTGCTTAAGGCGGCGGTGCAATCTGTGGAGTGGACTTATAGTCTCTTCTGGCAACTTTGTCCTCAACAAAGGTTCTTTTTTTTTTTTAATAAATTTCATCGATCTCTCACAATAAAAACCCTAAATTTTATATCATTTATTATTATATGTTTAACTACATAATTATCAGTATTTTAACCGTCCATGTGCTTTATTTGGTTCCATTTCTGTCTCATATTTTACTTGAGGTTCAGACTGCCGAGCACATCTCTCGTTTGTCTCGAATCTGTGAGACTTTTTCGTTTATTGGCACTTCTGTGTCAATTGAGTTATACTGAAGTAATTATATGTTTAAATGAATTAGGGTTTTGCTGTGGGAGAATGGATACTACAACGGTGCAATAAAGACGAGGAAGACAACTCAGCCGGCGGAAGTGACGGCGGAAGAGGCTGCGTTAGAGAGGAGTCAGCAGCTAAGGGAACTTTACGAGGCCCTTTTGGCCGGAGAGTCCTCATCGGAAGCTAGGGCATGCACGGCATTATCGCCGGAGGATCTGACGGAGACTGAATGGTTTTATCTAATGTGTGTCTCTTTCTCTTTCCCTCCTCCTTCCGGGTACCCAACTCTCTCTCTCTCTCTCTCTCTCTCTCTCTCTCTCTCTCTCTCTCTCTCTCTCTCTCTCTCTCTCTCTCTCTCTCTCTCTCTCTCTCTTTTGTCTATACTGAAGTTTCTTAATTTATCTTTTTATCATCTCCTACTGAAGACAAAAATAGTATTGTGTGTTAAATGCGAATCACGAATATTGTGGAAGCATTAAAAACAAACTGAGGAGGTTGAGTTACTGAAAGAAGAAATGTATTGGAGTTGATGAAACGTACACTCCATTTTAGTGAACATAATTGGACCGTTGAGATTCTTATTTTTTTGCTGATTGATTATCTAAAGTAGAAGCATAAATAGATAATACATAAATGCATAACAAATTGTGTTAGTTATGGGTATAGTTAATGCTTTTTCTCTATGAGAGGAAAAAAAAAAAAATATATAAATGTGGAAGTAATAATTTTGTAGGATGCCAGGAAAGGCGTATGCGAGGAGGAAACACGTATGGCTATGTGGTGCAAATGAGGTTGACAGTAAAATCTTTTCTAGGGCTATTCTCGCAAAGGTCTATTTCCTTTTTCATTTACCACTACTCTATGCATCTACTTCTCTACCTATTTATATATCTCATCTTTCAAATTAATTAATTTTCTGTCTTTATTTTCTTGGATGCTCCTTCTACATCGGTCGGTTCCTTAATGGTTAGAGTGCCAAAATCCAGGTAAACGTTGTCTTTATTGATTAATTCTAATTTTGAGTAATATTTTACATTTATTTTACATGTTTGAAAATTGTTTTGTGATAAAAAAAAAGCAGACAGTGGTTTGCATTCCCATGCTTGATGGCGTTGTGGAACTAGGCACAACGAACAAGGTACGGCGTAGTTATCTTTTTATATATGCATAACCAAATGGTTAAGAAAAAGGTTAGAAGAGAAATAGATCATGCTTAAGTTTTATCAGTTAAATTAAAAATGTAAAAATAAGATATTATGTTCATTAATAATGTATAGTCCCTGTTAGTTAAAAAAAAGAATAAAATATTTAACCATTTGAAGTCATAATATAAAAATATTGTTTTTGGAGATAGTACATAATTCTCACAATAAAAAAAATAACAAAGGGATGATTAAGGGAAGGAGTTGGATACATGTTGTTTGTCTGTGTGTGTGAAGGTAAAAGAAGATATAGCGTTTGTTGAGCTCATAAAGAGTTTTTTCCATAACCACCCCAAGTCAAACCCAAAAGCTGCTCTTTCTGAACACTCCATCAACGAAGAGCACGAAGAAGACGAAGAACAAGAAGAAGAAGAAGAAGAAGAAGTAGAAGAAGAAATGACAATGTCAGAGGAGATAAGGCTTGGCTCTCCTGATGATGATGACGTCTCCAATCAAAACCTACTCTCTGATTTCCATGTAGAATCAACCCACACTTTAGGTATACACTTATACATTAAATTAGTTAACGATATCATTACACGTATCTATTTATTTTGTTAACAAGAAATTTAAAAATATTCGCCATTTCTTTGTTATGTCTAAAGAAAATCTATAAAATTTTATGAATAGACACACACATGGACATGATGAATCTAATGGAGGAGGGTGGAAACTATTCTCAGACAGTATCAACACTTCTTATGTCACAACCCACGAGTCTTTTTTCAGATTCAGTTTCCACATCTTCTTACATCCAATCATCATTTGCCACATGGAAGGCTGATAATTTTAAAGAGCATCAGCGAGTGGAAACTAAATCGACGTCGTCGTCGCAATGGATGCTCAAACACATAATCTTGAGAGTTCCTTTACTCCACGACCACACTAAAGAAAAGAGGCTGCCTCGAGAAGAGCTTAATCACGTGGTGGCAGAGCGCCGCAGGAGAGAGAAGCTGAATGAGAGATTCATAACACTGAGATCATTGGTTCCCTTTGTGACCAAGATGGATAAAGTCTCAATTCTTGGAGACACCATCAACTACGTAAACCATCTTCGAAATAGGGTCCAAGAGCTGGAGACTAATCATCACGAACAAAAACATAAGCGGATGCGTAGCTGTAAGGGAAAAACGTGGGAAGAGGTCGTTGAGGTTTCCATCATAGAGAGTGATGTTTTGTTAGAGATGAGATGCGAGTACCGAGATGGTCTATTGCTCGACATCCTTCAGGTTCTTAAGGAACATGGTATAGAGACTACTGCAGTTCATACCGCGGTGAACGAGCGTGATTTCGAGGCCGAGATAAGGGCTATGGTGAGAGGGAAGAAACCAAGCATTGCTGAGGTCAAAAGAGCCATCCATCAAACTATATCCAATATTAAACTATAGTTTAAGACTCTAACAATATTGATGCCAACTCTAGAAAAGGACAACTGAACTTATTTTGTTTTAAGCCTTGGCTATATTACATTATCAGTTTTACACTTCTACGTATACACAACTTTAATTTTTCTATATTACTACATGCATACTAGATGTTAGAAATATCTTATATAAGCATACATATTAAATTAGTTATGCGATATTTAAAATTAATGTATATAAATATTCAGTTTCAAAGCTTACGAATACGTAAAATTAATCAATACAAACCGAAACCAAAAAGCCACTTCTCATCTCAAAATGTTAATTACAAATTTACAATAAGCCGAATCACTATCTAAAAAGCTTTTGGGATCCCGAGACCCAAAACATTTCTTCGTATAAGTGCAACAATTATCGAGTGTGATGAGACACGTAAAAAGCAAGGATCGGGACAACGATTTTCGGCTATATAGTAGTTTCTCATATCTGACTTTATTAGCAAATTACTACATAAAATTGCTTTTAAGTATGATTAACGGAACAAGTATAATGCGTTTATTTAATTACAGATCTGGCTAAATGTAATATGGTATCAAAGCTGGAAAGACAAATAGTCTAAGGTTTGGAATTTTTCATCTGTCTATAAAATTCTTAAGACACTGATAGATCATTAACTTATTTTGGAGTCACCAATGGACAAATCAATAACTATTGATGTCCAAAACCCACAAGACAAGCCTATTTTTTTTGCACGTGCAAGTACACCGGTGGAAGAATTCATTTGTATACTGAATCTGAAATTATAAAAGATTAGAATTGGTTGAAGAATTTACTTCAAAACAAGCTAGAAGATGGTGTTATTTAAATAAACAATGTTAAATTATATCAATGACTTTCAAATTTTATCAAAACATTTTTTGAAAGAGAATCACGCACAAAGTATTTCGAATTACAAAACAATTTTTTGCAATAAATTTTATAGTTAAAGCAAATTTTGTCAATTATTGAAAAAAATTACTTAGATAAAATATCTAATTTTTTTTTTTAAACAATGTCTCTATAAAAGATGGATTAGCCAAGAAAATCTGATGGATGCTACAACGCAGGGTTGGAGATATGGTGCTGACACTACATACTATTAATTGGTTGATAGAATCGGTAAATATAGATATGAATATCGAAATGGAGACAACAGGAAACTCAACCGTATGGAAGGAATAAAATAGAGGAACTTTAAAGAGAACTTGAGGATATACAAACAGATGACTCACGTATGCAAGAGAAGCTTAATGAGATAACAAATAACTAAAGGATACGTATCGGGATGAGAAACAATTCTGGCAACAGAAGAGCAGAAACTTATGGAACAAATGTGGAGATTTTAATACATAATTTTATAATACTTCAACAAAGCAACGGAGGACTATAAACAGAATAGTGGGACTACATGATAGTCAGGGTGTATGGATAACTTAGGTTGCATGGAAACTCCCTCCGAGGTACGTTTCTCGCTTCCGAAACGTTTCGGAAACCGAAACTCTCGGAAGCTCGTCGGAAACACAAAAATCACGTTTCCTAAAAATTCTAATTTGTGAATACTTTGGAAACACGTTTCCATTTTAAAAACACATGTTTCCATTTTGGAAAGAAGATAAAAACTAATTTTTTTTGTTTTATGAAATAAATAGATAATTATAAAAATTAGATTTAAATGATCAATTTAATTATTTATAGTAAATAATAATTGATTTGGTAACTAAAATTAATTTTGATATTATTAAGTTTGAAAATTATTCTTTCCATGAATTAGAATTAGAGATAGTTTGGTTAATGAAACTAATAAAATTGATAATAAAGAAAATCTTCTAAATTTTTGACTTTACATATTTTAATTTTTATAGTTTAATAATTATGTAAAAATTATATATTAGATTTTGTTGATTTAAATATTCTACTTATAACATAATTAGATCTTTAATAATTAATATATATATATACACATTTCCAAAACGTTTCTATTTCTATATTTTTAAAAATGGTGTTTTCACGTTTCGAAATGTTCCGCTTCCACGTATCCGTTTCCGTTTCCATGCAACATAGTGGGTAACATGGGAAAATAGAGTGGAGAAGTCCGGTGTAAGCACATCAAATAGAGAAGGAAACAATCATACTAAGCATAAGACATAACTAATTTAATCATAAAATCCCTCTAATCTATCACATCTCAAACCCGAAAAAAGACTACTCACTAGCCATAGTCAAAACCACAAATTCCAAAGAGAAAAAATGGCTAAACATAGAAAGCAGATTAAACAAATATAGATTAAGGAAAACACAGAAATCCACTAAATCAAACAAGGTTCTTACAAAGATTACTCAAAAGAGAAAGGTTTTTAGACTTATAACAATAAAAGATCAGATGCCTAAACATTTTAGGACTTTAAGTATGTATAGGGTGACTTGAAAACCCCTAATAAACCATGAGTAAACCAGTTTTTGGCTGGTTCGGCTGACCCATATCGGTTTGGACAAGTTGATACACTTCTCGATATTGGCTTCTTCATGCTTGTATCGGCCTAGTCCTGCCCGGTACAGTGGTCGATACTCCAATCTTCAGGGGACATCTCGGGGGTGAGCTTGATCGATATGCTCGTCGATACAATCGCCTCCAGTTAAGGCATATCGGGCATCCCTTAGCCGATACGTTGGTCGATATTATCCTGTCTCACGTGTATCAGCTTGGGTGATCGATATGCTGTCTGGTACAAGCTCTCCTTCGTGTATCAGTGTCCTCCCAAGTTGATATGCCCATCTGTACGCCTTGCCTCCCATGTATCAATGTGAATTGGTCGATACGCTGGCCTATACACGCCATATCGAGCAAACCTGCTCGATATCCAGCTCGATATTGGTCCATCCGCCCTTGTTCTCCTTCTTGCTCCACTCCTAGCTCACATCCATTGATCCACTTGGTCTCCAAACACTCTTTTTGTACCTGATAGAACTCCAAATGCAAACAAAATACAATGCAACACCTAAAACTACTCTAACTCCTAAATGTATGCAAATGGGATAAGAACAAGTAAGAAATGCATATTTACAGACCAAAAACTAGTGATGAATGCATGCTAATATGGTATAAATAATGGATTTATCACCAAGGGGAAATATAAAGCCAAAAAGGGGGTAAGACAGGGGGACCCGTTGTCGCCGTATATTTTTATTCTTTGTGTCTTAATTTTGAATTTGAAGAAAGCAGAATGGGAACAATTGATTACTGGGTTGAAACTAGCAAGGACAAGCATGGTGGTCTCACACTTGTTTTTTTGCAGAAGATAGTTTATTCTTTTGTAGAGCAACTGATGTAGACTTGTTTAGGCTCCAAGTATACTCCCTTAGAATCAAATGACTAAAAGCTGAATTAGCAGTTGAATAGTTTGTTGGTTGATAAACCGGTTGTACTTGAATCCCAAACACAAGGATTTATACTATAGTTTTCAAGGGTTAATCCTCGCGAGAACACTAGACTCTACACGTCTTACAATCTCTCTGATTCCACAAAGAAGCCAAGTTTGTAAAGGCTAATGTAATGGTCTCGTAACCCTTTTCTTTTACTTTTGGTAATATATTCAAATTTTATCAAAAAAAAAAAAAAAAAGAAGCCAAGTAATTCGCAGGAACAATTGTTGCAAAGAGACTTTTCTTTGTAAATAAATAATACTTTTTGATTGATGAAAGATTGATTCCTCAAATGAGAATACAAGTGAACTTATATAAGGCTCAGAAAATGATAGCAAACGGTAACAAAAATATTAAAGAGAAAGCATAAAATGTGGTTGAAGTGATGATGATGAGTCTCCTAGCCGTTGGGATGAGAGGGGAAAAAGAGCTTGATTTGTGGTGACGAAATGGGATGATTCTATGACTAGTTTTGACGCTCAGGATATGATGGAGTGAATGGATGGTCGAGATCGTCGCAGAGGTGAGAAAGAAGATGAGTAAATTTATGAAGATATTTCTAAACTTTTAGAAAGGCTTTCCTAAAACGTATAAATTAAAAAAGTCATTATATGTATTTAGAAAAGCCTTTATAAATCATATAATTCGTTTAATTTATACAACAACTTAAATTCAGGAAGTCTTTCCTTAATTCAGAAAGCTTTTCCACAATAAAAATTTAGGAAAACTTTCTTAAATCATATGAAATGATGTTAAATTTTAGTGTTTGAAAGATCTTTCTAAAAAATCACGAAATATTAACAGAAAAAAAACATTCAAGAGAACCTTCCTAAATGGCAAAATTGGAAAGATACAATTAAAAATGTTAGAGGGTAGAAAAATTTTAGCTTCCCTATTCTTTTTGTCCTAAAAACTTTTTTTCATGAATTGCCCTTGTATTTTTATTGGATCTGTTTTTGAATTTTTTTAACCACATGATATACTTATTTAAACTTAAATATATTTTTTGATTTTTTGATTTTCCTTTTCGATTTTGTTTATATATTTCCTTTTTTGGTTTTGAAATCTACATTTCTTTTTATCTAAATTCTATTCTCGAAAAATAAAAACAAAACATGACCTTGAAGTAAGTCGAACCCATAATTTGAACTTAAAACCAAATCCCGGATGTCACTTGGATAAATCATTTTTTGAAAATATGGTTCCCTAAAATGTTTAATTTATTGATGTACCTGAGGCAAATGCTTTTTTAAATACACGTTAGGCACGACTCTGAACCCATACCTAAATCTATACTTGACCCGAGCCCCTCTCAACTCGTTTCAGTGCACGTGCATGTGGTTTAGTATGTATTAACTCGATTCTAAGTTTGAACCTTATTTAAACTTTCCCATCAGTTCATTTTGTGCCTTTCAAACAATAAATATTAGACAAGTATTTTTCATTTAAACAAATTCTAATTTTGATATATGAATACACTCCGTTATAGTGTTCGCGGTGATGAAATTATCGCAATAATAATCTGGTGATTCCCTCAAAAATATGTCAGAAAGTTGCATAAAAATGTACCGGTGCAACTTATCTTATAATTGAGTTCCAACAGGAACATGACGTTATACAGCTGCTGGACCAGAACGTCAATCATTCTGAACATTTTACGTATGCAGCCCGTTGGTGTGACCCTGTGTGTGTATGCTCTCTATTCACTTTTGAAAGAAGTATGATCGTTGCCCCTCCAGATGTTTGAGTTTGGTAGCTTTGTACTGCTTGGCTAAGATTGATCTTTCTTCTTCTGCTGTATCACATTTCGATCCTTGGTGCAATGCATCATCAATACTATCAATAGTAGTTGGAGGAGCGATGGAAAGATATTTCTAAACACGTGACTCATGCTATAATCCATACTTTAGTCGTGAGTGTGGTATTATTGTGCATCGTGACATTTTAGCCATTATATCTTGAATTTGTTTAATTGCGTATGGAGTGGCACCTTAGGCTTTTGAGATAATGCTCAAAGATCTACACCGAAAGTGACTTTCTACATATACATTAAGTACTGCTTTACGAAAAAAATGGATATTTAGATGGAGCTATCAATTGACTGTTCTTTGATTTTCAAAATTTAATTCAGAGCCTGGTTTGTGAGGTCTTTTTCAAAGAGCTTATACAAACCTGCCTCTTTTTTCTTCTTCCAAATAAGCTCATTTGACGGCGATCCTAAATACGTTCATATGCCATATTGGGTTTTATTGTACTTAATACTAGGATATTGGCCTGCACATGTGTGCATAAACAATTTTAAAAATGTAATTATCTAAATACAATATCTAAATACATTTTAAATAGTTTAATTTTTTGTAGTATATGAAACTCAAAGCCAGTGTTTTGAATTATAAAACTTTAAGTTAAGTAGTAAAATATGATCTAATTTTAACTAAACAAATATTCATTTATATTTTGAGACAGACTTGAAAAATATTAATTAAATTTGGAAAACACAAAAAATACTTTTCCATGATCAGGCTTTGTAAAACTTGACCGTTATGTTAGAGGGTCAAATGGGTCAAACCCATGGATAGCTGGTTACCTTCATCGAATTTGCGGATCAGGCTGCAAATTTTATCTTCTGTCTTTTTTTTTTTGAACAAACGTTTTTCATTTTCTTTGTCTTCCTATAATCTTCCTCAATTTAAAGCATTATTTCTTCAAGGATTCCGTCATTGTTGGTCTTGACTACTCATATGTGCGATTTTTCTACTTATAATTTTATCAAGTAGACTCTACAAATAATTGCAAGACCATCTCTACTTAAGAATCAAGTGCTTCAATTAACCCTATTGCAAGACATGTTTTAGAGAAAGTTGAATATAAAACTATGTTTACTGTCCTGATATCTTCGAAACATACTGTTCATCTCTGAACATTTAGCAACATTTTAAGGTAGAAAATCTCACCATATTCTTCTGAGACTTCTGGAAGGCTGATATCGTAGAGAACATTGTTTTTTGTGTTGCGAGGGAGCCACTTCTTAATTTTTTGACGTCAAACCCATTTGTTTGGAAATTCAGTGTAGCGATAAAAGCTTGCTTCATTACACTCACAATTGGAGTCTATACAACCTTCAAGTTTCATTTTTGCCATATTCGATTTAGATAAATGAATTGGTAGAATTGTCATGTCGGCACTTTGAGTTAGGGTTTGATTTGTTTAATACGCATGTGTGTTATGATGTTTTTTTATATAAGGATCCGAGTATTTAACCTTTTCATTAGTTATTTGAGATGAACATGATTTTAGATGGATATTTTTGGTTTTTATTAAATGGACATTTAACTTTTCAAATAATTTAGAGGATAATGATTTTGGTTTTTCATTAGATGCACGTTGATTTTTTAGGATATTCAACATTTGTTACAAAAATAATGTAGAGGATTATTAAATCAAAATCTTTTTATTTATATTTGTTATTATTTTTAAACTAAATTAATATTTTTAAATTTTGAATGTTCTACAGAAGATCACAATAATATCTTATTTTGTTATTATAATTTTACCAATTAAAGTATGTAAAAATATATGTGCACGTAAATGGAGCACCGCCTTTACGAAAAGTATAAATTATTAGGTAAACGATTTGATCAATGTGATTTTGTTATTATAATTTTGCCTACTGAAGTATATAAAAATATATATGCACGTATTCCATATGAATATAATATTATTATTATATATATATATATATAGATATATATGTATCTAGTGGTCCACGACAGAGCTATAGTAAATTTAATAGGTATATAGTATAGTATTATAATATATATATATATGTGTGTGTGTATTAAAATCATCACGTTCAGCCCAAAATTCATCTACTGTTACCCATATAGATGAATAATAATATCAGGCCATTCGTAATGCATCCGGCGAATCATTGCGGTCTAAGACCATCTCCAATGTACATTGTTATTTTCTCCCTTAAAATAGAGATAAATCTCTCTCCAATGTGTTCCTCTATTTTTTCCTCTAAAAAAGAATATTATTAGAATATTATTTTTCTAATTTATTAGTAACACATTTTGTTTCTAAAGTTCATAAATTAACCTTATTTATTTTATTTTTTACAAAAAACTTTCATATAATTATAATAATATTAAATATTTATTATACAAAGAACATAACATTACATCACATAAAACATAATATATTTTAATTTATAAAATTATCAAGGACTAAATTTGAAATGAAAAAAGTTCATATTTAATTATATTATATATTTTCATAATTTTACATTATATATTTAGTCATATTATACATTAGATAGATGATTGTTCACTAAATATATAAAAATAAGTTATATAAACAGTTAATTAAATTTATATATTGTTATGCAAATAAAACTAAAAAGATTTAAAAGTTGAAAGACTAATTTATAAATATAAAAGTTAATCTCTATTATAGAGGAAGAAATAGAGTTCTTCCAAATATATAGGAAAAAATAGCATTTTCTATTTTAGAGGAATAATAGAGGTGGATTGGAGAAAATTTTCCTCCAAACTCTATTTTTTCCTCTAAAATAGAGGTAGATTAGAGATGCTTTACACTAAATTTTATCATCTAATTAATTTTTTTATTAATGAAAATATCACAAAAATAAACTTTTTGCCATGTCATAAACCACATGTGTTAGTATATGCCATGTCACAATTACATAATCATTACACATCATCATTTTCATGTCACATTTAATTAGGATAGAGAAAGGATTTTAACCAATCAATTTAAAACAAATCAGCAATTTTCATTAAATTACATTCTTAATTAATAGGTAGAAGATATTGGAAGTTGAAGTTTCCAAAGTATTCCCAACATTTTTTACTTCTATTTTTTCAAATTTTCTCGGTGAAACGAATTCTCAATATCTCTTCGACCACACAGTCTATCATAGGTGTAGTACTCTCTTCCTAATAAACATTCGAGCTCAACATTCTAAATTTGCTATTATTTTCTTGAACAAATTCTGAATGAATTCCAAACTGGAGTGGTGAATTTTCGCCCCTAAACCACCATTGAATCGATTCGATCTATATGCATTAGTATTTTGAATTAGTTGTATCCATATTGAGAAATATCTGATTCAAGTTATGAGTGGTGCCATATCCTTTAAAGATATTCTACATGGATTTTTAATGTGAGAATTCACATCTTCTACCATCTTTTGCAGTTGGTGTTAGACTTCCTTTCTCTTCATAGACAACACCATGGTGTTAGACTTCCTTTCTCTCTACAAACAACACCATATTGTTGATGGTAAAAAGAAAACAATCAAAGATTTAATATCTAAATTTACTATAATCTCTTCGAATTCTAGATTTTAGTAGTGAATTTTCACTCCTAAGCAGCCATTAGTGGTGGAGCCGGAACATTTTTTTTAATAGAGGCAAAATATTTCTAATTTATAAATTACCGAAAAAGATTACAAATATAAAAAAATATCTTATAAAAAATGTTTTTAGGAAAAATAAACAAAATAATCACGTAAAAACTAATCAACAATACAATTTCATATCATTTGTTGATAAGAAAATTTCTTTTAAAAATTAATTCATTAGCTTTTTTGCTTAACCAATGGGTAATTCAGTTTTTTACAGTCAACTAATTTTTGTAAGGTAAGTGTAACCGTGAATAGCCTATTTCGACTTGCCAAGTATGAATAGTTTTTTTTTTTGTCAACAAGTGAGAATAGTTTAGATAAAAAAATCAAACTAAAAACTAAGAACATTCATAGATTATAAATATAAACCTTAACAATCGGGCTCTTTCCATCTTTTACTAGCTCCTTGTCTTGAAAAGTTACAAGAAGCCGGTAGAACTTTAGCCATTAGACTACATCGCACTATATTATGACTTTAAATAATATAATATCTCATTTAATAAAAAACATAGAATAATTAAAAGAAATTAAAGTAAATTAAAAAAATATAAAGAAATTTAACTTGAACATGTGAGATGTTTTACTTCTTTGGTAAACAATAAAAAATCTTAAAAAATAGTGTTCAGTGAAGTTTGTAAGTGTTGAGATGCCCCTATTTGCTTTTCTTCTCCTCTGTTTTATACTTGGATTTCCATTTTCTTGTCCTCTTTAACTAAGCTTAACTAAGCTTAATCCGCTATTGATGGCATTGATTTCTCTTTCTTTTTCTCTTATTTCATCGGTTTCTTTAACCGCACATGATTTTAGTCTAAACTTTTCCTTTTCTCGTATTTATTGTCTTTTTTCTTTCCCCTGCGCCGAATCTCGTTGTTCTACTTGACGTTGACCCAAAATTTATACACCAACAGTTTTATAAAGAAATCAGTATCGGAAAAGATGTAAAACCAATGAAAGATTTCAAAATATGAGAGGGATAATAATTAAGGAGATGGATACATGATAAGGGTGATCCTATAGTTGTTGTATTCGGATTGGGCCAGATTTTAAAAATTATAAACCGAAGAAATATCGAACTGATCCAAATTATTTTCATCTAAATTTGTTGTTTTATGGATTTTGGGTCGGATCAGGCCGACCGCAACTCGATTTACAAGACCAGTCGTATCAACAGATTATGTACATAAACTGAATGTCCTAAACGAAAAAGGAAAAATATTTTATATCTTAAAATTAATGTAAATTAAAAAACAAAAGCAAAACCTTCTTGGTCTCTCACCGTTTCGTATAAAGTGAGAAGTGCCCTCTTTGTCCCCAATCTTCTCTTTTTATAATTTATCAAAATCGCCGATCGATACTGGAGAAACGGGTCGAGAGAAGGACGACCATCCGTTCATCGCCGACGGAGAAATCGTGGCCGTTTAATTTCTAGGCGAAATCAGATTCGAGCGGGTAAAGAAGAAATTTTGAAGGGATGGGGAAGAAGAGAAAATCAACAGCGACGAGCCTCGATGAGGTAGATCGGACTGTTTACGCCTCGTTTCGAACCGCCGCGAACTCGTTATCTCAGCTCTACACTCAGTCCATGAACCACCAGAAACTATCCTTCCAAGCCGGCGAACGCCACGGTCTGGTATGGATTAACCCTCTCTCTCTCTCTCTTTGTGACTGTTTATGATTCTTATCTATTAGGGTAAATTCAATTTGAAAGCTTTGTTTTTCCTTTACCGATTTCGATTTCTGAGAACAGGGCTTGAGACTCTTTGCATTTTCTGTTGATTTAAAGTTTTGATTTTTAGCCAGGAGTTTTTAGTTTTATCAATTATGCCTTATCTATTTAGTATTGTTATGAGTTTACGATATATGTTGCATTGTGATTTTGGTGTTTCGTGTACAATTATTGATTGTCTTGAACATGGCTTAAGACTAGTTTAAGATGCAAAGTTCACTTTTATTAATTTTTAGCTAAAGCTGTTGATTTTTTCAATTCTGTGACTAATCTGTTGAGTATTGTTACTAGTGTGTGATATTAACTTGCGCTATGTGTTAATTTTCGTTATGATAACTTAGGTGTCTAGGTCCCTATTGATTCCAAATTGTAAATGTAACACTGAAAAAGAGATTTTGTTTTTATAGGTTTTCCAATTGTTTTTCATCTTAATTCTTGTGGGGAGCCACAGATTTCTTCTTATGGAGTTGTGTCCGTACATAAAGATTTGTTTTTTTTTTTCTTTTAATTGGAAGTTTCTGTGTCATTGCATCCAAAGCTAAAGAAGTGAAGGCATGTTTAGTTTCTTGTTTACATGGTTTTTTTTATTGGTAGTAAAGATTTTGTGACATGTTTGATTCTGTTGCTTGAAATAAGTTGTAGTTGATTCTTAGCTATATGTTCAATTCATACTCCTTCTTGACATTCGCTCCCATTGACTGTCCAAAAATCAGTGTTTTATTTACTACTCCTTCGTCTTCTTCATGTTGATCTTTAGGGTGCTAAGTCTCTGTAATTCCCCATCAGCCTTTACCGAATTTGCAACTCTTTGTTTCTTCCCACCCTTTTCTATCTCCTCCATATTCTTCAACTCTAGTTCTAATATTTTCTCTACTCGTGCTTCTTAGCTACATGAATTTGAACCCTAGTCTTAAGATAATAGGGTAAGCATTTTCTTTTATTCGGTGGTCTCCTCCGCTATATTGAGTGTGGTTGTTCCTATTTTTGTTTTAAATATAAGATGTTGACGACTAGAGTAACATTGTATTGCATGTTCTTGTCTCTTTATAGTGTACTTAAATTCTATT
Source organism: Thlaspi arvense (assembly GCA_911865555.2). Taxonomy (NCBI): domain Eukaryota; kingdom Viridiplantae; phylum Streptophyta; class Magnoliopsida; order Brassicales; family Brassicaceae; genus Thlaspi; species Thlaspi arvense. Next base: position 50,484,950 of record OU466862.2, read on the forward strand.
TGATATGGAAATGAACTGTTTTGTGATGTGAAACTTTTACTTGGAAGATGAACATACTGCACGAGATAAATATGTTAAATAGGGTATGGTTAGATAGAACTGTATAGATTTTACAACTATTGCTTGTTTTATGCATTAAGGAGCTCTGTTGCAGCTAAGTTAGGAACAATAGAAAAACACACTGAATGTAAATAAATATCCTAATGAGAATGTTCTGCTCATCTTCCATGTTTCAGGAAAAACTGTACCAATGGATATGGAGACAACAAGAAGGAGGGTCAAGGGTGACATCTATGGATATAATCAGTTACATTCAGGTTCATATGACTTCCATCTATCTATCTATCTAACTTGGGATCCTCATCAGATCTGTTTTCTGTTATTGATTGAGTTTCTTGTTTCACCAAAATGCAGAACGAGCTCGAATGCTGCATAGAGGAGCCACCAATGTCCCCAAGAGCGCCGCCGCCGCCTCAACCAACGATGCATGTGGCGAATTCCGGGCTCATGGCCTCTTCAGGACCCTCTTACCCAGCAGCTGTTCCAGTGGTTCGGTCTGAGCAGTGTGAAAACCAGGCCAAGAACTCGGTTTTCTCAAACGCCCTTTCGAGTCCTATACGCCGGAGTCTTCAGAACTACCAGATTCCGCAGGGAGGCTACATATCCGGTGGAACCAGGAGCAGTGAGCTGAACAGGGGATCTAACTCTCCAGGTTCTATTGATTCATCAATGGATATGCATGCGGACTAAGAACTATATGATATATTGTATCCTCGTTTGATGGTGTTTGATTTATACAAAACCTGTTTGATTCTACACAATGTGTCGATTGGTTCTTATCTTCGAGGTGGTTTGCTAATATCTTGTGGTTAGAGGTTTCTAAGGTTCACATGTAACTCTTTTACTCTTATCACTTGTTCACATGTAAATCATTGCATCTGTGATTCTTATCACTTGTTTAACTCTTTAATTTCCATGTTTCAAACTACTAGAACAACATCTAGCAAAGTCGTTATTATCATAATTCTCAATTAGTGTGGAACCAAATATATGAAAATGTAGTAAATGAAAAACTGCAAAAGCTACTTTAGGAAATTCGTACATTGGTAAAACCCAATCGATGGTTTCTTTTGTCTACGTTAGATCTTGAAATGGTTGAGTGACGACGATAAAGAGGCCATACAGATAAAAATTTCACGGTGACTAAGATTTAGTCTCACTGGTCTAAAATATACTGTACATTTTTGTTTTTTGTTTTTCATAGTAATAGTGGAAACACATAGAAAAGTAAGAAGGATAGTTGGTTGAGGTGGCAGCGCAATCAACGATGCATCGTACCTATTCGTAGGCCGTACGTTTAATGTGATCGGCACATCGACGGTGTAAGAAGGATCCGACAGAGGACAAGAATTTTATCGATTTGGGGAAGGATGTTACGGTTTGACCAGAATAACGAAACCAATGAGAGAAGCTCACGATTATATATAAATAAAAAGGGGAGGGGGACCATGGACTAAGACGATGTTGGCCGCATCGTCTAAAGTTGCATCACTTGGACCCCAACCGACCCTTGGACCCCAACCGACCCATCATTGACTCCGTTGAAATTATTGAAGAAGAGTTTGTTGTAACAATATATCTCATTAATTATGAAAATGAAATGTATAAATGTATATATATTAAGAGTTAAGCTAAAGGAGTGACACAAGTTTGGGAATCACTCCACAACCTTAGAACAAATGGAGATCAAAACTGATCAATTAACTTGGGGCGGAAGTGGGATGAATGTAGTAATGGTGGTGGAAATTTGATTGACTCTCAATCTTTGGATGACTGACTCACTCAGCCTTTGGAACTAGACTTGCCTGAATCTCACAAACACTTCTATTCCAAGAATCAATAGAAACAAATGAATTACTCAAATGAATCTAAAGACAAAAATTTAAACAAAAATACTCTTTGAATAAAAATAAGAACAAACTTATATTTTCTTGGTTGATTGAAAGGTGATTTACAATGAAATAAAAGATGATCTTATATAGATGCTCAGTACAACGTCCATATTCTAAACTAGGAATGAATTCATAAACTTAATGCAAAAACTAGCTGTTGGGGCCTTAAAGAGAAAAATGGCCAAAATAAGGTAATAAAAAATTGTGTTTGATTCTTGAGAGCTTTGGCCTGAATGTGTGATGTCTTGGGACGTGTAGGGTCATTAAATCCAGACTGAAATCTCGTGTAGATAGTCTTTGGCGTGAGTCTTGCTTGTCAGCTGGTGAGAAAGGAAGGGAACGTTAGTGAATGAATACTCCAAATGTGAACATGTCCGGATTAGGAAAGTAGGAATGAGCAAGGATTCGACTATTCCTCTGGATGCTGGTGCAGTTAAGGACGTCTTTAGAGGCTTCTAGATGGTTGAGATTAATTCCTGGTCGCCAAAGATATGTTTGCAATCTCTCAAACTCGGTAGACTCCAAATAAGGCAAGTGTAGCTTCCTCCGGTTTAGAAATCCTATAACTTTCACATCAGAACCAATAATGATATGATTCCAATTCTCCCCGGTCCTCTCATGAATCAAGATTGTATCACAAGTCGGTTCGTAGCTTAATTCCTTCTGGTTCTGTGGGAAACCTCCAATAACCGCTCGCATATCCAATACGGGTAAGCTCCGGTTCACCCGACTTTGAACATGAATAACTCCTTCGTTTGAACTCTGTTTGGTATGAATCAAATTCACATCGGTTCTCTGATGAGTTAAGTTTCCAAAACATCTTGTATCGTGGCTTGATTCGTCGCCGTTTGGCCGGAATGAATTTATTAGTGGTCGCATGTCTCCAGCGGGTTCATTGAAGATCTGCCAACTTGTATCTTCAATATCTTCTTCATATGGACTCCTTTTTAGCTGATATTCTTCGTGTTGAAATCTAGGTGAGTTGAGTATCTCTCAAGGTCCTGGTTGAGTCTGAATGCATGGAGGGATTGAGGTCTAGAAAGAACAAATCAGGAAAGATAGTCTCTCATTTATTCATGATATGTTCTCCAAGGGAGATCGTCTCTCATTTACCCTTGGCTAGACCATCATGTCCATTGATCCCCTTCTCCAAGTTTGATGGCATTCTCGATATTGTGTAATCCTCTCCTTCTTCAAAAATTTTTGTCTTCAAAACTAGTATATCTGCACATAGATAACTCAAGTTAGTTTCATGAATTAAAAGAGAGATTAGGATCTTACCTTGCAAACGATTTGTGCTCTGGTGGAGTTGATGTTGGGCATCTGGGGGTTCTCCTTTGATCAAGTAGGATATAATAACTCCTCTGCTCTGGTCTGGGGCGTTGCTCCTCTGTTTTGTAGCATTTACCCATTTGTTCACCTTGGGTGGTGATGTCTCTTTGTTTTGAGCTTGCTTTAGCATCAATCCTTTCTCTGGTGGAACTTATTTGGGGTTCATCTCTTGAGTACCTGAAATAAATTTAACACTTTGGAAAAGAAGCAAGTGCATTATGTGTTCTTTAAAAATTGTATCAAAGTTTTTCATTAGTTGCTTTAAATAAAAGGCTGTAAGGTTCTGACTTTCTATTAATTTCAGCAAGCTCACTAATATTATTTTTGACTCTTTTGACACAATATTTGTGAAAGAACAACTTACTTGAAGATCAACTTTCGTGCTCTTATTTCTCATAGCAATGAAGTGATGCAATGACTGGTCTGGGGGTTTCTCTTTGAGACATTCTCCTCTTTCAGCATCTTTAGCTCTTGAATATGCTAATCTCGTTTTTGGTTTCTCTTGTACATTGTATTTATTGGCCTGTTTTGTACCTGCATAGTCTTTCAAAAACAAAGACAAGTGCATCATATGTGAATTTAAAACTTAAGAAATAAGCTTTGTAATACTTAAACTCACAGTGATTGAATTTGCAAGTTGAAGTATGATTGGCCCTGCTTTCTCTTTCACATTCTTCTTTAGACAAATCAGATTTTTTATTTGTCTTTCTTGTAGCTTTTCTTCTTTGCTTGTTGCTCTTTCTTCTTGTCTTATTCCTGGATCAAAACTTTTTGGCAAAGACAAGTGTATTATAGCAGTCATGGAATGTTTAAAAACAAATAAACATGATTTAGCTTCGATTACTCTGAATAAATTTTCACTGAAGTGCAGTTTAAGATTATTAATCATGTTTACATGTTTCAACACTAAGGACTTTTCTTCTTCAGAATCTTCTGTCCTTAACAAAATCTTTTTAGCAGAATGAGAATTATTATAACTAAACTTGAATAGAGATTTACTTACCTGATCAGAACACTCATCTTGTTCTGTTTTGGTAGATGCCACGGTTTTGACTTTCATCATGTAATCTGGTGGTTCTTCTTGTATTGAACTGAAACTGGTGAAAACTCCATTCTTTTCAGGGGCAGGCTGGCACATTTTGTTCTTTGTATGTTGCTCTATGTCACCTTTTAAACCTGAATTACCAACCTTGGGCAGAGACAAGTGCATTATATTAGAAGTGAAATTTTTAGAACTTGAATGAACAAGACTAGTATTCAATTTCGAATCTAGCAAAGTTGTTTTTGCTAAATGTCTTTCAGGGCAATTGTCAGCAGAATGGCTTCCCCTATTACATCTATAACACGTTGGTGTATTTAAATTTATAGAGTTAGAACACTTACCTTGGCTTGGGGTATCTTGCAACTTTGGTGGTATTGCCATAATCCATCGTCTTGGCTAACGAATGGCATTAGCACTTGGGTAGTTGACTCAGCGTCAGCTTCTTCTACAAACTCTTCATGTAAGAGTTGTTTCATTTCTTTCCAAGAGGATTCTGGAACTCCAAGATGGCCTCTAACGTTAGCATCCAGTTCCCAATGTTGGAAAGCTTCTTCAATTAAGGTTTCTTCAGCAATAGTTGTCTTCTCCTCTTCTGGAATTTGATTTGCTTGAAACCATTCCTCCATGTCTTTCTACCATCTTAAGTACATCTCTGGTCCTTGATGGCGTCCTGAAAAATAAATGTGGTATGATTTCCCTTGACAAGACTCTCCATTGGCGACTTCTTCTTCAGATAGAACTTGTTCTTCTTGTTCCCAATTATCTTCATCTTCTTCCATTGGTAGTTTTAATGTACCTTGTAAAACAGAGAGAAGAAGTGTAGGATCGTGAGAATTTCTCTCCTCTTTCTCCCTCCTCTTCCTTTCTGATGGCGTCTTTCTCTTTGTTTCGATTCTCCATGAAGTTTCCCCCAGATCTAGCTTCCGCTCCGTCCGCTCCTTCCGCTTCTTCTGCACGCTCCTTGGCCATCAAGTGCTTTGGAACCCTTGTTCCTACTCCATCAGTCCCGCCGGACCCTCCAGATCCACCGGATTTGGGATCTGTCATGTATACATCGAATAATTTGAAGTTCTCTTCCGGATCTGGCGTGGTGAGGTTCTCCGGTAACTCTTTTGGGGCTTCTTTACGATTTTATCCGGTCTTTTACACTTGCTCTAACCCACAGTGGATGTTGCCTCTGAAAGGTATTGACTCTGTAACCTTACTTCTTGAGCCGACTCAATCCATAAACCATCCTTTTGATCTCGTTTACCTCAATATGAGGCTCGTTTTACCTCATTATGAGGATTTGTTACATCTCAGCTGTTTCTCCTTTGTGGAGCTTTTAAAAGTGATGATATTTTACAATCTCTTATATCATTTGTTTTGTCTGGGTTTGGAAATCTATTATCATGTTTACTCCTCTATGGAGATAGTCGATCTTTCTGTTTTCCTTTCAGATGGGAAAAGTTATTACGCAGAGTATGAAAGATGTAAGAGTTTTGGCCTTTTGGAGGAAGAATTCAGAGCCCTTCTCCAATGCCATTTTGCTGAAAACTTATGTGATCTCACCTTGCTTCGATTCAAGTTCAGTGAAAACTCTGAATGATTAATGATATGAAACAAAAATAACAAATAGAGAATAAAGATAAATGTTGGATGGATACAACCTGAGAGATATGAGCTTTTGAAGCTCTGATACCAGATGACACAAGTTTGGGAATCACTCCACAACCTTAGAACAAATGGAGATCAAAACTGATCGATTAGCTTGGGGCGGAAGTGGGATGAATGTAGCAATGGTGGTGGAAATTTGATTGACTCTCTCAATCCTTGGATGACTGACTCACTCAGCCTTTGGAACTAGACTTGCCTGAATCTCACAAACACTTCTATTCTAAGAATCAATAGAAACAAATGAATCACTCAAATGAATATAAAGACAAGAATTTAAGCAAAGACACTCTTTGAATAAAAATAAGAACAAACTTTATATTTTTTTGGTTGATTGAAAGGTGATTTACAATGAAATAAGATATGAGCTTATATAGATGCTCAGTACAACGTCCATATTCTAAACTAGGAATGAATTCATAAACTTAATGCAAAAACTAGCTGTTGGGGCCTTAAAGAGAGAAATGGCCAAAATAAGGTAATAAAAAGTTGTGTTTGATTCTTGAGAGCTTTGGCCTGAATGTGTGATGTCTTGGGACGTGTAGGATCATTAAATCCAGACTGAAATCTCGTGTAGATAGTCTTTGGCGTGAGTCTTGCTTGTCAGCTGGTGAGAAAGGAAGGGAACGTTGGTGAATGAATGCTCCAAGTGTGAACATGTCCGGATTAGGAAAGTAGGAATGAGCAAGGATTCGACTATTCCTCTGGATGCTGGTGCAGCGAGGGACGTCTTTAGAGGATTCTAGATGGTTGAGATTAACTCATGGTCGCCAAAGATATGTTTGCAATCTCTCAAACTCGGTAGACTCCAAATAAGGCAAGTGTAGCTTCCTCCGGTTTAGAAACCCTATAACTTTCACATCAGAACCGATAATGATATGATTCCAATTCTCCCCGGTCCTCTCATGAATCAAGATTGCATCACAAGTCGGTTCGTAGCTTAATTCCTTCTGGTTCGGTGGGAAGCCTCCAATAACCGCTCGCATATCCAATACAGGTAAGCTCCGGTTCACCCGAATTTGAACATGAATAACTCCTTCGTTTGAACTCTGTTTGGTATGAATCAAATTCACATCGGTTCTCTGATGAGTTAAGTTTCCAAAACATCTTGTATCCTTGGCTTGATTCGTCGTCGTTTGGCCGGAATGAATCTATTTGTGGTTGCATGTCTCCAGCGGGTTCATTAAAGATCTGCCAATTTGTATCTTCAATATCTTCTTCATATGGACTCCTTTTTAGCTGATTCTTCCTTGTTGTAAACTCTAGGTGAGTTGAGTATGCTATCAAGGTCCTGGTTGAGTCTGAATGCATGGAAGGATTGAGGTCTAGAAAGAAAAAATCATGTAAGATAGTCTCTCCTTTATTCATGATATGTTCTCCAAGGGAGATCGTCTCTCCTTTACCCTTGGCTAGACCATCATGTCCATTGATCCTCTTCTCCAAGTTTGATGGCATTCTCGATATTGTGTCAAGGAGATTTAACCATATTAAACCAAATCAACTAACCAACTATACATGTATTAAACCAACTGTGTTATCTTAATACACCCCTTTCAATCCGAGAAGCCGATTCCGAAAATGGTAAGTAAAGGTTTGAAATGGACATGTGACTGAGAAGGGAGTGAAAACGATCCGGGTTAAGAGCTTTGGTCAATTAATCAGTATGTTGGTTAGAACTCTAAACATGAAACAACTTCATAAAACTATTCTTGACCTCATTCCTCACAGTATGACAGTCAATCTCGATATGTTTGGTACACTCGTGAAAGACAGGATTAGAAGCAATATGCATTACAGAAAAGGTAATGTCCCGCCCCGTAATGGTGAGGTAAAGAAGACGACCAACAAGTTCATGATAAGATGTAGCATTGTCAATACATGTTCCTGAGTCACGACTAAGTTTGACAGTGGGATCCATCAGAACAGAGCAAGGCTTGCAAGCTAACATCCATGTCGCTTCCATGATATTAAGCGCATATTTATGTTGGTAAACAGAGATACCCAAAGCATTAAGGGAAATCTCAAGACCTAAGAAGAACTTCGGAGCACCCATATCCTTGATCTGAATGCTGCATGAAGAGAAGACTTAAGGGCAAGAAGATCTGAGTCATTGTTCGAAGCTATTATAATGTCATCAACATAAACAAGCAGAGCAATGAACGATGATCCAGAAACCTTCACAAAAAGTGTGTTATCACCAAGAAACTAGAAGAAACCAGCTGCCAAAACCACCTGAGAGAAACACGTATATCATTGATGAGAGGCCTGTTTCAAACTGTATAAGGATTTTAGCAAACGATAGTCAGGATTCGGAGGCAGAGATCCATGAAGCACCAATGTATAGCCCTGATGCAAGCTCATAAAAATCTCTTCATCCAAGTCCCCGTGTAAGAAAGTATTAGTAACATCCATCTGCGTCAGAGTCCAGCCATAGGAAGAAGCAAGACCAAGGATGAGCTTAACACTAACAAGCTTGGAAACAGGAGAAAACGTGTCAATGTAGTCAATGCCCTCTTGCTGAGTGTAGCCTTTCGCCACGAGACTAGCCTTGTAACGATCTATGGAGCCATCAGGATTATACTTGATAGTAAATACCTATTTGCAGCCAATTACATGCTAACCAGGAGGCAGTGATTCGACCAAGCGATCTCCACATCCATCGCTTTTTGTTCCAAAATGGATTTGCCATGGCTTGGTGAAATATGTGAGGTTCTGTCTCAATTGTACAAGAGAGGATAAAGGACTGACATGGAGGGCTAAGTTTAGAGTAGTCAAGAACAGAAGAGAGTGGAAAGGAAATGTAAGGAGAAATAACAGGCGAAAGAGAAGGAAAGGTTTGTATAAGGGAACAATGGAAGTCAAATAAGTAAGTAGGGACTTTACCTTGTCATTTTGGTCTGTCATTGGGCAATGCAACTTGTCCTGCACCAGTCAAAACAGTCGCAAGAGGGACAGGGATGGCACTAGAGGTATGGTGGGATGCAGCAGAGGAAGATGAAGAAGCAACAGATGTAGATGAAGATGCATCAGAAGATGATGAAGATGCAGCAGGAGGAGGACAGACTTGCACATAAATGATATTATCAAGAGCAACAAGAGTGGAAAAAGGCAATATAGACAAGGAATAAAAATCATCAGAGGATGAAATCACTGTAAAAGGAAAAGTCGTTTCATGGAAAGCAACATTTCGAGATACAAAGATTTGATTTGTAACTAGATTCAACACCTTATATCCCTTATAACCAGACGAATAACCTAAAAAGACACAAGGAACAGCCCTATGAGTAAATTTAGTTCTATCCTTCAAGTGCATGGAGACATAACACAAACACCCAAATTAATGCAAGGAAGAATAATCTAGAGCCTTCTTATACGTCAGTTCATGAGGAGAAAGGTTATGCAAGAGCAATGATGGAGTGTGATTAATGAAGAAGACATCAGTTAAAACACATTCACTCCAATACACCAATAAGACTTTTGATTGAAACATTAAAGCACGAGCCACATTAAGCTGATGTTGATGTTTACTGTCAACTATAGAATTTTGTTATGGGGTATATGCACAAGAAAACTGGTGTATCATGCCATGCTCTTTAACAAATTGGGGAAATGCAAACTTAAGAGCATTGTCACGATGTATAGCTTTAATGACAAATTAAAATTGTGTTGCAATGTGTTTAACAAAAGCATAAAAGATAGTAGTAACATCACTTTTGTTTCGTAGTATGTAAATCCAAGTAACCTGAGTACAATCATCAACTATCGTAAGAAAAATACTTATACCCATCCACAAACGCAACAGAAAATGCCCCCCCCCCCCAGATGTCTAAGTGAATAAGATCGAAAGGAGAAGAGGAAAAATTGTTATGAGAAATAAACGGTAAAGTTTTTTGCTTAGCTAAAGGACAGAATTCGCAATGAGATACACTAGATTTAGACATTGGAAAAATACCAGGAATATGCTGTAACTTGGCAGAAGAAGGATGTCCAAGGCGTTGATGCCAAATATGTCCATCTACCAAGGACAGAAGAACTAACATGAGGCTCAAGGACGTGAGGTCTATGCATGAGGACCCTTCTACCAATCATTAAGTCCCGAGTATAGTCTAACAAGTGGAGTAAAAATGAGCAGAGCCATTATCATGTTGCAACAGAGAACTCACACTAATCAAATTGAATTTGAAAGCAGAAACATAGAAAACATTATGTAAAACAAGATGCTCAGAGATATGCATAGTGCATGTATGCGATATAGGGACCCTAGTGCCATCTGCAAAAGAGACTGTAACACCTTGTACATGAAAAGTTGCACTGAACAATGTTAGATCAGAACAAACATGGCTTGTAGCCCCACTGTTAATTATCCAACAACCGGAGGGAAGGACATTTGAGAGAGATGAAAGGCATTGATGTTGAAAGGTAAGAGAGTGATTGGTAAAACGAAGGCTAGATGAAGAAAAAGGAATTGAGAAATTACCAGAGGTAGATTGTGGAACCATGTAGCCATATTCAGTGATCGAAGCCGATGGAAAAGGGGAAGACGGCTCTAGAATCCGAACATGAGCATAAAGTTGATTGATCAAGGCCTGGACCTGATCAACACTGAATTGGCTCAAGTCAAGGTTCGCAGCACTCTGAAGTGGTGGGGCTGTAACTGCATTAGCCACAATACCATTTTGGGGAAACTGAGGAGGCTGAAATGAGTAATTGTACCGAGGACGAGAATCTGACTGAGTTGAACCACGAGGTTGATATGCCTGCTAAGGAGAATAAGTCTGTTGAGGCTAAAAATATTGTGCAGGTGGAGACGGACCAGCAGGACACTGAGTTTGCTGAGAAGAGCGATGGCCAAAAGGATAGCCATTTAATTTATAGCATTTCTGACTTATATCACCAGTGCGTCCACAGTAAGTACAAACAAGACGTTGCTGTGGACGAGAGTTAAGATAGGCTGCAGTGTAGGCATCATTGACTATAAGACCAGTGTAATAACCAGGAGAGTCCGACTCTTGCATAGCGGGATAATAACCCTCCGCAGAATCATAGGCTGGACAAAAAGCTTGAAAAGCGACATTATCAAATTTCATCGATGGCTTGAGAGACTTCTGACGCTCATCCTGTGTAACCATGTTGAATACATCTTCAATGGTAGGAATAGGCTTGAGCATCAGGATATGCCTCTCAGTAGGTTCAAAAACATCATCCAATCCCATAAAGAATTTTGTAACTCTACTACGTTGCTGTAAACGTTCCCACAATAGCGGCATTGCACTCACAACGACCACATGTGCACAAAGGCAACTCAACATAATTCTTGTGCTCCTCCATAAAGTAACAATCTCCATATAGTAAGTACTAACAGCTACAGATCCCTGTTGGATATAACATAAGCGTTATTCTATCTCATAAACCCTAGGCGCGTCATCTTGCTTAAAATAGGATATGAGGTTCTTCCAAATATCTTCAGCAGTAGACATGAATAGCAAGCTTTGACCAATTTTCTTAGAAACTGAATTCATAAGACAAGTTGCTACCATATCGTTACAAATACTCCAAGATCCAGCATCCTATGTGTACTAGGAGGTCGAGAAATCGTACCGTTAATAAAACCAAGCTTGTTACGCACATTCAGTGCCATCCTTACAGATATCCTCCAGGAGTGAAAACCAGAACCAGAGGATAATCGATGGAGACAGCGTGATCTGATGCATGAAGGAAGTAAGGATTCTCGTATTGGTCCAGGTATGGGCGTTTACATTCAGGATCCGAAGTCGCGGCTTGATTTGGATGACTCGAACTCATCTCAGACGATGGAAATGAGAACGACGATGGAGAATCGTGCTGAATTGATGATGAAACAGAGAAAGGCAACAAAATGAGGTAAAAAAAAAGCAGAGAAAAAGCGAAAAGAAGAAATTGAAAGGGAGAATCGGGAGAAAATCAAGCACCGCGAGAATGAAAAGAGCCAAAAAATGCAAGACCATTTGTGAAATCGAAGTACTCATGATGAATTGAGGATAATGAAAGCTCGAATCGAATAAAAAAACAGTTTGATTTCACGAGAAACAATGGCAGAAGACGTTTCGTCAGCTCTAATACCATATTGAAAAAGATTGTAACAATATTTGTCATTAATTATGAAAATAAAATGTACAAAATGTATATATATTCTGAGTTAAGCTAAAGGAGACTTAACCAGTTTCAACCGAATCAACTAAACCAATTATACATGTACTAAACCAACTGTATTACCCTAATAGAGATTCTCCCAAGTCTCAACGATATACTTGTTTAGGTTAGTAAACACTTCTACCAAGTTGCCAGTATGCACAGGAGAATTCCAATCCACTCTCGAAGGATACAATTGACATTATCGTCAAATTAACAGATGGGAGCCTGTGGGACGAGACTCTTTACTAAAACTTTTTAAACACTTGTGGATTATACGTTTTCAGTTGAGAACATCAGAAAACCTTTGGAAGGAAGATTCTCTTCATCATCCCGAATGCCTGTTTGTTTCCAAGTCAAAGGCACTGGTTTCCGAAGATGATCTACACTTGTCGAGTACTCCCTAATCCCTCTAGTGGACGGACAAGTTCAACCAACTAAGAAAAATAAATACTCTGCCTAGGCATTTTACAAAATGCTCATGAACATTACCGTTGAAAAAATGGAGGAAATAAACAATGACTAATTCACATCTGATTTGAGAAAAATAATTTAGCTAGACGAAATGATGAACTATGATATGTCAGCAACACAATAAAAAATGTATGCTCGACCACAATAAGCTTGGTGCATGGTAACATTACTAACATATAAGATGAATAAATGTAAAAAGTTGCTGACAAATTACATTTTTGACAAACGTTGATGTTACATTTTCGACAAAGGTTGATGATATATGTCTAACCGTGATGAAATTCGGTACTTTTATTGAAAACACTAATAAAATGAAACATACATGATTAAAATTAAAAAGAAAAACAGAAAAAATTAATTAAATAAAAACTCTCCAACTGTTATAAAACAAACTGCTATATGTTTATAATATTATAATATTATAATATATGTTGGAAGAGATATGTGAGAAAAGAGAAATTGTGAGAGAAAACTTTATTCATATCGTATGTTAATTGTAATAATAAAAATGAACATAAAGGTCCTATTTATAGAAGTTAATGATATTGGAAGGGGATGTATAATGACAAAAGAGCAATAAATAATCATCCATTTATAATACTTCCCCTTAATTATCTATTATTAATAATGTTATACGTACTGCCTCGTTAAAAACCTTATCATGGAAAAACCTGTTTGAGATAAAAAAGCATGACAGGAAAAAAGAGTGCAGTAACGCTCCCCATAGAAATGATGGATATATTATTTCTTCAAAAATCTCGTAAGTGACGCATTCCGATACTATGAACATGTTTTCTGAATGTTGTAGTGGAAAATGCCTTTGTAAATAAATCAGCTGCACTGTCGCATGAACGAACATATTGAATGTCCACTTCTTGATTTTTCTCAAGCTCTTTTATGGAATGATAAACATGATTTTAGCAAGCTGTTTTAGAATCAAACCCAAACCAAAATAATGATGTAGTATAGTGGTGAGGGGTATCAATCCAGCTTAGGTTGATGAAAGTTACTAAGAATGCAAGAGCTAAGCAAATCTAAGTGAAATCGGGTAAATGGGGGAGAAAATTGATAAAAACTAAATGCAAATGCTAAATGATCAAGAAAACTATTTTAAAATCCCCTCTTACGGATTAAACAACTACTAGATGAACTCTAAGAATTTAAAATGCAAGACTACTAATTATTAAAAATCGAACTCTAAAAGCAGATAAACATAGAAATTTCTAACAACCTAGAACAATGACTTTTAAGACTAAAGAAGCAAACTTTATAACTAGAGAATGATAACTTTGAGTTTTTAAAATGCTAAAAGAGGATCTAAGATTGAGGGTCATGTTAAGAGGGTTCAAGATTCAAGCTTGAGTTTTGAAAACATTAGATCTACACATTTTGTGCTATATCTAAGCCTTGAGAAGCTAAAAGAGGTTTATCCATGGCATGTGGTATAAACCCTTTCCTCAACCCTTCCTCCTAACCCATGGCGTGTGGTGGAAAGATGGGTCAAAGAACATTGAGCATAGATCTCAAATAATGGCCTAACTAGCTCCCTAAGCATCCATGGCGTTTGGGAAAGGATGAGCTAGTCTCTTGGATTTGGTTTTAAGAGATTCCTGAATCCCACCAAGGTAAGGAGATCTCTGAGATCAAAGAGATATTTCCCAAGACTCTCTAAGCATTAAGAGCCCAAATCCAAGAAGAGAATAGATTAAGAAGAAGAAAAAGTCCCAAGCTTAAACCCTTTAAACCCTCATAATCGCCCCAACCTTAAATCCAAGGGAAACTACTCGCTACAAATTGTTAAAACACACGAAAATGCAAAGGATGAAAAGCTAAACATGATTAAAACGATTAAACAAAAGCGATTAAGGAAAATACTTAAGATTAATGCAAGATTAAGGTTCACAAATGTCAAAAGCTTAAAACCAAGATCAATGGCGGCTAAAACCTAAAGAAAAGATAAAGATAACATAGCCTAAGAAGAGGGGAACATATCGAATGGTTTATATCCTCACAAAATTGGATAGACAAAAGTAGAAATGGTCCCCTCACTAAACTCCAAAAGTGAGCTGTCCGGATAAGGTTCAGAGATCGAGTTGGGCAGTCGATCTCTTACTCGATCTCTCGGCTAGAACGTCTGCTTTTGCTCGATCCTTGGGTCGATTCGGTCGGATGGATCGAGTATTTCTATCGATCTTCTAGTCGATCCTTGGATGATCGGGTCGTGAACTCGATCTGGCCCTCGTTCTGCATGGCTTAGTTCACGTCCGTACTCACGATCGATCACCTTGGTCGATCTTGACCTCGATCCCTTCCTTGAAACGACCCGGGCTTAGTCGATCTTCTGGTCGATCTCATCTAGATCGACCTGCCTAGCTCAATCTTTCTCTCGATCTCGGTCTCTTTGCTGAATGGCTGAGTTCTCCCAAGTGTCCACAAGCTCCCTCTCGATCCTTAGCACGTCAACGCAACCTCCATAGCTCCAGTGTATCCAAAACAACCTGAATATGTTGCAAGAATGCAAAAAATATGCAAATGCTAATGCAAAGTGCACTTAGGACCTAAAATAAGACAAATGGTGCAAACATAGCCTATTATGTAAGATGAATGCATGAGAACTACTCTAAATGCATGCTAAATATGCGAAATATATGAGTATATCAACTCCCCTAAACTTGCCTTTTGCTTGCCCTCAAGCAAACAAAATTCAAGAAAGGAAGAGAGGTTTTAAAAGTGGGTTCTCCCAAGTGTCCACAAGCTCCCTCTCGAACCTTAGCACGTCCACGCAACCTCCATAGCTCCAGTGTATCCAAAACAACCTGAATATGATGCAAGAACGTAAGAAATATGCAAATGCTAATGCAAAGTGCACTTAGGACCTAAAATGAGACAAATGGTGCAAACCTAGCCTATTATGTAAGATGAATGCATGAAAACTACTCTAAATACATGCTAAATATGCGAAATATATGAGTATATCAACTTTCCAAAACTTGCCTTTTGCTTGTCCTCAAGCAAACAAAATTCAAGAAAGGAAGAGAGGTTTTAAAAGTGGGAGCTCAAATTCCTTTACAAGTGTTTTTCAAATGAATCAATTCAATGGTCCTAGTTCTTAATCCTAAGATGCAACACACAAACTCATACTCCAAAGAACTTAGCCATATTCATCACATGTTGAATCTCAAATCATGACTCTCATATTCCAAACAATCCAAGAATCATAATCTTTAACATTCATTAAGATCAAACCGCGAATCACACTTATGCATTTTAAAACCGAATACATTTGGCTTAGGGACAAAGGTTATGTGATAAAAATGATCTCATTTAAGTGGGTAAATCAAGCAATGGGTTATCTCAAAAAGGAATGAACTTATGCATAATGCTAAAGGTAAAGACAATTGATGCATACATGACTAGACTCTCATCTACCCATATACACTAACCATGATCCTAAAACCCTCTCTCATTCTTTCTTTCTTTTTAAAGCTCACTCACCCTCTAGAGACTACCCATATCAAACAAGGTAAGACGCCAAGCAAAACCCAAATAAATACTATCATTTTTCAAACACAACTTAGGGAAACATCTTAAACCTTATAGCTAGTGGGATTGCCTTTCTTAGACTTAGCTCTTTTCTTTTCTTTTTGGTAGCTCTTTTCTCAAATACTTTTTTTTTCTTTTTCTTTTAACACTTGGCCTTTTGGCTCTTTTCTCATAATTTTTTTTTCTTTTTGAGAGCTACCTTATTTTCATTTAAACTTGAGCTTTTACAATACAAAACAATGCCACCCACTTAAAACTATGAATCCCTTTTAAACAAACTCCCAACAACAACTTCTTTTTAAACCGAAACAAGTAAGCAAATTCAAGAACACCCATGAATCCACACCCTAACCTTAAGCCTAAAACTAGCTTCAAAATGCAAAGCTAGCAATCATATGAGAGCCTAATCATGTCGCCTAAACCTAACACTTTATGCCAAGTTCAAACCGAAAATAAGGCCTCACAATGATGTCACACAAGAAAATTGGCTTGAAAGGAGGATAAGGGTAAAGGTAAGGAGTTCTATTTAGGCTTACAAGAAAGTGGTAAGAAGGGAGTAAGAAAGCCTAAATATGTATATGTGATCCATGTATCCTTTTTTCAAATGCACAAGTATGATAATTCAAAAATTCAAGTTAAGGTTCTCACTTGATAGGAAAGGATTCAATTCATGTTTGTTCAACTTAAGCCACGAAAATCAAAACAAATTATCCAAATATGGTTAGAGCTTACTTTCAAAGTTTGAACAATGCATCAAAGAACTACTAACTAGGGCCTTGAAACAATTCATGAGCTTAAAACACTTTTCAAGAAAAACTTTTGCTCCTTATGCAAATGCAAACAACCTAAATGATTAAAATTCTAGACTCAATCCTAAAATGTTTGACAATGCAAATGCAAGCTACATGATTTTTTTGAAATTTTTTAAAAACTTTATGATTTTTTGTATTTTTCTATGCCTTAGATGATGCATGAAGACTCAAGTATGATAACTCAAAATAAGATCCAAATAAAATATGTCAAACCACACACTCTCCCCCAAACTTGAATGACACCGTCTCAGTGGCAAACAAATTCGAGAGGAGATCAAAACGCAAAGCAAAAAATGAAAAATGCATTTTATTTACAAGGGTTGTGTGTTGGTACCTTGGAGTTAGGAACAGCTGGAACTTGAGGATGCTTCAGTCCTCCTGCTCTTGCGAGGAGTGTCGTGGGTGATTTCCTTGCCCTTCCTCTTGCTTGTGCCTTCTTGTAGAGAAAGGCGTGCGGCTTGGTTGTCGCCTTGGGGCTCACGGATCTCAACTCCTCCGGTTGATCTTCTTCTCTTCTCCGGTTGCTCAACCTCTTCACTCACGGTCTTCTCGGATGATCTCCTTTGTAGGTCCTTGATCTTCCTTGCCAACTTCTTAATCATTTTCCCTTGCCATTTGTTGACTTTGCGCTGGATCTCCACCACTGAAGCAAGGAACTTTTCTGCTTTTGTTCTTGGCTCATAATCAAGCTTTGGGAGGTCAAAACTCGCTGGCATCACGGCATCTGAAGGAGGTGACTCTGGAGGTGCACGAGCTAGCTGAGGGGGAGCTGCTGCTGGTCCAAGAGCTGCGAAGCATTCCTCTTCACTTGGCAAGAACTCGATGATTCCCATGCTGTCTAGGTTCGCCTCTTCTAGGTTGGGCAAGATGAACACCTTCTTCTCATGCTCACAGTTGTAGAACAGGTAAGCATAGAATCCTGGAGCCGGCGTAGGACCCAAGGAATCCGTGTTGCGCACGTAGGTCTCGTCCATGTAGGCTCTCTCCGCGCAAGGCTCAAACTCTTGAAGAGGAACTCCGGCTTGTATGAACAGCGGTGTGAGGAAGCCTCCAATAAGTGCTGAGCTCGCCTTACACCTCAATGCCCACGCCTTGTACTTGACCAAAAAAGAGGCCAAGATACAACCATAGTTGACGTCGTCGCCTAATTCATCCTCCATCGGTTCATCATTCTCCTCTTGGCTGCAAACAACTTTCTTAACTCCTTGGAAGAGAAAGCACAACTCATTCTTAGTGACCGTTGGAGCCACAGATCGCCCACTGAAAGTGTTGGCTAGGAGTTTGAGGGCATATCTCAGCACGGGGTTGCGAACTTTCTTGATCTTTGCGGTGTTGGCTTTGTAGTCATCATCGCAGATCAATTCCCATAGGTCATTCGCTGATTTGAGCTGAGGGAATTCCACTTGCTTTTCCGCAGCATTAAGACCGTAGGCTTGGCATAGCTCGGTGATGGAGAGGTGGTAAGTTTGCCTCCTGATCTTGAACGTGAGGTGACCTTTGGAGGGAGCTGGAAGGCTTGGATCTTCATAGGAGAAGTCCAAGGTTGAGAGGAAGTCAAGAGCCGCCTTGGGGTAAGTAGGGCAGTCCATCCTTGACAGACACGCAAGCCCCATGTCTTTCAGTAGCTTGTCAAAATCCTCCAGCAATCCCAGCTTATCTAAGAGGTCCCGGCTTGCAAACTTAGTGGGTTCAAACCGGAGCCTCTCTAGCCTTTTCTTTGCCTTCTTCTCCTTCTTGCTCCATCTAACCCTCTCCTGAACCACTTGCTGAGTTTCTTCCTCTTGTGTCGCCAAATCTCTGCTTCTCTTGGGTGTCATTGGTACCTGAAACACAAATTCTCAAAGAGAAGAATGAGTCTAGGCGGCGATTTAAAGAAAAAGAGTAGGCAAGAGAGAAAAACTCTTAACACAAATCCTAGATTTTTGAGGATTTTATAAAATTCATCAATAGAAGGAGAAAATATCTAGAGATAAGACCAAATCAAACAATTTTCCCTTAGATACTTATAAAAATTCATCCTAATCCCTAGCAAATAACACTAAATCATTTCAAAGAAAAGGATATTTTCTAAAAATTCAAACATGAAAATCAAAAAACTCTGAAATACCTTTGAAATGATGAATGCTAGATGCTCTTAGCCTTAAATCAAACTCACACTCTTTCTTTTCTTTAGAAAACAGTTTCGAAACACACTGGAGAGAGTGTGTGCACAAGTGTTTATAAAGACCAAGAAAACTATGAATGCATGCAAGTGGTTTCTGAAAAAGTGTGGTCAAGGCAAACATCTTTTGCCAAGAGTGTGAGCACAAGTGTTTATAAAGACCAAGAAAACTATGGATGCATGCAAGTAGTTTCTGAAAAAGTGTAGTCAAGGCACATCTTTCATGGTCAAAGATGCTTGCCTTGACCACAATTCAAATTTAAAATAGGAGGGAAAGAGAAAGAGGGGGAAAAATTTGAACTAACATCGGCATGAGATCGAGTCAAATTGGTCGATCTTGACCTTGATCTCATGCCCATGTTGCCTGTAATCGAGAGGGTTGGTCGATTGAGGGCTCGATTTGAATTGAATCAAGCCTTAGATCGAGTGTGCCCCCTCGGTCCATGATCCTACGTGGTTATGGCATTACTCCTTAGATCGAGTCCCTTGATCGATTTTGAGGTCGTTTGGGCAAGGATCGAGTGAGCTGATCGAGTAAACTGATCGATCCAGTTCGAGGATCGAGTGAGGTCAGTTGATCCACACCCGTTTGCATTTCAAGCTAAACACATGGATGGGTCATCCTCTCTAAATCGACTGACTCATTCGATTGTCTACTCGATCTCATCTAGATCGAGTGACTTCACTCGATTCACTAGGTCGATCTAGTAAAGATCAAGCCAGGATAGGTCGATCTATCACTTGATCGCTTGTCCCTGTTTGCTCCTTTCCTTGCCCTTTTGACTCCAAAATCGTGACCTCCGGTTCCCTTATCCTTTCATCTACACACTTAAACTAAAAGAGCATAAAATTGAAACAAAATAAAGCAGAAATATGTACAATGATAGACATGGAAATGCCTCTCAAGTGCACTTGTTTTACGTCCCTTAGCTTGACTTTATTTGGTTTAGGCTAGAGGTGGGTCTTGGAGAAGCAACGTGGTGCTCTCCTTGCTGCATTCACTCGCCATGTAGGGCTTGACTCTATGCCCACTCACCGTGAAGCTCTCTCCACTCTTGCCAAACAAAATAACCGCCCCATACGGTAACACTTCCTTAATCTCAAAAGGACCGCTCCACCTAGACTTGAGTTTTCCAGGGAACAACTTCAACCGTGAGTTGTAGAGCAGCACCAGACTTCCCTCCTTGAGCTCCTTAAGCACCAGCTTCTTGTCATGAACCGCCTTGGTCCTTTCTTTGTAGATCTTGGCACTCTCATAAGCATCTAGCCTTAGTTCATCAAGCTCATGGAGTTGCACCAGCCTTTTCTCTTGTGTCGTCTTGAGATTGAAGTCACTTGCTTCACAGCCCAAAGAGCTCTATGCTCTAACTCCACAAGGAGGTGACAAGACTTTCCGTAGAGGAGGTTAAAAGGAGTAGTACTAATGGGAGTCTTGAATGCTGTTCTATACGCCCATAGAGCTTCATCAAGCTTGCTTGCCCAATCCTTTCTAGTTACCCCCACGGTTTTCTCTAGAATAGCCTTGATTTGCCTATTTGACAATTCCACTTGGCCGCTGGTTTGAGGGTGATAGGTCGTAGCTACCTTGTGTTTAACTCCATACTTCTTCAAAAGACCCTCAAAGACCTTGTTGATGAAGTGGCTGCCCCCATCGCTGATCACTACCTTTGGAACTCCGAACCTTGGAAAGATGATAGTCTTGAAGAGCTTTATCACAACCTTTGCATCGTTAGTTGGGGAAGCTATAGCCTCAACCCACTTAGACACATAGTCTACAGCCACCAGGATATATTTGTTGCCGTAAGAAGATGGGAATGGACCCATGAAATCAATCCCCCAAGCATCAAACACATTCACCTCAAAGATTGGTACCTGCGGCATCTCATTCCTCTTTGTGATGTTCCCAGCTCTTTGGCAAGCTTCACATGACTTTACAAACTCATGAGCATCCTTGAAGAGTGTAGGCCACCAAAATCCAGCTTGTAGAACCTTTGTAGCCGTCTTGAAAGAAGCAAAGTGCCCACCATAAGTCATATTGGGCAATGGAGAAGAATGTCTCTAGCTTCTTCTCTTGAAACACATCTTCGATATAAGCTGTCCACGCCCCTCTTGTAGAGATAAGGGTCATCCCAAAATTAGTGAGAGATGTCCGTCATGAACTTCTTCTTATGGTAATGATCCTAGTGAGTAGGCTCTTCTCCACAAGCCAAGTAGTTGACAATATCCGCATAACAAGGTAGGTCTTCTTCCTTGAAGCTCAAGACTTCTTCAAACTTCTCATCTAGCCTTGCACATACCACTGTGTTGACCATCATAAGCTGCTCTTCAGGGAGTGAGTCATCCAAAGGTAAGACATCATCCACTCTCATCCTTGAAAGATGATCAGCTACACCATTCTCTATACCCTTCTTATCATTGATCTCCATATCAAACTCTTGTAAAAGAAGGATCCATCTGAAGAGTCTCGGCTTGGTGTCTTTCTTGGAGTATATGTACCTCAAGGCGGCGTGATCATTTTACACAATGACCTTAGAACCCACCAAGTATGATCTAAACTTCTCAAAAGCGAACACCACGGCTAGAAGCTCTTTCTCGGTGGTAGCATACTTCACTTGCGTGCCATCCAAGGTACGACTTGCATAGTAGATCACATGCAGCCTCTTATCCTTCCTCTGACCCAAAACAGCACCCACGACGTAGTCACTCGCGTCGCACATTATCTCAAACGGCAGGTCCCAATCAGGAGCTTGAACTATAGGCACGGTGACCAGAGCTTCTTTGATGGTCTTAAAGGCTTGAAGGCATTCTTCATCAAAGATGAACTCGGCTTCTTTGCACAGTAGCCTTGTAAGAGGACGTGCTATCTTGGAGAAATCCTTGATAAACCTCCTGTAGAAGCCTGCGTGACCTAAGAAACTCCTTATCCCCTTCACATTAACCGGCGGCTCTAAGCTCATCATAACCTCTATCTTTGCTTTGTCAATCTCAATCCCTTGCTCATAAATCTTGTGCCCAAGTACAATGCCTTCCTTCACCATGAAGTGACACTTTTCCCAATTCAGCACCAAGTTTGTCTCCTCACATCTCTTGAGAACCCTGCAAAGATTTGACAAACAACCATCAAAAAAAGCACCATACACAGAAAAATCATCCATGAAAACTTCCACCATTTCCTCTATGAGGTCAGAGAAGATAGACATCATGCACCTTTGAAAGGTTGCTGGTGCATTACATAACTCAAATGGCATCCTTCGATAAGCAAAGGTACCATATGGGCATGTGAAAGTTGTCTTCTCTTGGTCATTATGATGAATGGGAATTTGAAAGAAACAACTATAGCCATCAAGAAAACAGTAGTATGGGTGATTAGCTAATCTCTCAAGCATTTGATCAATAAAGGGAAGAGGAAAATGATCTTTTCTAGTGGCTGAGTTAAGTTTCCAATAATCAATACACATTCTATGTCCGGTTATGGTTCTTGTAGGAATTAACTCATCTTTTTTATTCTTTATGACCGTGATACCCCCTTTCTTTGGTACCACATGGACCGGAGAGACCCATGTGCTATCACTGACAGAGTATATCACGTCAGCTTCTAAAAGTTTTAAGATCTCTTTCTTCACTACTTCATTTAAGTTAGGGTTCAAACGTCTTTGATGTTCTATTGAATAAGTGTTTTCATTCTCTAAGTGAATCATGTGAGTACAAAGCATTGGTGAAAGGCCCTTGATGTCACTTAGAGAGTACCCAATGGCCTTTCTAAACTTCCTCAACTTCTTAAGGAGTGAGTTTAACTCATCATCACTCAGATTTTCATTCACAATGACAGGATAAGTGTCATTAGGTCCCAAGAAAGCGTACCTTAGCCCATTTGGGAGCTCCTTTAGGTCTACTTTTGGGGCTAGCAGATCGCTCCAGTCCTCATCGTGGCTTGTGTTGACGTTGCCATCCTCATTAGCCCCTTTTGAACCCGAGTCATGAGCTTTCAGGCTGCCATCTTGAACCGTTGCTACCACTGAGATCGAGCCAGTCAGTCGATCTTCCTCTCATTCTAGGCTGGATCGATTGCACTCTCTCGATTCACTTGCTCGATTTGATGTGGATCGAGCAGGAGATCGATTCACAAAGTCGTTCTCTGAACAGATCGAGTTGCCTCGGTCGATTGTCTCATCGATCTTCTTCCTGGATCGAGTAACTTGGTCAATCTTCGGGTCGATCTCTAGGCACTCGCCTTCATCTTCTTTCACAACCTTGCGAGAATCAAGGATGTGTACATACTCCTGGGTCTGTTCACTCAAGAAACCATACTCTCCACACTCTTTAGTCAAAGCCAGCTGTAGATGATCCTCTTGTGCCAATTCCTCAAGCAATTCATCAGCCAATTCATCCAAAGTTTCAATGTAGAACGCTTGTCCTTCAATGGTTGGCTTCTTCAAGATTTCATTGATGTCAAAGTTTAATTGATGTCCTTGCCAAGGTGTAGAGAAATCTTACAATTCTTCACGTCGATGATCGCTCCAGCAGTTGCTAGAAAGGGTCTACCAAGGATTATAGGGTCCTTTGGTTCCTCATCCATTTCTAGCACTACAAAATCTGTTGCCACATTCACATTGCTGATCCTCACATGTAGGTCTTCAAGCAAGCCTACATGGAGCCTTATACTTCTATCAGCCAGAATGAGAGAGATTCTACACTCCTTAAACTTGGTAAAGCATAGCTTTTTGGCAATAGAGTGAGGAATAAGATTAATGCTTGCACCAAGATCACATAAGCAGCTTTCAAACTTCAAAGGACCTAGTGCACAAGGGATAGTGAATGACCCCGGATCTCCTAGCTTCTTTGGTGCTATCTCCTTGTGGATAATTTCACTGCATTCCTGACTCAATACCAAGACCTCGTCACTCTCTTTCTCCTTCTTAGCAAGCATATCCTTCAAAAACTTAGCATACTTTGGCATCATTGCTAAGCAATCAACCAAAGGCAGTTTGATCTCAACATTCCATTTGTGCTTCTCAAACAGAGCCTTATGCTTCTCAATCAGCTGTTTCTTGAAGCGTCCAGGGAAAGGAAGCTTTGGTACGTAGGGTGGAGGCACGTAAGCTTCTTTCTCTTTGCTAACTTGCTCTACTTTCTTCTCTAAAACTGCTTCCTTGCATTTCTTAGGTTTTGCAATCCAGACATTGTCAAACGTGATCTCTTGATCATTTGAAAGCTTACTCCCCCTTTCTTGAACCACAATGTCCTCATTGTCTTCAGGTACAGACCTCGGTGGTAGCTCTTTGCCACTTCTCAAAGTAATAGCGTTGGCATACTCCTTAGGGTTGGCTTCACACTTCCCGGGTAAGCTACCTTGACCGCTTGAACTAGCTTTTCCTTTCTCTAGCTGGCGTATCTTGTTGTTGAGGTTAGTGATCTGAGTAGACACCTCAGTAAGAGAAGAGTCCAGCCTATTGTTCATATCAACAAACTTCTGATTTGTCGTTGCTTGGCCCTGAAGCAATTGTTGAAACATTGCTTGAATCGGATCTTGAGGTGGCGGTTGAGTTTGTTGCTGTTGAGGCACGAAACCAGGAGGAAACACAGGAGAGTAACTCTTGTTTCCTTGCTGTTGCTGACCTTGGAAGTTCCCTTGTCTTTGCCCTTGGTACCCACTGTTTTGTGTAAACCCTCCTTTGTTATAAGGAACAAAAGGTTTACCTTGTTGTGGAGGGTACACTTGATCTTTAGGGTTCTCCACATTGGTACTTCGGTAAGAGAGGTTGTTGTTGCCTTGATACCCTTGAACATAGCCATGTGGCTTAGAATAGTTCTGACCTCCAACCCAATTCGCTTCTTCTTGGCTCAGCTCTAACTCTTCAATAACATCTTCAGCTTCTCCCACAAAGTGTACATGCTTTTGATTTGCAAGTACTAACTTGTCAATCTTTTCATGGAAAGACTTCAGCTCCTTCTTGTTTGCCTCAAGGTCAGACCCTCTTGGTGCTCTATCATAATCTTCAGCATAGTTTCCATCACTCAAAGCAAGATTCTCAATGAGCTCCATTCCCTCTTCTACATTTTGACCAAGAAAGTTGCCTTTACTCTCTGTGTCCAGGAGCATTCGAATCTTGGGAAGGGCTCCTCTGTAGATGGTGCTCAAGAGTGTCTCCTCACTGAAGCCGTGATGAGGACATGCAATGGTGTAGTCCTTGAACCGCTCCATTGCTTCACTAAAGGTCTCATTCTGTCTTTGTGTAAAACCGCTAATCTCACTCCTTAGCCGAGCTGTTCTTGTGCTGGAGAAGAGCTTAGACAGAAATGCCTTCTTGCAATCAGCCCATGATGTTATAGTCCCCTGAGGTAAGGTCTTCTCCCAATGCCTTGCTTTATCCCCAAGTGAAAAAGAGAAAAGCCTAAGCTTGAAACTGTCCTATGAGATGCCATTGATCTTGATCATTCCACACACTTGCTCAAAAGTTGTCAAGATGCTCCAAAGGATCCTCCATTGCAAGTCCATGGAACTTGTTGTTCTGCACCATAGAGACAAAGCCTGGCTTGATCTCGAAGTTATTGTTTTGCACCGGTGGAGGGGTGATACCAAAACGGTTGTGATGAGTGTTTGAAGCATCACCCGCACCAATGATCCTTGGTTGCCTTGGAGCGTGGTTGGGGTTTCCATTACCCTTTCCAGCAGCAGCACGGTGAGGTGGAGCCTCAGCTTGGTCTTGCTCAGCCATGACCTCAAAGTCAAGAAGATCTGGTTGCAATATCTCCTCAAATTGTTATTCTTGTTCTCTTGCCCTTCTTTCTCTTGCACTTCCAAGTTGATGAATGTTGTCTAGAGGTCGTAGTAAGTTGTTGTCACCACAAGACCTCAGATTCATGTACCTGAGAAGACAAGTATGAAGGTAGATAGATTAGTAACCAAAGTAAAAATAAAAACTTAGTCTCTACTAAGCTCCAAATCATAATACTTTCAACTCAAACCCAAGTTGGCAACGGTGCTATTTGATAAACATGATTTTAGCAAGCTGATTTAGAATCAAACATAAACCAAGATAATGATATAGTATAGTGGCGAGGGGTATCAATCCATCCTAGGTTGATGAAAGTTACTAAGAATGCAAGAGCTAAGCAAATCTAAGTGAAATCGGGTAAATGGGGGAGAAAATTGATAAAAACTAAATGAAAATGCTAAATGACCAAGAAAATTATTTTAAAATCCTCTCTTAAGAGTTAAACAACTACTAGATGAACTCTAAGAATTTAAAATGCAAGAATACTAATTATTAAAAATCGAACTCTAAAAGCAGATAAACAGAGAAATTTCTAACAACCTAGAACAATGATTTTTAAGACTAATGAAGCAAACTTTATAACTAGAGAATGATAAATTTGAGTTTTTAAATTACTAAAAGAGGATCCAAGGTTGAGGGTCATGTTAAGAGGGTTCAAGATTCAAGCTTGGGTTTTGAAAACATTAGATCTACACATTTTGTGCGATCTCTAAACCTTGAGAAGCTAAAAGAGGTTTATCCATGGCGTGTGATATAAACCCTTTCCTCAACCCTTCCTCCTAACCCATAGCGTGTGGTGGAAAAATAGGTCAAAGAACATTAAGCATAGATCTCAAATAATGGCCTAACTAGCTCCCTAAGCATCCATGGCGTTTGGGAAAGGATGAGCTAGTCTCTTGGATTTGGTTTTAAGAGATTCCTGAATCCCGCCAAGGTAAGGAGATCTCTGAGATCAAAGAGATATTTGCCAAGAATCTCTAAGCATTAAGAGCTCAAATCCAAGAAGAGAATAGATTAAGAACAAGAAAAAGTCCCAAGCTTAAACCCTTTAAACCCTCATAATCGCCCCAACCTTAAACCCAAGGGAAACCACTCGCTACACATTGTTAAAACACACGAAAATGCAAAGGATGAAAAGCTAAACATGATTAAAATGATGAAGCAAAAGCGATTAAGGAAAATACTTAAAATTAATGCAAGATTAAGGTTCACAAATGTCAAAAGCTTAAAACCAAGAACAATGGCGGCTAAAACCTAAAGAAAAGATAAAGATAACATAGCCTAAGAAGAGGGGAACATATCGAATGGTTTATATCCTCACAAAATAGGATAGACAAAAGTAGAAATTGTCCCCTCACTAAACTCCAAAAGTGAGCTGTCCGGATAAGGTTCAGAGATCGACTTGGGCAGTCGATCTCTTACTCGATCTCTCGGCTAGAACGACTGCTTTTGCTCGATCCTTGGGTTGATTCGGTTGGATGGATCGAGTATTTCTATCGATCTTCTAGTCGATCCTCGTATGATCGGGTCGTGAAGTCGATATGGCCCTCGTTCTGCATGGCGTAGTTCACGTCCGTACTCACGATCGATCACCTCGGTCGATCTTGACCTCGATCCCTTCCTTGAAACGACCCGGGCTTAGCCGATCTTCTGGTCGATCTTCTGGTCGATCTCATCTAGATCGACCTGCCTAGCTCGATCTTTCTCTCGATCTCGGTCCCTTTGCTGAATGGCTGAGTTCTCCCAAGTGTCCACAAGCTCCCTCTCGATCCTTAGCACGTCCACGCAACCTCCATAGCTCCAGTGTATCCAAAACAACCTGAATATGATGCAAAAATGCAAAAATATGCAAATGCTAATGCAAAGTGCACTTAGGACCTAAAATGAGACAAATGGTGCAAACCTAGCCTATTATGTAAAATGAATGCATGAAAACTACTCTAAATGCATGCTAAATATGCGAAATATATGAGTATATCAAGGAAGAGAAAAATCTTGGAGGGATATATTTTGTTCGATAACTCTTGATATAACCCTCTTTAAGTTGGGCAACACATGCAGCATTATCGTCAAACACTTTTGTTGGCTTTTTCTTGTCTTTATTCCACTTGCATCTTGTACAAGATGAGTTATAGATTTAAGCCATACGCATTCCCTATAAGCTTCATGTAATGCAATAGTTTCTGCGTAATTTGAAGATGCTGCAACCAAAGTTTTCTTTTGAGAACGCCAAGAGATCGCAGTTCCTCCAATTCTAAAAACATATCCAGTTTGCGATGGAGCTTTATGCGGGTCTGATAAATACCCTGCATCTACAAAACCAACAATACCAAACTCGGGGTTTCTAGAATAAAATAAACCAAATTCAATAGTACCTTGTAAATAACGGAATATATGTTTTATTCCGTTTAAATATCGGCGAGTAGGAGATGAGCTGTATCTTGCAAGTAAATTAGTAGCAAAAGCTATATCTGGTCTTCTACAATTTGCAACATATATAAGCCCACCGATAGTGCTCATATAAAGTACTTCAGGACCTAATATATCTTCGCTATCATCACATAACCGAAATGGATCTTTATCAACGCCGAGCGATCTATTGAACATCAAAGTACTCAAAAAGTTACTTTTTCCATACTAAAGCGTTTCAAAATCCTTTTCGTATAATTTGATTGATGCACAAATATTCCATCTTGGAAATGCTCTATCTAGAGTCCAAGACAAAACTTTGTCTTTCCAAGTTCCTTCATTTCAAACTCTTCCTTCATATGAGTTTTTGCATCATTAATATCTTTTTGAGTTCCAATTATATTCAGGTCATCAACATAAACATCAATGATCATAAATCCCAATGTGGCTTTCTCAATAAACACACAAGGGCATATCACATTGTTGACGTAACCTTTACTCAACAAATACTCATTTAAGAGATTATACCACATGCGTCTGGTTTGTTTTAATCTGTAAAGTGACCGCTATAGCTTGATCGCACACATCTCTTTAGATGTTAATATTAATGCTTCCGGTACTTTCAATCCTTCAGGGATTATATATATATATCTTTCTCAAGTGATCCATATAGATATGCTGTCACAACATCCATCAGATACATATCTAGATTCTTGGATGCTGCTAGACTCATTGAGAATCTGAATGTTGTTGCATCCATTACCGGGGAATATATTTCCTCATAATCAATTTGCAGTCTTTGAGAAAAACCTTGTGCCACAAGCCTTGCTTTATACCTTTTGACCTCATTTTTCTCATTTCTCTTCCTTACAAACACCCATTTGTATATGACAGGCATTACATGCGCTGGTGTTGTGACAATATGTCACCAAAGTTCCCGAAAGGTCGCTCGGGTTGTAAAGACCTATGTCACCAAAGTGCACTTATCTTTTCGGTTAGTGGGCCTGAGAGAACTCTAGAGTTAAGCGTACTTGAGCTGGGGCAGGACTAGGATGGGTGACCTTTCAGGAAGTGATTTCTGAAACCGTGTGAGTGAGGCCAAAACACGGGAAAAAATCATGTGGTGATTGCAGGGTCAGTAAATAAGTCGGTTGGGCTCCAGAATAAATAACGCACCGACTGTCGGACAGGGGCGGGGCCCACGAGCCCGACGGAGGGATGGGTAACTTGTCGGTAGGAGTGACCGGGGCGTTACACATAGTCTCTATATGATATCCATTTCTGCGGATATCTTTGAAACTTAATAAGTTTCTGTAAGACTTTGGAGAATATAACGCATCATTTATCTCAAACTTTGTTCCCCTTGGCATTGAAAAACTGACTCTTCCGGAGACCATAATAATCTTTGCATTACAAGATATTGTATTCACGATTCCAGCATAATTTTTTATTTTGAGACTGAAGAGATATTTTTTATCTTTAATAATGGTGTGCGTTGTAGCACTGTCTGCCAAACATATTTTTCCATCCATAGTCTCAAATTCTGGCATTTTCTGAATTTAAAATATTCATAAATGATGTATTAATAAGTATTAAACATATACCTAGCAATACAACTTTTTGTACAATGGGACCTACAACAAAACATTCAAAAACGAACGCATATAATACATCAAAAACATTAAACTTTTGATTTCATGTCTTCTTCAGGAAGACATCATATTACAACGATTTTTGTCTCTTTGTTTCCGTTGCTCCTTCTAGATCAACTTCGACTGAAACATCAAGATGAGTATTGTCATCAAGCCCATGGAAAGAAGGTCAGAATCATCATAAAGAAAGTTTGTTTCCCTTTCTTTCTCTTTTGTCCTCTGTGATTCCCAGTACAGATCGTCTAAATGTTTTGGTGTACGACAAGTACGTACCCAATGACCTTTCATGCCGCATCTGAAACAAACAGTTTCCTTTTTTATTTTCATTCCCGACCATCATTATCATCATGAAAATTTTTACTATCTTTTTCATGATTGAAATCATGTGGACAATATCCTCTTCCTCGTCCACGTCTATATCCACGACCACGATTTCGACCACGGTATTGACCGCGTCCACGTCTTCGCCGATTATTATAGCTGGATGATGCAACATTCGCTTCAGGGAATAATGCAGATCCAGTTGGACGGCTTTGATGGTTCATCATCACGAGCTCATTATTATGCTCTACAACAAGCATAAAATTCATTAACTTTGAATAAAGGGTATACCCATTTGCCCGATATTGTTGTTGCAGGACTACATTCCCAAGATGAAATATGAAGAGAGTTTTCTCAATCATATCATAATCTCTAATAACTTCTCCAGATAACACCATTTTGGATGTTATACCAAACATCACAGAATTATAATCACTAATATTTTTGTAGTCCTGAAACCAGAGATGTAACCACTCGTGTCTGGCTTTCGGTAAGATCACATATTTATGGTGATCAAACCTTTCTTTAAGTGATTGCCAGAGATCTGCAGGATCTTCTTTGCTGATGTACTCATCTTTTAAGCTTTCGTGGATATGATGACAAAAATATTATGACTCTTGCCTTTTTATTTTCTGATGTCGGTTTCGACTTATCGATGGTATCAAGAAGCCTGTTTCCTCTTAGATGCATTTTCGCACATACTGCCCATGTCATATAATTTTTTCCAGTAATATTAAGGGCAGCAATTTCGAGCTTTGCAAGATTTGACATTATAACTGAATAACAAAATCTTAATCCGTTAGACTAAAAATTTGAGCATGGTAACAGCATAATAAATGACAATAATTAAAAGTAATATGATAAAATAGAGCCTACCATACAATTGAGGATTGCATAATAAATAAATAAACAAAGATGAAGAGTTTTGATCACCCACACAATAAATAAATAAATAAATA
This sequence comes from Thlaspi arvense, assembly GCA_911865555.2. NCBI lineage: Eukaryota > Viridiplantae > Streptophyta > Magnoliopsida > Brassicales > Brassicaceae > Thlaspi > Thlaspi arvense. Next base: position 50,516,204 of record OU466862.2, read on the forward strand.
AACCAATAAACAAATAAATAAAGATGAGTGTTTTAATCTCCTACTCCATAAACATGATCCGAGGAGACATAGTCTACCATGTGATCATTTTGATCGTGAAGTCATAGTCTACCATAACGATCTGTTTGGAGGAGGCAGAGCCTTCCATCCCGGCATAATAAATGATATAAATATTTGATCGTGAAGACATAGCCTACCATAACGATCAGCTCGGAGGAGGCAGAGTCTTCTATCCCGACATCAGATATAAACGAAGAAGGCAGAACCTATCTTTCCGTAAATAATAAATTTTAAAATAAATTGAACTCAAATAAATCTTACCTTCTAGGTGTAAATCTACTTTTCAAATATCGATTAAGAGATTGTCGTGCTGATAACGTATTATAAAACGAACTGTTATATATGTATTTATAATATTATAATATTATAGTATATGTTGGAAGAGAGACGTGAGAGAAAAAGGAATGTGAGAAAAAGCTTTATTCATAGTTAGTTGTAAGCATATAAATGAACATAAAGATCATATTTATAGAAGTTAATGATGGTGGGAGGGGATGTATAATGATAAAAGAGAAATGAATAATCATCCATTTATATGTGCTTTATATTTTACAGCTTTGTATTTGTAATATGTAACAAAGTTTGAAATTCCAAGAAATGGACTCCTTGGGACTGAGAAAGAGAGTAAATACTTTGTGTGTTTTTTATACTTACTCTTTCTTTTGTTTTATAATTTATGAAACTGTATTTAACATCTTTATGTATTTCTTTTAATTCGGCAATTATTACATTTAGTTATGTGAATTTAGTTATTTTGAGTTAAAATATTAAATTATTCTTTGTCTAAATAAATTTCTCAGTCTGTTTTTGGAGTTGGTGATAAATATTTCTCGATTTTAGAGTTAGTTATAACTGTTTTCCACTTCAAGTTTTGGACTAAATGAGTTTATAGTTTGACTTTGCTTTGGGCATTTCCACTTAGTAAAGATGTTGACCTTGCTGCTGAACCGTTGGATTTTTATAGCTTATTGGGACTGAAATTTTTGGCGAGTGATTTACGTCATAACAAAAAAAAAACTGAATTATTTTCTCTGTTCCATACTACATCCGAAAAAATTGAATTATACTGCTTTAAGCTATTGATGGTGTCCACACCATCATATATCTTTAAAAACCAAAATTATCAAATAGTAAATTTACAAATAAAACAGATCTTAATAATAAACTGAATAGAGATATAAGCTAAAATTTGTAGAAGACCTGGTGGAGAAGTAAGAAGCAGTTTTACATTATCATTGCAGCATCCTAACAAAAATAAATACGAATCAACATGAATCACGTACACAACATCATTGAGACAATTTATCAAAAAAACTAAATATTTCAACACATAAACCTTAAATAAAGAAGAGCTATACAAATTCTAAGGAAACAAAATAAAACACAAAGAACTTAGTAGGGAAATCATCCTCTAAATCAAACATATGCATGTCAAGTTGGAACATAAAACTGAAAAGATATTCTTTTCAAATAACATATAACGATAAATTTCACGCTCTTCACCAATATTGGCAAATGATTGAGCTGGCTAAACTATCAAATAAATATTATATCAATTAATAAAAAACTCATATAATAAAGAAGTTTCTTATTAATTGCCAATTGTTTTCTTCGTTGAATATATGAACTAATTATAAAACATCTATGTACACACTAAATCTTAAAAAAATTTATAAGTAGCGAAATGCATACTATATGAAAATTAAAAACAAAACCCTAAGATACAATATGACACAAAAATAGAGTAAGGATTGAGTTTTTCTTTTTAAAAGCGTCAAGCGAAAGGGAAGCTTAAGCAAAAAAATTTTGAAAGTATAAAAAAATATTAATGGTGTTCACTAAAGAAATAACATTATAACATAAGATGTCCAAATTTAGACAATAGTTTTCTAATATCATATATAGTTCACGTGGATACTATTTACATAAACATAAAATATAACAAAATTACACATCAAATTATTATACAAAAAAGTCAAACTTTACCCTTCATATTTGCAAAAATATGTATTAACTCTTAAAAAAGTTTAACTAAGTCAAACGATACATTAATCTACTTTCAAATTATTATAAAAAAATTTTGACTTTTCACATATATTTATACATCCTTCTGATACTTCGCTCGACTATAAATCACATGCAAATATACTAATCTATAATTTATCACAATATTAAACACAAAGTTAATTGACAAACTTTTATAAAACTACAATATAATTATACAATCCACGCATAGCGTGGACAAAACACTAGTCAACAATAAAAGAGATTAACTAACCAATATTATATATTTCGCATATATATGAAGTATATTGAAAAGAGTATATATCAAATAGAATAAAAAATTAATATCAAAATATCTAAACTAACAAAAAAAAAATTTAAAAATTACTATAAGGCAACTTTAAATGTCGGAGTATTGTACACGACTAAATATTTATTAGTCATTGACAGCAAAAACTGACTAAAAAGTGACTTGTCAAGTTTTCAAGCCGGTCATGTTGACCATACAATACAATTGAACAACAAAAACTTATTCGTTATATGACAGATTTTTATGAAGTAATTGATAAAACACAAGAAAAACTAAAAATGATCTCTAATGACCTCTTTCAATGGAAGATATTGAAAGAACAATGTTAATAACATAGATAAAAAAATTGATAGTTCAAAGAGACTCACCAACTAGATTATTTCAAATTACAAACAAAATTTAGACAAATACTGTACTGTATATTAAAAAAAGAAGTTTCATTCTTTGTTGCAATTGTGTGAAAAACCCTCAGCTACAACAATTGCCTCTTCCCAAATTTACTCTCTTGGAAAATCAACAACGGAAAGCAACACATGATGATGATGAAGAATCTTGCGATTGCAACAGAGAAGAAGGCCGATGATGGTTGCAAGTCTTTTGCAGCAAAGCCTGTCCTTGCGAAGATGCAATCACGTCTGTCAAAGAAACTCTCTCAAAACCCTAAATCAAAAAGGATTAAGCCTAGCGTTTGCAAGTCTGTTTCAATCACAAAGTTTTGACGAAACTCTAACAATTGGAGGTAAAAAATATTTATATTCCAAATCTGCATGTTATGCTAGAGGTCTACTAAATGTTTTGCAAACAATTGGCAACTACAAAAGTCACTATCAAATTTTGTCGCAGATTTCGTATGTTGTAACAAATCTTAATGTAAGACTTCAAAAAAAGAAAAATCAATATTTACTTTACCGTAAATTAATATTATATATATATATATATATTTTTTTTTTTGAAAAAAGTAAAAGTTTTTAACTATTGCAATGCATTATAAATGTCATAGTAGATTTAGCACTACACATGAGTGAATAAGATAAAGCATAAGACCACATCCAATACACCATACTCTTTTTTATTGTTATCTCAATAATTAAATATTACTTAATGTTATTTAAAATTCATCAAATGTTTACTATTTTTTTCTGTTATCCATATAATACATACTTAATATTAGTTAAAGTTTATTAACTGATTAATTGTAAAATATTAAGTTAAAAACCCGGCTATTAAACTATCAATTAGACATTTTAAAAGGTTAAAAAAAATCTTTCAGACAACAATATATAATATAAATATATAAAAATCATTCACTTATTTTGACTCGTGAGTCATTTCTTAACACAAAAAAAATTGAATTCCATAGAGAAAAATTAATCTTTCATGTCATTCAAGTAAAACGACAAGTATAATGATATAATAAAAACATCCACTATAACTATAGTGTATTGAGATATATGAAGTGATAAGCGATTTTTCACGATCTCTGCAGCTTCCCAATAAAACACAATGTGAATCAACATGAATCACAGATTATATATGCATAAGTATACAACATCTCTTAGGAATTTAATAAAAAAAATTAAATATTTGAACACATAAACTTTAAAGAAAAAGAACTACATAAATCATAAAGAGAAAAAACAAAATAAAACACCAAGATCTTAGCAAAACCCCCCTTTTTAAAATTAAATGTGTGTGCAAGTCGAAATCAGATAATTCAATATGTGTCATTATTATATTTTATATTATAAATTTTTATAGTTTATAAACAAAAAAATAGGCAAAAACTATATATTTTATTTGAAATTCTTTTATATATAAGAATATTTCTATAAATCTGTTATAGTTTTTATAATTTGAAAGATATCTGCCAAAGTTTTCTTAACTAAACTATTAAAACAATCGCATTATAAACAAAAATAGAAAAAAGTACATATTATATTTTAAATTTTTTATATACAAAAAAATTTCTTAAAAAATTATTATTGTTTTGATAATTTAAAAAATATTAAAAATAAATTAAAAAACCTCGTTTGGAGAAAAATAAACTCAAAATATAAAGAAAACAAAGGGAATTAATTAAAAAAAGTATTTTTCTGTAATAAAATAAATTTTAGAAAAATCTAAACGCAGATTTTATTTGTCTAATAATACTGATTACCAAAAACGAATAGATCTCAACGAAAGATAACAACATGAACCACTACTAACTCGGAGAGCTTGCCCTAGCCGCCTAGAGAGAAGTTTTTTTTGAGGGTTCCTGGCCGATGGCTGGATGCTTCTTTAGCTCTGTCATCGGTCAGATTATTTATTTTGTTAGTTCTCTATATTATTCTCCTTTGTTTTGGTTGGTTTTTCTTTTTCTTTTTGGATCTGAAAGAATTTTTTTTGATTGATTTTTGATTTCTCCTCCTTTTTCATCAGTGTTTTCCTTGGCTTTTGTCGGTTCTATCTGCCGCCTTCCACAACGTATGTGTTTGGCTTGGTGTTGAGTTTGGACGACTCAGGTTAGTCTCCTCCACTAGAAATTACAACCAGATCTGGTTAAGATCTGTATTTGCTTTTTTGTCTCCGCAGTACCGGATCTATGTCGTTTTCTGTCGACAATATCAGTTACGACATCTTTAGACGGTTTTAAACCACTTCAATAGAAGCTCCGTCATTGCATTCAAGAAGCATATTTCATAATTGCCGAAGTCTACTCATTACCAAGTGAGGACAAGAAGATTTGAAAATCTGTTCTAAATATTTTTTCAAATTCTTTGGAAATCTTTGTTGATTGAGTTTGTAAAAAATCTTATAATCATAATAGCTTTTTAGCTGATCTCTCATTGTAATCACCTATTGGTGACTTATTATATTCAATGAAAGTTATAATCAGTGTTAAAAAAAAAGAACCACTACTAACTCACGTTGTTCGAAACAAAAACCAATTATTAATGTAATAAATAAGACAATATTTTCTTTCGAAGCAGAAAGCACTTATTAAGGTAATAAACAAAGCATGGTTGGTCTGCATTATATTCATGGATTCTCGATTAAGTTTCACACTCCTCTTCAGTTTGAGCAAAAATGGCAGCAATGAACAGCGTTGACTTGCAAAACTGTTTAATCTTTATCTTCATATGCATCTTCTCACTCCTCTGTTATTCTCTCTTCTTCAATAAACCAAAGGACTCACGAGGCTTCAAGCTGCCTCCAAGCCCTCCTTCTCTTCCGATCATTGGTCATCTTCACCTTCTCCTCTCTACTTTAATCCACAAGTCTCTTCAGAAAATCTCCTCCAAGTATAGACCTCTCCTCACTCTCCGTATCTTTAATGTCCCTGTCGTTCTCATATCCTCAGGTTCTATGGCCTTGGCCTATGAGATCTTTTTTTTTTTGGTTTTAATGTTAAGATTTTATTACCAAAAGCCAAGACGAAGAAGTTACAGAGGGTAGGGGAAGAACACGTACCTAGTACACTTACCTACAGCAGAACAAAAGAAAGAACTGGAACAAAGGCAGCAATAGAATAGAGGGATTGCTATCCACTGCAGGGAAGGAGAGAAGCCTATCCCTGATTGTTCGGTCGACGAGCACCTTGAATACTCGTAACAGGGTAGTTGATGCAGTAAAGATCCTTGCGTTTCTCTCTCGCCAAAGAGCGTAGACAATAACTTGCAGCACAAGCTTAAGGATTGTGGCCAGGTTTCTGGAGGTTGACAGTGGGGGCGCTGAGATCTTTACAGCGCATGACATTAACATCTCTTCTCGCGGTATTGCTGCAATCGATGAGTCTCTCGCGTTAGGATCTTCCAGCTTCATAATCGCTCCTTATGGGGATTACTGAAAGTTCATGAGGAAGCTCGTTGCCACAAAGCTTCTTCGACCGCAGGCAATTGAGCAGTCACAAGGCATCCGTGCAGAGGAGCTACACCGATTCTATGCAAACCTACTAGATAAAGCAAATAAGAAGGAGAACGTCGAGATTGGTAAGGAAGTGATGAAGCTCACTAACAACATCATTTGCAGGATGAGCATGGGGAGGACTTGTTCAGAAGAGAACAGTGAAGCAGAGAAATTCAGGGAATTGGTTACAAAGTCTATGTCCTTCACAAAGAAGATTTTCTTCGCAAACATGTTGAGGAGGCCACTAGAGAAGCTCGGAATCTCACTGTTTAGAAAGGAGGTCATGGGAGTTTGATGAATTTCTAGAGAGGATTCTTGTGGAACATGAAGAGAAACTAGAGGTGAATCAAGATAAGGACATGTTGGATTTGTTGTTCGAAGCTTATAGAGACCAAAAGGCAGAGTATGACATCACTAGGAACCAGATCAAGTCTTTGCTTCTGGTAATTAAATGTTCTTTCACATCACATTATAGGTTGATTCATTTGAGGAACCATATAATTTAACTGCAGGAGATTTTCCTTGGAGGCACCGACACCTCAACTCAAGCAACACAATGGACAATGGCAGAAGTCGTTAACAACCCCAACATTCTCAGGAAATTGAGAGAAGAAATCGATTTCGTTGTAGGAACAACAAGGCTGATTCAGGAATCAGATCTACCAAACCTCCCTTATTTGCAAGCGGTAGTTAAGGAAGGGCTACGAATGTACCCGATATCTCCATTGCTTAGGACGTTCCGAGAAAGTTGTGAGATCCAAGGATTCTACATACCTCAGGAGACAATACTTGTTGTTAATGTATATGCTGTGATGAGTGATCCTGATTCTTGGGAAGATCCTGATGAGTTTAAGCCCGAGAGGTTTCTTGCTTCTTCAAGATCAGGACAACAAGGCGAAAAGAGAGAAAGGCATGAAGTACCTTCCTTTTGGAGGTGGAAGGAGAGGTTGTCCTGGATCAAATCTAGCTTATATCTTTGTAGAAACTGCAATCGGAACAATGTTGCAATGCTTTGACTAGAGAATCAATGGGGACAAGGTCAAATTGGATGAAACTGTTGTAGGAATGAGTTTGAAAATGGCTTATCCGCTTAAGCGCACCCCTGTTTCTCGACTCCACCCTTTTAACTTTTAATTTGCAAAGTACAAATTTGTGACTTGTTACTATCTTTTTCTTGAATGAATGTAAAATTTATTCAATAAAAAAACTATATGATTTACAGTGACTGAGACTATTTTTGAAAATTAGAAAACACTTAGCAAATTTATCTTAGTCAACAAAATCAACGATTCGAGAATCAGATCTTGAATCCTTCCTCATAGCGAGTATCTCCTAAACTCCGAATTGTACTTGTTTGTCAATTTGCTGGGCCATCTGTTTTGGTAAGTAGAAGGTTCCCCATGTCTCCTGCCTATTCTCTCCCGCCATATTGAGGGAATTGTGTTCCGAAACAAATATCAAATATGGAATAGAGGAATCGTAACTTATGATTCATCAACCAAAATGTCGAGAATACTCTCCCATTGCACCATGTATCTCAAGCCAAGCATCTTGCAAGTGAGCTCATTCCAAATCTTTGTCAACCAGCTACATTAAAAAAAACAGATGGTTTCGAGTTTCGATTGGTTTTCTAACAAAAGACACTAGAACATTATAATAATTACAGTCCCTTATGTAGGTGATAAGTATAGAAACTGTATATACTGTAGTTATTAGTTTCTTTATCACTCTTGTATCGACACTACATATACTGTAAACCCTCCATCTAATGAATCATTCAACATATTATTTTATATGGTATCAGAGCCTCCGATACCTAAATACCCTAAAACACAAATTTTTTAACTGCCTCCTTTTTCATATCCACCATGTCAATCCCGACGACATCCGAGACCATTGCTGTCTCCAACACCACCAACCTCCTCAATGTCAACATGACAAACGTCATGAAGCTCACTGCTTCCAACTTCATCATGTGGAGCTGCCAGGTTCATGCTCTACTTGATGGATACGATCTTGCCGGATACATTGATGGTTCTGTTGCTATACCATCGCCCACGATCACCACAAATGGTATTGTCACCTCCAACATCGAATGACAGGATAGCCTGATCTACAGCGACCTCCTTGGCGCCATGACTCCCACAGTCCAATCTCTTCTCTCAACGGCAACAACATCGGCTGAGATCTGGACTACACTCTCGTCTACTTATGCGAAACCAAGTAGGGGTCACATAAAACAAGTCAAACAACAAATCAAGACATGGACGAAAGGTACGAAATCTATTGATGAATACCTTCAAGGCTTGACAACTCGGTTTGATCAGCTTGCTCTCCTCGGGAAGCCGATTGAACATGAGGACCAAATCGAAGCAGTTCTCGAAGGGCTCTCTGAAGACTACAAAACGGTTGTCGATCAGCTAGAAGGACGTGACACATCTCCACACCTCACCGAGGTACACGAAAAGCTTCTTAATCATGAAGCTAAACTTCTGCTAACAGTAGAGACATCCACTCGGACCATCCCTGTTACAGGAAATGCGGTTAACTATCGTCACAACAACAACACTGGTGGTAATCGAAATCAACAAAGACCAAGCTACAGGGGACACCAGTCTCAACAATACACACCTCGCAATAACCAGCATACCTTGCGTGGATATCAAGGAAAGTGTCAGATATGTGGAATTCATGGTCACAGTGCCCGGACCTGTTCACAACTCCACAACTCGTCAAATGCCTTTCCTAATCAGAATCGCAGCTACGCCCCATGGCAACCACGAGCAAATATGGTAACGGCTTCTCCTTACGATGCATCCAGCTGTCTGCTGGATAGTGGAGCAACCCACCATATCAGCTCCGATCTTAACAATTTGGCGCTTCATCAGCCATATCTCGGTGGAGAGGATGTCACGATTGCAGATGGCACAAGTCTTCGAATTGCACAAACGGGTTCCACTCCCCTCCCTACTTTTACACGTCCACTTGCTTTGCAAGAAGTTCTTTATGTTCCTGATATTAAGAAAAATTTGATATCAGTTTACAGAATGTGTAATGCTAATAAAATTTCTGTGGAATTCTTTCCGGCACACTTTCAGGTGAGGGATCTCAAAACGGGAGCCCAATTGTTGCAAGGCAAGACTAAAGATGAGATGTACGAGTGGCCAGTCAACCTGTCTAAACCTATGACCTTCACTGCTACACCATCATCAAAAACCGACCTCTCCTCGTGGCACTCAAGACTAGGCCATCCGGCTCACCCTATTTTACAAACGCTTGTTTCACAATTCTCTCTACCGCTTTCGAATTCATCGCAAGACAATCTTTCGTGTACCCATTGCCTTATCAATAAAAGCCACAAGCTACCTTTTTATCTAAACACGATTATCTCATCTCACCTTCTTCAATATATATATACAGATGTATGGACATCTTCGGTTCTATCTATTGATGAGTACAAGTATTACCTTATATTGGTTGATCATCATACGAGGTACACATGGTTTTATCCGTTGAAGAGGAAGTCAGACGTGAAAGTGGTCTTCATTCCATTCGTGGCGCTGGTGGAAAACCGTATCAAGCAGAGAATTGGCATTCTGTTCTCCGACAATGGCGGCGAATTTATAGCCCTCAGATCATTCCTGGCATCTCACGGCATTACACATCTGACGACTCCGCCTCATACGCCTGAGCATAACGGGATCTCTGAGCATAAACACCGACTTATAGTTGAGACAGGGCTCACACTACTCAGCAAGTCGTCAATGCCGAAGGCGTATTGGAGCTACGCCTTCACTACAGCCGTGTATCTGATAAATCGAATGGTCACAAAGGTACTACGAAATGAATCACCGTATCACAAGCTGTTTGGAGAGAAACCTAATTACCTGAAACTTTGAGTTTTTGGGTGCCTATGCTTCCCGTGGTTACGACCATATGCGATGAACAAGCTTGACAATCGCTCCATCCCTTGTGTCTTCCTCAGCTACTCGCTCAATCAGAGTACATACTTATGTATGTTGCTAGTGGGCGCATTTACACATCGCAGCATGTGCAATTTGTGGAATCAAACTTTCCCTTTGCTGTGACATCTGCAAATCCCTCACCCGCACAGGACACACCGTTGCCGGTCACTCAGACAGTCGCCGATCTTCCTCTGGTAACCTAGATACCCACTCGTTCACTCGTACATCCTCATCGGCCTCTGTCTAGAGCTCTTCACCAGCCGTTGCCTCTGCAACTACAGCCACGATCTGAGATCACGCCAACACCATTGGCAACAGATGTGGACCTTCCTAACCAAAATACAGGCCCAACAGCAATACCAGGCCCAAATGTCCCTCCAATTACAATACCCCCTCCAAGCCCAAATTCCACCTCCACAAATCCAAACCCATCTACGAGCCCAACCACAACTACATCGACCCTAAACACCGGAACTCCCGAAACATCTCCAACCTCATCTCTCGCACGGAGTTCAACACCGGCACCATCTCCATCGCCAATTTCCCAACCACCTCCTTCAAACTATCGACCTATGCGAACTCATGCCCAGAACCAAATCGTCAAACCGAATCCCAAATATGCCCGCGTTGCTACCTCCACCAAACCAAAAATTCCCACATCTGTTGCCGAGGCGTTGCGAGATCCACGTTGGCGAAATGCAATGTGTGAGGAAATCAATGCTCAGATTCGCAATGGAACTTATGAATTGGTTCCTCCTTCACCGGACAAAAATATTATTGGTTGTAAGTGGATATTCACTTTAAAATATAACCCCGATGGTTCGCTTGACAGGTATAAGGCACGCCTTGTAGCCCGTGGCTTTAATCAACAAGCTGGTCGTGATTTCAATGACACATTCAGTCCAGTGATCAAGGCTACGATAGTCCGAGCAGTTCTCCATGTTGCGGTTAGCAAGAACTGGAGCATTTGACAGATTGATGTCAACAACGCATTTCTTCAGGGGCGCCTCACAGATGAAGTCTATGTTGCCCAACCTCCAGGCTGTGTGGATCATGATCGCCCACACCATGTTTGCAGACTGAAAAAGGCGTTGTACAGACTGAAACAGGCACCAAGAGCCTGGTACCAAGAACTTAGAGGTCATCTCTTACATTTGGGGTTTGTCAATTCTGTTGCAGATACTCCATTGTTCATCAAACAACAAGAACAAAGTATTATCTATATTCTGGTCTATGTGGACGATATGCTTATAACAGGAAGTAGCACTGCGCTGGTGACCAACGTCATATCATCCTTCTCTGCACGATTCTCACTAAAGGACCTTGGGGAAGTGAGTTATTTTCTGGAGATCGAAGCTAGACTAACAAAAGCTAGTTTACACCTGACACAACAGAAGTATATCGTTGACTTGCTCACCAAAACAAAGATGGTGGCTGCCAAACCAGTATCTTCTCCGATGTCCCCGACACCAAAGTTATCCATCAACTCTGGCAATACACTTGATGACCCTCGTGAATATCGAACGGTTCTTGGGAGTCTTCAGTATCTGGCGTTTACTCGACCTGATATTGCGTTTGCTGTCAATAAACTATCACAGTTTATGCACAAACCAACGGATGACCATTGGAGCGCTGTTAAATGCATTCTCAGATATTTGGCGGGTACTCAAACTTATGGTCTCTTCTTTCGCTCCAACACACCTCACTCTTCATGGATTCTCCGATGCTGATTGGGCAGGTGATACAGATGACTTCGTATCAACAAATGCATATGTAATCTATCTTGGCAGCAGTCCGATTTCCTGGTCCTCAAAGAAACAGAGTGGCGTAGCTCGTTCTTCAACTAAGGCAGAGTATAGGGCAGTGGCAAATGCTGCTTCAGAAATACAATGGATTACATCTCTTCTCACAGAACTCGGCATCGTCATTCCTACCGCACCTGTCATTTACTGTGACAACATTGGCGCAACACACTTGTCCGCGAATCCAGTGTTTTATTCTCGAATGAAGCATCTGGCCCTCGACTTCCACTTCATCCGCGATAATGTCCGTGCCGGAACACTACGGGTTGCTCATGTCTCCACTCGTGATCAACTCGCAGATCCACTGACGAAAGCTCTACCGAGGCCGCATTTTCAACAACTTGTTTCCAAGATTGGAGTTAGACCTCTCCCTCCATCTTGAGGGGGCGTGTAGGTGATAAGCATAGAAACTGTATATACTGTAGTTATTAGTTTCCTTATCACTCTTGTATCGACACTACATATACTGTAAACCCTCCATCTAATGAATCATTCTGCATATTATCTTATACCTTATACCATTCATTGATTGGTTGCCCCACCCGAATAAGTTTCCAAGTATCTTTGGAGCTAAATTTGACTTTGAACTTGTTATCTCTGCTTTTCTATAACACCACATCCTCATTATATTGCACCCTTTTATCATGTTAAGCTTCTATAACACCCTTTGTTAGAGGGGAAATAAGCACATTTCCTAAAAGGCCTTCACCGCAATAACTTAAGCCCATCAAAACCAAGAAGACCGCGCCGCCCTAGCTCGGATTTAAGGAAATCTCTTAAGGATAACCTTTGTAGACCGGAAACATCGGATTAATTCAGAGGATAAAGGAAAAATTCCTTACTCCTCGGAGAATTTCCATATCTGAGATATGGAAATACACTCAAAGATAAAAAGGAAAAGGAGATCGGAGCAACCGACCTCCCATCCCTATAAATAGAGAGGACCCCGAAGCCAAGAGGATCATCTAATACATTCTAGAGAGTAATAGAGCTGAAACCAGAGACTCCAACGCTTTCTAGTTTACCTCACAAACACCTTTTCACTTCGGCATAACCTAACGGTTATCCCTTTTCCTGTAATCGCTTCGCTTATTACTATTAATAAAAAGACTTTATTCTCCGAAACCCACAACTGTTAATCAGACCCTAGTGATAATTTTCTGGTTCAACAATTGGCGCCATGTGGGGGAAAAGAGAATAAATTCGAAAAACCAAGTAAGAAAGCCGAAGCGATGAGCCTCCCCATCGACGACAGCGATCTCATCCGCAACGACGATGACACCACTCACACCGAGACACCTGCTCTCGGTGAACATACGAACGTCACTACTGCGAATCCACCCGCGGGAGCACCCCCAGCTCCCCTCCAGGCCGCTGACCTCGCAGCAGCTATCCAGGCCGCCATGCAGCCACTCACTCAAGATTTAGTGTCCAAACTAGACACCCTCCAGGCCCAGCAAGCCAAATACGATGAGCAACTCAGCGCTTTCGCAGCCGCGACCACCGCTAGATCAGAGCCGATCGGGCGACGTTTAATCTTCGAAACACCGTAGCAAAACAACATTAGGAGTACAGCAGCTGACGATGAGGAGCTATCTGGCGAACTAAATTCCCAGATCGCAAGGCTTCACTAACAAATCAACGCAATCGGATCCCAAGTCCATCGAGCCACCAGCTCGGCACCCGAGATCTCAGCCATTCTCTCGAATGCAGAATGCAATCCATTCGCCCCGCGGATTACCGACGTACGACTCGGCGAAGCAATAAAACTGAAGCTCCCATACTACAACGGGATAGAGGATCCCAACCTATGGCTGACTGGATTCAACGTCGCCATAAAGAGGCAACGGTTCGAGACTGACCTCGAACGTGAAGCCAACCACTGCCAAACCTTTGTTGAACATCTCAACAAGGACGCTTTGAAGTGGTTCTCTAACTTACCCCCAACCTCGATCAAATCCTTCAAGGATCTGACTCACGCTTTTATCAAACATTACTTCATGTTCATCACAAACGGGACAGTCAACCTATTCACTCTAGTGCAAGAACGCGACCAACCACTCCGCGACTTCATCGAGAAATTCAAGAGCGCCGCCGCAGCATACGGGCAAATCCCTCAAGCTTTAGCCATCAAGGCACTTTTGAACAGACTATGGTACGAATCCCTGCTCAAGGAAGATCTGCACAAGAACCCGAGGGAAACCATAGAAGACGCCCTCCACCGAGCCCATATCTTCATACGAATGGAAGAAGAGAAAATCTTCTACGCTAAGAAATACGGCATCATTAATGCTTCAAAAGATAAGGAGCCCGCAACCAAAAGCAAGCCGTCCTCCCACGCCGTTGTCACATCTAGAGAGAAGCCCTGGAACCAGTGGACCCTGGGAGATCCCCCAAGGAGCACAAGCGACAGGGACGACAATCACGATCTGTACTACTCCTTCCACGGGCGGACAAGGCATGCTTCCACGGGCAGACAGGACATGCTTCTTCAGCCTGTCGACAGCTCCAAAATACACTGTATGAACAATACAAAGAAGGCAAAATCAACATCGGAGGCGATCGATCCCGGAGTAAAAGCTCCTATTCACACAGTTCAAATCCCAGGGACTCGCGTCCGGCCACTTCCACTCGGGATCGCAGGGATCCGGGAAAAAGCAGCAGTCGAGGCAGTTCTGGAGGAATGTGCCGAAGTCGCACGCCGGAAAGAAGACACGAAGAAAAGGAGAAGGAGAAAGGAGCAGAGCGTCAGAACGACGAAGGAGAACACGAAAACCCGCCTCCTCCACCAAAGCGACGAGTCAACATAATCATAGGAGGACTCCCTGACTGCGGTGACTCAGTCCGTGCCATCAAAGAGTACGAGCGAAAAGCAGTCGCCTCGCGAAAATTCCCTCGCCCCATGGCCTATCACCCCATCGAAGGTTATGCACGAGTTACACACCCCGCATAACGACCCGCTGGTGGTCAAACTACATATCCACGACAGCGAGGTGACCAAAATCTTGGTGGATACCGGCAGCACGGTCAACATCATCTTCAAAGATACGTTGACTAAGATGGGATTCCAGGACAAAGACATCAAGGCAGCGCCGAAGCCTTTAACTGGCTTTGCCAGTGAATCTTTCTTCAGCCTCGGCACCATACGACTCACGGTCTATGTCGGTGGCGTGACAAAAATCATTAAATTTATGGTAATGGACAAGCCAGCAATCTGCAATGCCATACTTGGCACACTTTGGATCTACGAGATGAAAACAATCATGTCGACTTATCATCAATGCAAGAAATTCGTCACTTCGGCCGGAGTTTTCACGCTTCGCGGGGATCAGTAGATGGCAAGATCTTGCTTCATCAGCGAACGCAAAGTGCGACTCTCCATGACAAAAGCACTCGAAGACGCTAAATAAGCATCCAAGACTCGACAATGAGTCTTAACTATTTTCTTTTCATTTTTCTTTCAATAAAACCGGGCTCAGCCCCTGAGTGATACCACTCATTTACTATATGTATTGAACTACGAATGGCTTGATCCCGATTCGGGTACGTAGGCAACCTCCGGGTGCAGCTGAAAATCTAATACATCTATATTTCAGAAAATCAGCTCGGCGTATAGAGTCACGTTTTCTTATGCGAATGCATCTTGCTGAGTCGATGTTCTGGCCAAACATTCGATTCAAAAAAAAGCAAGCACAAAAAATAATAAGTGGCTGATTACCACTGCTTTGATACTTCGGTTTGATTTAAATACTTCCGAAGTAGAAAAGAAGAAAGTCAATGATAATACTCGCACGACCCTCGATCATACCTTTCAGGCCAAAGTGAATCCTGAAAAATTGGTATTCGATCTTGATCGTCGTTTGGTGTAAGACGGGCAAAGGAATCTCACTTTCAGTTCCGAACTAAAAAGTTCTATCATACGTAAACAAAAATAATAAAAGGCGATTAAAAGACCTTTTTATATAAAAAGAAAGGAGATAACAAGTCGTCGTAGGCAAAAAAAATTCTTACAAAAAGAATAACAAAAAAATATACACATAATAAAAAGCCGTCGGGCTTATCTTCGCAGACCGTCAATCTCTGATCTGCTGGGAAGATTAAGGTCATCGCTCGTGACGACTATTTCATCAATGGCATCACTGGCCGCCTTCCACTTAGCAAACTCCCTCTCGAAAAATAGAAGGGTCCCGGCAGGGAGCTCCCACCCTTTCTCCTGCATCTTCCTCAAGAAAGCCACCATGTGGCTACTTTTCTCCACACCAATGAGGGCGGCTTCCACCTCTTCGCACTGAATTAGTGAGGCTTGAATCCGATCTAAACGCGGTTTAAACCAAGCAGTCATATCATTAAAAACTCTATCGGTGGCATCTCGAGCGGCTTCCTCGCAACCCTTCTGAAGCTCCTCCTTCTCAGCAAGAAATCCTTGCAAGTTCTCTTCATTCTGCTTTTCAAGAAGCTCGTTTTGAGATAGGAGAGTGGCGACCTGTATGCGAAGTTGATTAGCTTCAGACACCTCGCCTTTAAAAGCTTCAACAGCGCCCTCCAGCTGAGCGCACCTTTCCCTGAGAAGCCGATTCTCTTCTTCCGCCTTTTTAAGCTCCTTGATCTCGGAACACGCAGCGTTCACCATCGCTTCTTCCTCGCACCAGTTATCGCCATACACAGCAAATGCGGACATATACGCTCCCAAACCCTGTACCGCGACCTACTATTAGAAAAACCCAAAAAACAAGGACAAGAAAAAGGTGGAGAGCGCAATCATCGGATGAATGAAACTTACCTGAGCTATCAATTGGCTTGCCGAGGAAATCGAATTCGCCAGCTTCAATTCGCGAAGTGGCTTGCCCCATCGCAGATTCTTCCTGCACTTCCAGATCAAGTCCGCGGTAAATTTACAATCAAGCATTGTCGGAGTACTCCCATCCCATCTCACACAAAAGTGATGAGGATTATAGTCAAAAGACTCTTCCTGCTGCTTAGGCTCGATCGGAACACTTGACTCAGCGCCGCTTGAAGTCTTTTAAGAAGGAGCATCCTCCTCAGGAGCACTAGGACCGGCACCTTCCATGTCCGGAGCAACCTCGGAAAGGGTAGGCTCTTCAGAATGAGCCGCGCCGGGCTCCTCGGTCCTATCCTGACCTACATTTTCAGCGACATATGTCTCGGGGCTTCGAGACACAACTGTCTGAGGCGACGAATGAACGTCCGCCTGTGGCACCGAAGGAAGAGCAACTTGAGGTAAGGGGGAAGCAGTCTCGCGGCGGCTTCCATCAGAAGCAACCTCGTCACCTTCACTCGGAGCTCGAGAAGTGGGAACTTGGGACGATCCCCTTGCAGCTCTCTCAGCTCGTGTCTTCCTTAACCTCTCTAGCGCCGCCGACCTGGAGAAACTGAAAGAAAATAAACCACAAGCGATGTAATATTAAAAAAAAACCTCCTCGGCACGATACAACGAATACAAAAAGCAAAAAAAAAGGGGAATCTACCTCGCAAGAGTCTCGGCCTCAGCATCATCAGAATCCACCAAGCTAGGTGGATCCTGGGAAATCATCTTCTTCTTCTTTACAGAAGCACTCACGGGCACATCTGCGACACCAGGCGAAGCCGCCTTCCTCTTTCTCCGACCAGCCTCTACAGGCTTCGGTCGCGAGGCCCCTCGCGAAGCTAAAAAAAATAATAAACACGTTAATAAAATCAAATATCAGTCAATACTGCTCGAATGTAGCAACCTACTTGCTTTCGGGGGTTTGGCCTTCTTCTCGGAAGGCTTAACCGCCTTATTTTAGCAGCCCCCTTGTTCTCTTTATAGGCCCATAATTGCCGGCTCAGGTCGCACAGCCTCTTAACATCGTCACTAAACCCGATTGGGTCATCTCCCAGACGTATTTCCACTACAATGGCGAATACGCATTACCCAGTATGTCGCCAAACAAAATCAAAAACAAATTTTTTTTTTAGAAATTCTGTTCTCCTTACATGGTGCCGATCTCCAAGTTCTAAAGAGGGTGAGATCGGAACCACCGATGGATGCTTCGTTAATCTTCACGAAAAAGAAAAACCGATCCCATTCGTGGACCTTGCTCGTCGGATCACCACCTATGATTCCCTCCTTCATCATAGTATAAAAATGGCGCCACCCGCCACGGTTCACCCTTCCTCTCTTCAGGATGGATACCCTCTCAAAAATGTCCCAGTTAAAGGGAACCATAGCCGCACGAGCCACCGCTGCCAAGCTATTAAAAAGGCGGATTACGGCATGGGTGAGCTGCGCCACCGGCATCTTCCTCCGTTCATAATAACGGAGAAGCAGCAAGATCGGGAACTGAAGGCCGAACTCCACAAAATGACACTCATATGAGCAGAAATAACCCTCTGGGGGCCTGGTCACTCTCTCATGAACCTGAGGAAGTAACAGTTCAACCTCATCGGGAAACCCACACTTCGAACGAAGTTCTTGAAGCCTTTTCGCGGTCATCCAAGTCCTCCCGTCTTTTATGCCAGTCCTATGCGGCGACATTGCGATCCCCTCGATTATGCTCTCCGATTCGGAACCCGCTGGCCCGGGACCATCCAAATCGACTTCGAAGTCCGCATCGGGATTATCCGATGGAATCTCATCCCGATAACCCGAAGAGCCCTCGGAAATAGAAGAAGAAGAAGCGACCGGACTAATCCAGGCTCGCTTGACACGGTCGGCGAGGCAAATCTCGTCATCGTTTAAAGAAGAATTCGAGGAAGTAGACATTTTCGAATTTTCCGAGCAAGGTAGAAGAAGCAAAGAAAAGGCAGGTGAACAAAAATCACTATAGGAGATTGTAGCAGAAATCGGCGGAGAAGATGAAGATTTTTTGAAGACAAGAAGACGAAGAGGTAAAAAGTAAAGTAAATAAAAATCAGAAGAAATATCAACAGTTTCCTAGAAGGACACGTGTCAAGATTTTTACAATCTCGCCGCTTGGCAAAACCCTTCACATTTCTCGCTTAAAAGCAGAAAACCTAATGGGCCATAATATTAAAACATTTCTGGGGAAGCACCACGTGACAAATCCACTAAAAATCAGGTCGAGCTGGCCATCACGAAATGATGCTCTCGACGAGCTTAAGCTATTGCGAAGTCAAACCCTTCTCTAACTGCATGAAGTCTGCCGACCTGATTTACAATTAGTCTCGCCGAACTGAGGGGGGGAGGGGGGGACTTACTGTTAGAGGGGAAATGAGCACATTTCCTAAAAGGCCTTTCCCGCAATAACTTATGCCCATCAAGACCAAGAAGACCGCGCCGATCTAGCTCGGATTTAAGGAATTCTCTTAAGGATAACCTTTGAAGACCGGAAACATTGGATTAATTCAGAGGATAAAAGAGAATTTCCTTACTCCTCGGAGAATAAAGGATATTTCCATATCTGAGATATGGAAATACACTCAAAGATAAAAAAGAAAAGGAGATCGGAGAAACCGACATCCCATCCCTATAAATAGAAAGGACCCCGAAGCCAAGAGGATCATCTAATACATTCTAGAGAGTAATAGAGCTGATTTCAGAGACTCCAACGCTTTCTAGTTTACCTCACAAACACCTTTTTCACTTTGGCATAACCTAACAGTTATCCCTTTTCTTGTAATCGTTTCGCTTATTACTATTAATAAAAAGACTTTATTCTCCGAAATCCATAACTGTTAATCAGACCCTAGTGATGATTTTCTGGTTCAACACCCTTAATCTGGTTGAGAATGTTTATTATATGGCGCTTTCTGCAATAAGAAGTCAGAACGGTTGCTACATTTGTATGAATTAGTATACCCATATCCACTCATCCTCGAAAGCTTGTAAAACTATAAAGTCTGCCTGACAAACTTCACTCGCCATGCCAGAAATTAAAGAGGCTGAAAGCCTATTACGAATATCCACCTTAGCAAAAGAACTCGTAATATTTCTATAATTTAGCAATTTTTCCATATCCATAAGCCGAGAGATGATTTTTTATTTTATTTTAAGAATTAATGGCTGGAATGCTTCTCTGGCTTGAAGCGAAATTATAAATGACCCATTATAACAGATAATTTATTTACACATTGAATCCTTTGAAATTAAAATATTTACACATCCAACCAGCCATATCAATTTGACTTCGGATACAATCTATTTTTCGATCCGACCAGACCAATATTCCCAATTCTCCCGACCCAAATCAACAAAAAGGAAAACAAAAAATCCGACACACATAAACTTTCAAACTTAGCAAATTTGCCATTCCAAACGAAAATAATCGATCCGTTTCCCCCTCGCGATCAAACGAAATTGACGGTTACTAGAAGAAACACATTGACAGTTTCTTCCTCTCCTACGCAGCAAATCGGAATTTAATTCAATCCCTTCATATCGTTCGTCGAGAAAAGGTAAGTTAAAATCGAATGCCAATTTTGAAATCGATTTGGACCGAGATTCGAAATTGAATGCAATTTTTGAAATCGATTAGTTTTAGTTTAGTAAGGTAAGTAGTAGGGCTTAATAAACGGACTTGTTGTGTAGGAGATACGATCGCTCTGTAAAAAAATAGAATAGCCCGTACAAAAAATGCCTCACATGTTGAAGATGTGTATGTTGGAAAGGGAAGCAAGCGTAGTCGAACATAAGAAGTGAACATGGAAGGAAGCAGCAGCCGAGCCGTGACGAATCCCGATGATGCGTATCGGTATGTGGTTTGGTTTTATCTTGAACAAGTAGGTAATACTTGGTAATACTACATGTATTTCGGTCCTAGTATTCTAAAAACAAATAATAACATTGGATAAAACTTGAAACGATTGCAGGATGAAATATAGCCAATGCAACTAATGCAGATGTACTTTCAACTGAGTGAGTACAAGAAACAAGTGAATGTATTAACTAGATGTTACATCCACCATGCGGTGAACAACATCAATGCTCTAAATCTTCTGGCTCCAGAGAAGAGTTGGTTTCTCAACCACCCCTGGTTCAAGCACTTCTTCCATATGCATGATGACCATAACCACAAGGTTATGGGCATGTGGATGTTCTTGCTTCGAACAGCTAAAGCTGAGAAGCGAAGGGAAGCTTGGTTCGTGGTTAACGGAGTCCTTGATACAAGAGTTTTTAAGTCTTGTGACTTAATTCTTCACGTCTAAAATCATGTCATTGAAGTACAAGAGGTTATCAATCCAATCCAGAGGCTAAGGAACAATCAAGATGCAGAAAACTTGCTAAGCTAGGCCTAATCAAAGAAAGGGGAATTTTATCTAACAATCTAAAACAATAAATGAAAACTAGAAAACAGAGATTCAAGATTAATGAATAACAAGGCGAATCTAAATCATGATCAATATGAAAGAAATAATCAATGCATTAATCTCTAGGCAAGGACTATTAATATAGACTAGCTCAATTCCTTGATACTAATCCCTTTTCTAATCACATATTCAAGATAACTTCCATAATTAAAATACATGATCAGAAAGCATTAGAATCAAAGTCCACAGAGCCAAAAAGCATGCTAGACATCTAGTTTTCTATGCTAGGTTTACTAATCTCTTGTGCAATAGAACTAATATTAACTCACACTCCCATGCATAATCAATGCCTAAAGGGCAACTTCCCACCAATATGGTACTAAGCAGTAAACACATTCAAGCTAGAAATAATAGATGCAAGACTCATGATTATCTAAAGACCATTTTCAAGCATTGAAGTTCATTCAAGCATTTCATCAAACACATAGAGTGCAGATGAAAACCTAAGATCAACTTCTCCAACAAAGAGGTACTAAGCATTAAGAGCAGTCACACAAGAAGAGATAATCAAAGATCTAACATTCTAACACTTTAAACAATCATTGAAAACACTTTTGTTCTTAAAAAATCAAGAATCTCAAAACTCAAAAGCAGAAATTCGAAATTACTAAAGCAAAACAAGGATTCAAGACTAGAGATTAAAGACTTAAGAAGATAACATAAATAAAAAGGTATATACAAGTAATCCAATCTCATCCCACAAAGGGATTTGTTCATGTTCTTTGAGAAACCAAAGCAAAGCTTTGGGGAAGAGAAAGGATAAGTGAGATTGAATCTAGGGATACTATTTATAGGGGACATCCCTAAAATAACCTTAGAAAGCAAAAATAAAGGATTTATAGATAGTCAACTTTGGTTCTTGGGTTAATGCATATCGAGCAGGAGGAAGGAGGTCTTGGTCGATACACTGCTTGGTACAGCGTTCTGGTTGCGGGCAGTGAAGATGAAACCGTCGTATCTTTTGAACCACATACCAGATTGACTTTAGTCGACCTCCGTTGGAAAGATTATTCGATTCTCTACAACCTCTATGAAGGACGCGGAGGCTGAATAACAGCAGAAGACCTTCGTTTGGTCCCATACATTTCATATCGACCTGCATCCGGACAGGTTTCTCTCAGCTTTGGTCGATACAAGACTTTGGTGCAGCCTAAAACCCGTCATCCTGGCCATTATACTTGGTTCTTCACGTCCTCATCATTCAACATTCTCCAAATGTCTTTCTTGCTCTCTTTAGACTTGAAAAAGACTTCAAACAATGCAAAACATGCAAATGTCTAACCTAAAACCTATTATGTCTACTATGAATGAAAATGGAGCAAACCATGATTAATGAATGCATGAAAGAGATAAAAAAATTAAATTATATGTATGATAAAACATGGTAAATTATGAGGTTATCAACACCCCCACACTTAGATCTTGCTTGCCCTCAAGCAAGTATGAACTTAGTGGAAGAGAAGTTTACAATTAGAGCTATTTGATTTGAAAAATGTCAATAATAAAAATCAAGTCATTGAAAAAATTAATGATTCTAAGATGAAGATGATGCTTGTTCTAACTGAAAATCTACCCACACTCATCACAAGCATATACAAGAAAATTCAAACCTATCTTACACAAGCAATCACATCATCCAATCTCTTTAACATTCAATTAACTCATCAACTAATTGGATCATGCTTATGCAAATCATGTGTTTTCATTTGGCTAGGGACAAGGCTTATGAGGCAAAGATGACCTCAAAAAATTTCGAACTGGTTATTTTTAAGTGCAAGGGTTCTTTCAAGAAAATGATATGAGCCTTGGTAAAATGTTAAGGGTAAAGAACAACTTATGCATACAACGGTAAACTCCCATCTACCCAAAAACCCATAAGTGATCTAAAATCCTTTGCTTCTTCCCCAAAACATAATCCTATTCTACCCTTTTTCTTGAAGCTTTTTGCTTCTTTGATCCCACTCTCTTTTCTCCTTTGGAACTTCTTTGATAGTGCATCTTTATCTCTGATTCTTCTTGGTGGTTTGGCCATTTCTTCTTTACTTTTGCTCTTCTTTACTTTGCTGGTGTTCTCTTTTATTTGGACACCTCTTTATTTGCATCGAGCTTTTAATGATTAGCCAAACTTTCCAAGGTAACAATTTTTGCAATCCTTTTCCTTTGTTTTCTCTTTTCCTTCTTCATTTGATAACTCAAAATCGAAATCCCAGAACAATCCCTTATTAACCAAAACATCTTAGCCTATCTAGCTCAAGAGGGTGAGCTAGTTCTACAATGGAAGGGTCTTTTTGTAGTTCTAACCCATGCAAGAGAATGCAAAATTCTATCCTATTGCCCAGTAAACGATGAATGCAATTTGGACGAAAACTAAGGAAAATATGCATGAATCGGACCTAAAGCTATCATGTATGCATGATAAAATGGTGTAAAATGAGGTATCAGAAAGTATCCTGGAAGGAGCGACCTCAAATCCCTGATAGTGCTCCGGAAGGCAAGCGCGTCCCCGGAAGGAGCAAACTGGTGGCTTGCACGGTCCCTGGAGGGAGCTGGCGAGGAGGACCCGGAGGTCTGCGGGACCAGATTTCCGATTCCCAGAGGAAATATACCCTGGAAGGCTGATGTGTCCCCAAAAGGAGCACACCAAAGTGTTGCGCGGTCCCCGGAAGGAGCTGGCAAAAGGACTCGGAATCTGCGGGACCAGAATTCAGAATTTCTGGAGGATTGGTGCCTCGCAAGCAAGTCCATATGGGAGAATGCTGAAAAGTCACGCGGTCCCAGTAAGGAACTGGCGAAAGGACCCGAAAGTCTGCGGGATCAGAGTCCAGAATCCTCGGAGGAATGGTGCCCCATAAGCTAAGTAAGTCAACAGGGGAGCACGCTATAAGAAATTCAGACTAAGGGGTTTTGATGGAAATTTGAACCACATGCATGATGCCCCTAAAGTGTAATATAAGTGAAAACAAGGATATACTAACTGAGGATTACTAACAGGTGGGGGAAAGTAAAACGAAGGGCCGCTGGACACCTGGAAGATCAGGTGATATAAAAAACGTGCAAGAAGGGATTCAAGTAGGCAATGAATCATGCAGTTAGGAAATCGAGTAATCACGCAAGCACGAAATCACTCCAACAAGAAATCAAATAAACACGCAAACATTGAACCATTCAAACAGGAAATCAAGCAATCACACAAGCAAGGAACAAAATAGATGGAAGCGCCTAACGGAAGCGATAAAATGGGGCTTGCTCATGCAAACAAATGATAGCAGGGCAAGCCCACACAAGTTACCCCGGGAGGATTATGGCCGCTTCGGAGAGGTATCTGCCTCCTGTAAGGTCTAAGAGCTCATATTGCTGCTTCATTCCTTGCGGTCAATAGGGATAATGATCAGTTTATTCTCATGTGGGCTTTGAACGTCTCCGTGTCTCCTCTCCGGGTTGGGAATTACAGATCTCCTGGTTGGGGTTTTTACTTTTTGTCGGTGGTGCAATCTATGTAGCGGATTTTTGTTCGTCTGCTGCGAGTGAAGTCACGCTGCACTATTAATCTTGCTTCTCGTGAACTGGTGCCTTCTGCGTGGGATAGAGAATTACTGAAAACGTGAACTGCGAGTGAAGTCACGCTGTCACCTTTATCATAATAACGCATCTCTTCAGATACACGACTCAAGGATAGAGAATTACTGAAATAACCCTTGACTTTTCCCATTATTTTCTGATAGAAGCGGTTATTTTTGCGTGTCGTTTTGGCTTCTCGTCTTATGAAGTGGGCAAGAACAATCGGTACTCCCCAGTTTCTCCATTTTTGGATTTTATCCCAACTTCCATTTTTTGCTTTTCCTCAAACTTTCAACCGGACTTTGTTTTTCTTCCTGACTCGACGCAATGTCGTCTTCATCAAAGAATTTGTCAGCCTATACGTGGCATTCCCCCTTCTCGTGGTATGGGGTAGCATTGAAAATATCGGTCGCACCCCCGAGCCGGTCGAGAGGCATAATCAGCATTCTTTGGTGTACTGAAAACCTGGAGAGGGTCACCTCGGCGGTGGAACCTATTTACTCGCCTCTTAATCCCCTATTTCCCACCCAGGGAGATCGAGCGGATCGCGTTCCGCTTTACTGTCTCGCCATTCATGACGATTATATCTTCTATGGGTTCAGTGGGTACCTTTTCGGCATTTGCTTTAGTAAACTGCACCCACCGGTGTGAGGTCTGCTGAACGCGTACCAGGTCCTCTCCGACTTATTTGGGATTCGGGAGAGAGGGTTTGTGGTTATGCTATCGTACTGGCTCCAACGTATCTCTTACGACTTTCTCTGATACACGCTGCATGCCCGAGATGATCACCTTGCCCTGATCTCCGGAGATCATTCGGGGTGTCAGAACTGGCGGGAGCGGTATTTCTTCTGGCTGGTTCTCCTAGGCGTTGATGTTCCTCTTTCCTAGCGAGCCCGAGTAAGTCTTGTCAGACAATCGGTTTCACTTCAGTTCCGTCCATTCTCTTTCTAACTTTTTGGTTTCTTTGTGCGAAGCATCCATGAATGTATGGATATACGATCCTAGGACGCTTATCTGCGCTGGACGAAAGGTTCAGGAGCTTCGAATTCCTGCAATCCCCAGTATGCATCTGCGAGAGTTCTCTCGTGCTCCCGTCCTACGCTCTGCTGTATGCTGCTCTTTGTCTGGGACTTCTTGCATTCTATCTTCTTATCCTGGACTGTTTAACCCTTGCGTGTCAGATTTTGTGTCTCGGCTGGAGTCTCTATTTGAGATTTATGCTCCCCGCTGGCGGTGGCCCAACGCTTGGGTTACCCTGAGTGCGGGGAGTTCTTCCGCTCGGCGTCCCCTCTGGAGGCGTTGTCTTTCTTCGACCGCTAGCTCCTCACGGATTAGGCCCTCTTCTGCTCGTATGAGCCCACTATTTGACGTGTTTTCTTTTTCAGATTCGGGCACTCCCGCGATAAGGAAAGTGACACCCGATCCCGCACACCCCATTCTGTCGGCAGCTTCCACGGGTCCTTCCGGCTTACCACTTTTGTGGTGGCTTAAAACCACCTCGCAACTTCAGGATTCCCTAGAAAGAGTAAGTCTGGCACCTTTTATTGTTCTACTTTTAAGATTGTGGCGTTTTGAACCTCCATATCTCCTGCAAGGTCTCCGAACGCTCACTCTACTAGAGCATAAGTTGTTGAAGGCTGAATGCCGTGAGCGCAAGGTGTCGGATCGGGCTAATGAGCTTTAGATCGAGCTAATTACAGCTCGGGACCGTCTAGATGAGGCGTAGTCTTCCGCCTGTGGCGGAGAGTTAAGGGGAGAAGTAAGTCGCTTTAAGGTTGGATGGTACCATCACGGTGTTCCAGGGCTTTTCCCCAAGCGTGGAGCCTAACACCATGCTCCTAGCCATCTGGTCACTGACGGAGAGTCAAACCAAGTTAACCCAGCTTCGACAAGAGCAGGACATGGGGTGGCATCACAATGGCCAGAGCGGGATAGATGCTTCTCGCATGCCCCGAGACCATGGTGGTGATCTCTCAAGTTTGGTGGGTGGTCCCCTTCTCTGATGCCTCTGTAGTCACCGAGTTCCTAAATGTTGTCGGGCTTCGTCCTTTTAAATTTATTTTTAAGACTATTTTCACTTTAGCGAGCACCTTCGGCTTTTTTATGGCTTTGTCAATTTGATTTTTTGCCATTCTTTAATGCTTTTATTATACAATTTCTCCATGGACTCGACCGGTTATTTTGAATAAGCCGACTTCTTAGCCAGAGCGGACACCAGAAATGCTCCCGGCTGTCTCTTAGAATTGATCGAACACTTGCGCATATTTCTTAGTGAGTTGTGATTATGGGGAGAGGAAGGATTTCCGACTCGATCCCCCGAGATCTTTTTGCCCCCAGCATCTGGTTTTGCGCGAGAAGCAAGTGTCTCTTCTGCAATTGGGGACCTTTGTTCTCACTGGAGGACACACGCTGAGGTAGGGCCATGGACTTTGTCTGGGGCTGGCCTTGTCTCGCCCGATGTATGTGGGGTGAATACTCTCGAGGCAGGCTGCCTTTAAAGGGCGTGGCTCGGGCCGGTTACCCGACCTGTCTCCGGAAGCAGGATTATTCTCCTAGCTCTGCTTCGTCTTCTGAATTTTGTCACACGGCACTTCCGGTCGACTTTCATCGTCTTTGACCGCGGCGGGTTCCAGGCCACACCAATAGGTGGTTGCCTGGTAGCTCTATGAATACTTTCTTCGAATTTAGTGAGGATGGAAGTAGGGTAAAGGGACCATGATGAGAGCGGGATAGGAGCTCTCTCTCCACAGGTGTTAAGATGTACGACAAAGGGGAGAAGAAAATCTTATATCGGCTGGCTTTCCTTCCGAGGGACGGTCAGGTTACTCCCTTCAGTCATGCTGTCTGAACGGGACTGGGACAAGCTCCGGTGAGATGGAGACCATAAGTCTCTCCTTTCGTGGTGTGTTCTCTCTAGATTTGGTCTCTCTCTAGGTCTCGGATCTCAGGTTGCGGATTGTGGATCCTCTTTTCTTTTGGCCTTGAACTCTCTTTTATACACCCTTCTCCTTGATAAATTCCATCCACACGGCTGATACAAGGGTTTTTAGGACTTAATTCAATCACCCAAGCTTGTACTAATCAGTTATAGTATAGCATAGGGTTTTATCAACCCAAAAGGGGAGAATGAAGCAGTAAGAATGCAATATAGCTCTTAATTCAAGCAAACATGGATAGTTTTAGAAGTCTAACAACCTAAATGATCAAGCAAAGAAGCAAAAGAAAGCAATTAAAGAGCAGTAATGGCAAAGAAAAATAGAGCAAGAACATAGTAAAAGCTAAACTAAACAGAGTAAAAGCAAGACTTCAAAGATTAAAAGATGGTTCAAGATCAAGGCAATGGTGATAGGGTGATTCATGTTCATGTCTAGGGTGATCAAAACAAGCAATTCTAAACACTCAACCTTAGGTAAG
The DNA here is from genome assembly GCA_911865555.2 of Thlaspi arvense. NCBI lineage: Eukaryota > Viridiplantae > Streptophyta > Magnoliopsida > Brassicales > Brassicaceae > Thlaspi > Thlaspi arvense. Next base: position 50,544,514 of record OU466862.2, read on the forward strand.
GAACACTAATAAAGACTAATCCAATCTCTTGGCATTAATCCCTTTTCTAATCATATATTCAAGATAAATCTCTTTACTCAAACACATAATCATCAAACATTAAAATAAAGTTCCATAAAACCAATTAGCATGCTAGACATCTAATCTCTTAGGCTAGGTTTACTAATCACTTATACAATATACTCCCTCCGTTTTTAAATATAGAATGTTTTAGAGTTGGGCACATGGATTAAAAAAACTTGTAAAATGTCAATTGTAATCCTATTTATTATTATTTGTTTGTCTGGTTACCAATTAATTTAAGGATAAAACAAGTCATTTATTAGAATTTTGCATTGATTTCTGAAAACATCATATATTTTCAAACAAAAAAATAGTCTTAAAACATCTTATATTAAAAAACAGAGGGAGTATCAAACATCAACTCACATTCTCATGCATAATCAATGTCTAAAGGCAATTTCTCATCAATATGGTACTAGGCAATAAGCACATTCAAGCAAGAAATGATAGATGCAAAGACTCATGATTATCTAAACACCATTTTCAAGCATTGAACTTCATTCAGGAATTTTATCAAACACTGGTGTGCATGTGAAAACCTAAAATCAACTTCTCCAACAAAGAGGTACTAAGCATTAAGCACAATCATATAAGAAAGGGAATGAGAAGATCTAAGCTCTAATCAACCTAAAAAATCACTAAAATCAACCCATCTGCCCTAATCTCAAACCTAAAGCAAACTACTCACTAATCATGGTGAAAACCATCAAATCTATGAAGAAAAGATAGTTAATCATGATTAGAAAGACAAAAGATTATGGGATAAAAGAAATTTAATTTGAAATAAGCAAAGATTCAAGTTACAAAATCAAAAAGCTAAAACAAAGAAGAAGAGACTGCTAGATAAAGAGTTGTTCCCAGAAATTAAGGATTTTAAGTATTTATATGAGTATAAGCAAAAATGGCAAAATCATAAATAAATGGTCTTTGGTCTGGGTTCATAACGATCAGTTGTAACAGTCTGGGCTTGACTTTTATGAATCGAATCGGTCTCTACCTGATCGTTACACTTGACCAAAATTAATCTGCTGGATTTATAACGATCATTCCTGACCGTTACGATTGATCGTTACACTTTGTAACGATCAACCCTGACCGTTACGATTAATCGTTACAATTTGTAACGATCAACCCTGACCGTTACTCCACCCGTGCTCTGACCGAAAAGCTCTGCAGAGATTGTCTGCCTTGATCCCTTTTGCTCCCTTTGGTCCAGCTAGCTTCCTGGATCATCCTCTAAGCTCCTCCAAGCTCCCTTTAGCTCCATAAGCACCTAAAAACATCTATAATGCAAGAAAAATGCAAACTATATCCTAGATGCAACCTAAGTCTAAAAGGAGAAGAAAATGGGACAAAGGATAAGGAAAACATGCAAAAGAGAACCAAAACATGCACTAAATGCAAGCCTAAATGATGTAAATACAAGAGATATCAACACCTCCACACTTGCCTTTTGCTTGTCCTCAAGCAAATAAGAACAAATGGGAGAGTGAGGTTTGAAAGTGGGAGCTCAAAACTAAAGATGTCAATCAAGAACTGATTCAATGCCTAAGTTATAGGTTCTAAGATGCAAAGAGATTGTTCTACTTTAAAAGCTTTAGCCATACTTATCATAGCAAACAATGAACTTTAGCTTAGCCTACACAAGCATTCAAATCAACCAACTCTTTAACATTCATTAATAGTAAGCAATGGATCTAGTTTGTGCAAATCAAGAGAAAACATTTGGTCAAGGGACATGGTTAAGAGATGAAAATGATCTCATTCAAATAAGGGTTCAAATATTCAGGGGATGACTCAATGAAATGATTTTATCTTAGGCAAAATGCTAAAGGTAAAAGCACACCTATGCATGCAAGTCAAAGCTCTCTTCTACCCTTTTTCCCCAAGATGAACCTAATAACTTCTAAAACCCCAAGTGGAACTCCTAAATCTATCCTTTCCCAAAGCACTTGATCTCTTCCTTCTTCATATTTGGGGGAAACTCCTTCTTCTTTTGCTTGTGTGGTTGACTTCTTTTTGGAACTTGCTCTTCTTTGTTGTATGATTGGCGCCATTTTCATCACCTTTGGTGGATTGCTTGGTCTGATTTCTTCTTTTGAATGACCTTTTGTAAGCTTTGTTGTTGTTGGCACCTTTCTTCTTTAACACTTAGAGCTTTCTTCCTAGTTAACTTAACCAAAAAATAAACTGTTCCCCATACTACCAATCCTATACTTCTTCTTCTTCTCAAAGATGAAAACAATTAAAGCTCAAACCACTTACACTACCCTTTCCCAAACTCCTAACCTAATACCAAGCTCAAAATGCAAGCTGGTGTCTACAAGAGAGCTTCTCCTTGCCAGCATTTTTCTTAACACTTTTTTCCAAGATAAGATCGAAAATGATGCAATGCAAGGCCTCACAACTCTCACAATAGTGCTTAGGTTCAGAAAGAAGGATTGGTTTAGGGTGTGGTCAACTGTCCCATAATGATGAGGATCAGCTACTTGGATTAACAAGAGTGGTAAGAAGGGAAGAAGATAATCCAAGTATGTATATGGGTAGCCATGTAATTACACTCAATGCACAAACAAGATAATTCAAAGTCAGGATTATGGTTCTAATAAGATAGAGTTGGAATCAAATCAAAGCAAGCTTGAGAATAAGACAAGAATATCAATGCAAGAATTCAAGATATGGTGCAGCCTTAACTTCAAACTCACTACAATGCAATCAAACAACAGATAACCAAGGCATTGAAAACAATTCAAACATTAACATCTTGACAAGTGTTGATCATCTACTCTTTATGCAAATGTATGCAAACCTATATGAAATGTATCTAGACTCAATCTTAGTTATGAAAATGCAACTAAATGATATTTTTTGGTTCCAAAAAATTTGAAAATTTCATGGATTATCAGTGCACATAGATGAATGCATGAATGCATGAGACTCAAGTGTGTAAAAGAGAAAATAAGAAAATAAAACACAATGTTAAATGCAAAGCCCTCCCCTCACACTTAAATTACACAGTCCCTTGTGTAATAGAAGCTTGAAGGAGGTGAATAAAACAAACTAAAAAATGATTGCAAAAGGATGCATAAAGAAAGAAGAGGAGTTAGGTACCTTAGAAGAGTTTTTGGCAGACTGGAGGGGTCTATAGGTCTCTCCCAAACTTATAACAACTTGCCTTAAACCACACTTGCTCCTATTATTGAAAGAAAAACAGAAAAGAAAACATAAAATGAAATAATATGTATAAGGATAACAGGGGAATACCTCCCAAGAGTGCTTGTTTAGAGTCACTAAGCTTGACTTGTCATGCTCCTTAAGATCATGGAGGATGATGGAGTGGAACTGGAGTTCCTTCTCCTTTCTTCTTAAACAATGTGTTGGGTCCACAGTAGAGCTTCTCCTTAGGTTTCCTGACTCTCTTTCTTGGCTTCTTTGGTCCACCATAGAGTTTCACCTTGATTCCATCAAACAAGTCAAGAAGACAAGCACCATCAAAGGCTTCACCATCATACTCATTGTGATCAAGAGGGTCTTCATCTTCTTTTAGCACTTCAGCCTTGAATCCCCTCAGCTCTTTCTTGACATCAGGTGGCTTCTTAGCAGCCCCTTTCTCAACATTAGTGATGCTTCCACAAAAGCTTAAAGGTGGAGGCTTTATTGCATAGCTAACTCCACCATTCACCTTCTTGAGGCGACTCTCTCTTTGATGAAGTCAATATCAGCGCCTGTTGTGTTCAGAAATTGAGTCCCAAGTAGTAGAGAAGGCTTATGAGTGTGAGAAATTTCCATCACAACAAAATCAGTTGGTATCTTGCATGCTCCAATCCTCACAGAAAAGTCTTCAATGAGACCAACAGGTGTTCTTGAAGAAGAGTCCACAAAAGTGATTGTGGAATCATATGGTTGCAGCTTGGTGACTCCTAGTTCTTTTGCTAAGTCAAGAGACATCACATTGATGCTTGAACTTGTGTCACACATGGCCTCTTCCACAACCAATTCACCAAGCTCACAAGATACTAGAAACTTTCCTGGATTACCAAGCTTCTTGATGTTCTGCTCCTTAACCTCAGATGCTCCAGTTTTAACTCTTAGTTTCTCAAGCTCTTCTTGACCATTCAGACCTCTCATTTCCATTTGAGCAGCATAGAGGGTCTGATACTTCTGTACTAGCTACTTTTTGAATCTTCCTGGAAAAGGGATAGTGGGTTGGTAAACAGGAAGGATAGCAGTGATAACAGGATTTTTATGCAAACAAGCAAGGAGGTTATCAAAACCCAAACCACATGTTATGATGTAGTACAGTAGTAAGGGGTATCAATCCACACCTAGGATGCAGGAAGAGTCACTAAGAATGCAAGGATGAAGCAAATCTAAGCAAAATGGATAAATAATTGGTAAAATCTAACAAAACTAAATGTAACAACCTAATGCAATGCAGAACATTTTTAAAATCCCTGGAAGAGGGTTAACTACCACTAGGAACAAGCAGAAGATTAAAAATGCAAGGCGACTAAAAACTAAAAATTGACCAGTGAATCGACCACATGATCGGGCCCTGAATCGAGCAAAATGGATCGATCTAACAAACAACTTAAAGTGATATGACTTTTGATGAACAAATATGCAACTAAATGATAAGCAAATGATGAACAAAGGATTTAATATGCTAAAAAGGAGGGTTTAGGGTCGAAGGTCATATTCAAGGGTCTCAAAGAATTAAGCTTTGGTTTGAAAACATTTAGATCTACTCTTTTAAGAGGTTTCTCTAAGCCTTGAAAACAAAACAAGAACCATCCATGGCGTGTGGTATGGTTCACTTCCTCAATCTCTTCTCCAAATCCATGGCGTTTGGGGGAAAAAGAGATCGAAGAGCAAGGAAAGCAGATTTCAATATAATGACCTAACTAATCCCCTTTACAACCATGGCATGTGGGAAAGGAAAGATTAGCCTCTAGGAACTGGTTTTCCAAGACATCTGAATCCTGTCAAGGTAAGACAGCCTTTGGTTCATAGAGACCTTTTCCAAGGCTCTCTAGGCTTTAAGATCCAAAGATCCTAGAAGAGAAGGTATGAAGAACAAGAAAACACAAAGTTTTAAACCCTTTCAATCCTTTTGAATCGCCTCAACCCCTTACCCTTAGGAAACTACTCGCGACTCATAAGTTAAACCGAACAAAATGCAATAAACAGAAAGCTACGCATGATCAACCAACGATTTAGAAAAAAACTTGCTTAATATTAAAAGATTCAATGTTCAAAAACTGAAACAGCTTTAAGTCTACGATGGTGAAATCGCCTAAGCAAGAGAAGAACAAAAAAAGTAGAAAACATAATGGAGGATAATGAAAGTGATGGCTGCTTTTGCCAAAAATGGCTAAACCGTTAGCTGGTCCCCCCTTCGCTAGCCTCCAAGGACAGCTGGACGGATAAGGCTCGTCTGGGATCGACCTTGAGATCAACCAATGAGCTCGATCATCTTCAGGAATCGCCTTGCTCCGCTCGATCTTCTGGTCAATCTGGTTGGAGGGATCGAGTATCTTCCTCGATATACTTCTTGATCTTTGGATGATCGAGTCTTGGTCTCGATCTGGCTCTCGTTCTGCATGGCGTCATTTACGTCCGTACTCCAGATTAATCTCCTCTCTCGATCTCGGTCTCGATCCTTCCTCTTGAATCGACTTGGTGTACTCAATCTTTTGGTCGATCTCATCTAGATCGACCTGCTTTGCTCGATCCGCTACTCGATCTCGGGTACTTCGCATGCCGAGCTAAGTTCTCCAAGTGTCCACGAGCTCCACTTTGAACCTCCTCACGTCCACATAGCCTCCGCAACTCCATAGTGCTCCAAACAACCTGATAATGATGCATATATGCAAGAAATGGAACAAAGCAGCCTATAATGCAAGATGAATGCATGAAAAACTACACTAAATACATGCAAAATATGCAGAATACATGGTAATATCAACTCCTCCAAACTTGCCTTTTGCTTGCCCTCAAGCAAACAAAATTCAAGAAGGAAGAGAGGTTTTAAAAACGAGGGTTTAAGCTTCTTGCAAAAGTGTTTTTCAAATGAATCAATTCAATGGTCCTAGTTCTTAATCCTAAGATGCAATGCACACACTCATACTCCAAAGAACTTAGTCATACTCATCACATAATGAATTTCAAATCATGACTCTCATATCCCAAACAATCCAAGAACCCTAACCTTTAACATTCATTAAGCTCAAAACCGTGAATCACACTTATGCACTTTAAAACCGGATACACTTGGCTAAGGGACAAGGGTTGCGAGATAAAAATGATCTCACTTATAAGGGCTATTCAAACAAGGGGTTATCTCATATAATGGTTGAACTTTCACATAATGCTAAAGGTGAATACAATTGATGCATACATGATTAAACCTTCATCTACCCATGCATACTAATCAAAGATCCTAGAACCCTCTCTCATTTTTCTTCTCTTTTAAAGCTCACTCACCCTCCTAAAGACTACTCTTATCACCAAGGCAATTCGCCTAGCAAAAACCCAAGTAAAAACATCATTTTAAAACTCTTTAGGCTAGTGGAAAGGCTGAAAACATACTTAGCTCTTTTCTTTTACTTTGATAGCTCTCTACTCATTTTTTTTTCTTTTTTTTTCTTTTTGAACACTTGGCCTTTTGGCTCTTTTCTTTTCTTTTTCTTTTTATTTTGAGAGCTACCTTCTTAGTTAAACTTAGAGCTTTTATTTTTAAAACAGCAAGCCTTCCACTTAAAACCATTGAAACCTTTTTAATTCAACTTCCAAATATCAAACTCTTTAAACCGAAGCAAAACAAAGCAATCCCCAAGAACACCCGCCTTATCCTAAGCCTAAAACTAGCTTCAAAATGCAAAGCCAGTATCAATATGAAAGCCTAATCATGTCGTCCAAACCTAATACTTTATGCTAAGTTCAACCGAAAAGATGCCTCACAAAGATTTAACACACAAGAACATTGGCTTGAAAAGAAGGTAAGGTAAGGGTGGGGAAATCTATTTAGGCTTACAAGAGAGTGGTAAAAGGAAGAAGAAAGTCTAAATATGTATAAGTAATCAATGTATCCTTTTTCAAATGCATAAGTATGATAATTAATAAGATTCAAATAAAGGTTCTCACTTATTAGGATAGGATTCAACTCATGAATGTTCAACTTAAGCCACGGAAATCAAAACACATGATCCAAGTATGGTTATAGCTTACTTTCAAAGAGTGTACAATGCATCAAAGGACTACTAACTAGGGCCTTGAAACAATTCATGAGCTTAAAATACCTTTTAAGAAAAACTTTTACCCATTATGCAAATGTAAACAACCTAGATGCTCAAAAACTCTAGACTCAATCCTAAAATGTTTAACAGAGTGAATGCAACTACATGAATGTTTTTGAAAATTTTTAAAAATTTTCCAAATTTTTTTGTTCTTTCTATGCCTTAGGATGTATGCAAGACTCAAAGGATGATAACAGAAAATAAGAAGAAAGAAAACATGTCAAACACACCACATACTCCCCCAAACTTGAATGACACTGTCTCGGTGGCAAACAAAGTCTATAGAAGCTCAAAACACAAAGCAAAAACAAAGAAAACATGTGTGGTATATACAAGGGATGGCTGTTGGTACCTCGGAGCTAAGAAGTGTTGGAGCTTGAGGTTGCTCCAGACTTCTTGCTCTTCTTAGGATCATCGTGAGCTACTGCCTTGCCTTTGTCCTTTGCAGCTCCTTCATGAACCAAGTGGCGAGCAGGTAGGATGTTGCTTCCTTGAGGCTTACGTAAAACGATCCCACCAGTCGATCTCCTCCTCTTCTCGGGCTGCTCGACTTCTTTGCTTATAGCCTTCTTAGGTGAGCTCCCTTGAAGCGCCTTGACCTTCTTGGCAAGCTTCTTGATTACCTTGCTTTGTCATTTGTTGATTTCCCTTTGCATCTCCACAACAGAAGCAAGGAACTTCTCGGTCTTAGTCTGCGGCTCAAAGTCGATATTAGGGAGAACAAAGCTCTCGGACATCTCATCATCCGAAGCAGGAGACTCTGATCGCGGGCGAGCAGCTTGTTGAAGGGCGGATATAGCTCCTAAAAGGGTGAAGCACTCCTCTACACTCGGCAAGAACTCGATGTTGCCAACTCCTTGCAGCTCAGTTTCCTCCTTGTTCGGCAGTATGCACACTCTCTTCTAATTGTCAGAGTGATGAACAGATAGGCAAAGAAGCCCTCGGCTGGCGTGCGTCCCAAGCTGTCCGTGTTCCTCATATAAATCTCGTCCATGTAGGCTCTCTCAGCGATAGGTACAAAGTCAGCTAGTAGCACTCCGGCTTGAACGAACATGGGTGTGAGGAAGCCTCCAATCAAAGCTGAGCTCGCCTTGCATCGCAAGGCATACGCCTTGTACTTCACCAAGGAGGCGGCTAAGATGCATCTGTAGTTCACATCGTCCCCGAGCTCGTCTTCCATCGGCTTGTCGTTCTCCTTAGGATCGCAAAGGAGGTGCTTAACGCCTTGGAACAAGAAGCAAAGCTCATTCTTGGTGACTGTGGGAGCCACAAACCGTCCACTGAAGGTGTTGGCGATCAACTTGAGCGTGTATCTTAGCACCGGACTCCTCACTCTCTTGATCTTCGCCGTGTTCGCCTTGTAGTCATCGTTGCTTATGAGATCCCATAGGTCATTAGCTTGAGTGAAAGAGGGAAACTCCACTTGTTTAGCATCAGCCTTCAAACCGTAGGCTTGTCAAAGCTCCTGGATAGAGAGATGATAAGCTTGACGCCTGATCTTGAAGGTGATGTGGCCTTGGGAAGGAGTAGGAAGACTCGGGTTCTCATACGTGAACGCCAAGGTGGCTAGGAAATCGATTGTCGCCTCGGGATATGTTGGACAATCCATACGAGATAAACACCGTAGCCCTATGTTCTTGAGAAGCTGATCGAAGTCTCCCAAGATCCCCATCTTAGCCAACAGATCTCTGCTTGCAAACTTCGTGGGATCGAACCTAAGCCTTTCCAGCCTTTTCTTGGCTTGCTTTTCCTCTTTGGTCCATTTAACCCTCTCCTGAACCACCACTTCTTGACCTTCTCCTTCTTGTGCTGTCTCTTGTCTCATCCTATTTGGAGCCATGGTACCTGAAACACAATTCTCAAGCAAGAGAATGAGCAAAGGCGGCGAATATTGAGAAAAAGACTAGGTAAGAAAGAAAAGCTTATAACAAATACCCTAGATTTTTGGGGGATTTATAAAAATCCTAGCAAGATAATAGAGAAGCAAATCTAGAGATAAGATTCAATCTAGAATTTTTTCTAATATCTAGCTAGTTTTAAAAATTGTTAAACCCCCCTAACATCTAATATCCAAGCAATGCAAATAAAAAGAAATTTTCCAAAATATTTAAAACAAAGACCCGAAAATACCTTTGCAAAGTTTGAAAGAAGAAGTTGTTAGCCTTTAGGAAAGAAAAATCACATTCTCTCTTATTTTAGAAATCTCGAAACAAAAAATGAGAGAGAGTGTGTTGTTGCTTGAAAATATAAAGGCTAACAAAAATCTAAAACTATGAGCAAAACTAGTGGTTTCTGACAAAAAGCTTGGTCAAGGCACATCTTTCATGGTCAAAGATTTCTGCCTTGACCAAGATTTGAATTTAAAAACAGGAGGGAAATAAGAGATGAGGGAAAAGAAATTGTTACCTCGGCACGAGATCGAGTCCATTTGGTCAATCTAGGACTCGATCTCATGCCCATGTTGCTAGGATCGAGAGGTTTGATCGATCAGAGACTCGATTCAAATTGCATCGAGTCTTAGATCGATTGTACCCTCTCGTTCCTTGACTTTTAGTCAACTAGGCTGTATTCCTTGGATCGAGCCACATGATCGAGTTGGGGGTTGATTTGGCTTAGATCGAGTGGGGGATCCAGATTTGGACCGATCGATCCAAACTTCAAGAATTTCTCGAGACATTTTAGATCGGTCGATCTAGATGGGATCGATCGATCCGAACTCATCTAGATCGACATTGTCTACTCAATCTCGTCTAGATCGACTAGCTCCTCTCAATTCACTAGCTCGATCTAGTAAAGATCGAGCTAGGCTGAGTCCATCTAGCACTCGATCTCTAGCCTATACTTAGCCCTTCTCGCCTCTTTTGACTCCAAGATCACACCTGGCAATCCCTTATCCTTTCACCTACACACTTAGACAATAAAAGCATAAAACTGAAATAAAGATAAAGCAAAAATATATATAGGATAGGCATGGGAATGCCTCCCAAGTGCGCTTTCTTTAACGTTTTTAGCTAGACTTTACTTGGTTTAGGCCTGAGGGGGGTCTTGGAGAAGCATGGAGGTGCTCTCCTTGCTGCAATCACTCGCCAGGTAGGGCTTAACCCTGTGCCCGTTGACCGTGAAAGCATTGCCGCTCTTGCCAACCAATGTAACCGCTCCATAGGGTAGAACCTCCTTGATCTCAAACAGTCCACACCACCTTGATTTGAGCTTGCCCAGGAACAGCTTCAACCTCGAGTCGTAGAGTAGCACTAGACTGCCTTCTCTTAACTCCTTGTGAACAAGCTTCTTGTCATGAACCGCCTTGGTCAGCTCCTTGTAGATCTTAGCACTTTCGTAGGCTTCCAACCGTAGCTCATCTAGCTCATGTAGCTCAATCAACCGCTTCTTCTGAGCTGTCTTGAGGTTGTAGTTCAGCTGCTTCACTGCCCATAGTGCCCTATGCTCCAACTCAACAGGAAGATGACATGCCTTGCCGTATAGAAGAGTGAAAGGAGTTGTGCCTATAGGAGTCTTGAAAGCGGTTCGGTAAGCCCACAAAGCGTCATCGAGTTTGACCACCCAATCTTTTCTTGTAGCCCCAAGTGTCCTCTCTAGTATAGCCTTGATCTGCCTGTTAGACACTTCTACTTGCCCACTAGTTTGAGGATGATAAGGTGTTGCTACCTTGTGCTTCACACCATACTTCCTTAAGAGGCTTTCAAACACCTTGTAGATGAAATGGCTGCCACCGTCACTGATCACTATCTTGGGGACTCCAAACCGTGGGAATATGATGGTCTTGAAGAGCTTTATCACCACCTTAGCATCATTGGTTGGGGAAGCTATAGCCTCAACCCACTTAGACACATAATCAACCGCCAATAAGATGAACTTGTTGCCGTAAGAAGATGGGAACGGTCCCATGAAATCTATCCCCCAAGCGTCAAAGATATCAACTTCAAAGATTGGCACCTGAGGCATCTCATTCCTCTTCGTGATGTTTCCAGCTCTTTGACATGCTTCACAAGCTTTAACAAATTCATGAGCGTCTTTGAAGATAGATGGCCACCAGAAACCGGCTTGCAACACTTTTGTAGCCGTCTTGAATGAAGCGAAATGACCTCCATATGAAGAGCCGTGACAATGTAGAAAAATGTCCTTAGCTTCTTCCCTTGTTACATACCTTCTATACAAGCTGTCCACTCCTCTTTTGTACTGATACAAGAGTTTTGACTCTCTTGGTCAATCACCCATTGTACTAGTCATTGTAGCATTGGGTTTTAATGTCAATCCAAAAGGGAAGATTGAAACAGCAGGATTATAGTAGATTTCCTCATTCAAACAGATATAAAAGGGGTTTTAGAATATCTAGCAACCTAAGTGATCAAGCAGAAACCAAACAAACACAAAGTAAGGAAGAAGATAAGCAAACAACCAAAGTAAAGGCAAAAACAGAGCAAATTCAGAACAAAGCTTAAAACAGAGAAAAGTTGGGACTTGAGATGAGATAATTGGTAATAGGGAACTCTTGACTCAGCCTATGATGCTTACAAACTCACACAATGCTATTCCTTATGCATAGGATTCATTTATATGACTAATCCAATCTCTTGGCGCTAATCTCTTTACTAATTACCAAGTCAAGAACTAATTCTCATTAGTGAAATGATAAAGAGCAAGCATTAAGACAAATCTATTAACCCTATATTACCAAATCACTCCCTAGATAGTCAATCTCTTGAGCTAGGATAAGCAATTCTCTTGCAAAGCAGTTCAAGCATTTCATCAAACACTTGGTGGGCATAAAATGAGCCTAAGATCTTAATCAACTTAGCTAGGGCTAATTAAGCATTAAACACAGCAATCAAGAAAGGAAATGGAAGAACTAAAACTAAGCAATCATAAATAGAGTCTCAAATTCCCTAAACCTAATCCATCTCAAATCCCTAAAAGGAACTACTCACTAATCACCATTAAAGCCACAAAATCAAAGAGAGAAAGATGACTAATCATGATTAGAAAGCTTAAACAAGATGAAAGAAGCAAACTTTGATTAAAATGAAGCAAAGATTCAAATTACAAATCCAAAGGTCCAAACAAGAAAGAAAGAACTGCTGGGTAAAAGCTTGTTCCCAGAAATTAGGGATTTTTCGTATTTATAGGAGTCTAAGCAAAAATGGCAAAGTTGTAAATAAAAGGTCTTCAGTCTGGTAGTGTATCGGTTAGTTGCGTCGGTCTTCAGTGACCGAAATGGATCTCTATCGGTCTGGAGTGATCGACACATATGACCGAAATCCATCCGGTGTGTTTGTGTCGATCACACTTGACCGATACTGGTGATCGATACTGCTTTGTATTGGTCATCCTTGACTGATACTCACCGTGCTCTGACCGAAAACTTCTGCAGAGATCTTCTGCTGTGATCCTTCTTGCTCCCTTTTGCCCAGCTAGCATCTTGTATCATTCCCAAAACTCCTCCAAGCTCTTTTTAGCTCCAAAAGCACCTAAAAAACATCCAAGATGCAAAGAAAATGCAAATTATACTCTAAATGCAACCTAAGTCTAAAAGGAGAAGAAAATGGGACAAAACAAAGGGAAAACATGCAAAAGAGGACCAAAATATGTACTAAATGCAGCCCTAAATGGTGTAAATACAAGGGATATCAACACCCCCACACTTGCCTTTTGCTTGTCCTCAAGCAAATAAGAACAAATGGGAGAGTGAGGTTTGAAAGTGGGCATTCAGATTCCAAAAGTGCAGAGGTAAAGAGATGGTTTCAATGCTCAAGTGCCTAGTTGTAGGATGCAAACATAATCAGCTATACTTTAAAGATCCTAGCCATGCTCATCATGAATCAAAATGATCTCAATTCTCAACTTAGGAAAATGCTCAAATCAATCAAATCTTTAACATTCAATTAAGTTCAGAACATGAATCATGCTTATGCAAATCAAGTGAAGACATTTGGTTGAAAAGGGTAAGGTTTTGAGATGAGAATGATCTCATTTACGCACAAGGTTTCAAAAACATAAAGGATCACTCAATGAAAAGACTTCATCTTAGGCAAAATGCTAAAGGTAAAAGCACACTTATGCATGCAATTCAAAGCTCTCTTCCACCCTTATTTCCCAAAGATGAGTCCTAAGCATTTCTAAACCCAAGAGCGAATCCTCTAAGTCTACCATTTCCTAAACTCTACCCTTTACCCATCTTCATGGCTGGGGAAACTTCTTCTTTTTGCTTGTGTGGTTCCTTCTTTTTGGTTGGGACTTGCTCTTCTTTGTTGAGTTGGCACCTTCATCACCTTTGGTGGATTGCTTCTTGGTCAGATTTTTCTTCTTTTGGACCTTTCTAAGCATTGTTGCTGGCGCCAATTCTTCTTTTTAAACATAGAGCTTTTATTCCCTTTACTTAACCACAATACTAAACTGTTTCCCCTTTTCTACCATTTCAGATCTTTTCTTTTTCTTTCAAAACATATAAACATGAAGTTCAAACCACTTACACTACCCTTTTTAAACCCCAAAACTCCTATCCTAGAATCAAGCTCAAGATGCAAGCTGATATCTACAAGAGAGCTAATCATTGCCAGCCTTATTCCTAACACTTTTTGCCAAGACAAAATCGAAAATGCAATGCAAAGGCATCACAGCTCTCACAATAGTGTTTAGGCTCAAAAGGAGGTTTTGGTTAAGGGTGAGGATGTAACTGTCCCATAATTATGAGGATCAGCTATTTGGATCAACAAGAGTGGTAGAAAGTAGAAAGATGATCCAAATATGTATATGGTAGCCATGTAATCACTTTTCAATGCATAAGACATGATGATTAAAAGTCCAAATTAAAGTTCAAGTTGATAGAGTTGATTTTCAGAGAACAAATGCTTTCAGAATGAGATGAGAAGACCAAATCTAGCAATATAAGTTATGGTTCAGCCTTAACTTCTAGCAATCAAATGATGCATCAAACAACTAAGCACTTAAAAACTAAAATCATCTCTAAACACTAAGCACTTTACAAGGAAAATTCATCATTATGCCCAGAGCAAATGCAATGCAACCTACATGTCAACACTAGACTCAATCCTAGAAGAATGAAATGCAACTACATGCTTTCTTTTTGGTTTGCAAAAATGCAAAATTTTTAAAAAAATTTCGATTTTTTTGTGTTTTTCTATGCCTTACATGTATGCATGATATGCATGAGACTCAAAGTGAAAAGAAAAAGAAAAACTAAGAAAACAAAACACAAAGTCAAACCCCAAATCTCTCCCCCACACTTAAATTACACAGTCCCTTGTGTAATGAAAGCAATGGAAGAGAGAAGCAACAAAATATATTACAAAAATAAAAAGATGCAATGGTATAAAACAATGGAAAGGATGTGGTACTTGGTTTATTGGTAGGAGTTGTGGGATGATCCTGAGGTTTGTGGAGACTTGCTCGCTCTCCTCTTCCTTCTCTCATAGACTTGAGTGGAATGCTCTGCTTCTTGAGGTGGTTGAACCCAGCTTGACCATAGTTTCTCAGCTTGTGAAGAAGTCCCTTGTGTGCCCCATTGCCATGTCTCCTGAACTTCAGAGGGGTTGGGGGTTGGCGCCTCCCAAGCTGATGGAACATGGGCTCTTGGCTCATAAGATGAGGCCCTTGGTTGTGCCCATGTACCCCATTGATCACTTGGTTGTGCATGGAATGAGTGTCTTCCATGGGGGTTCCATACAGCTTCCTCCTCTTCAGTTGGCTCAGCTTGGTGAAGTTGCTCTTCTTGTTGAGAGTTGAGCTCTTGGGTGTGGCTGTGGTGGGAAGTTTTTGCTGATGTAGCCTTGTTCTTCCTGAACTTCCCCTTCGCCATCTTCATAAGCCCTTTGATGGCTTTGTCTTGCCACTTGCACCACTTCTGGAGTGTGTTGATGTGCTCATGAGCTGCTCTCAAAGAGCTTCCTTGGTTGGGAGCTTCATAGGGCTGGAAGTGGAACTGCCTTGAGCTGTAGTTCAACACTTCTTCTTCTTCAAGCTCATCTTCTTCATGGGTTCCTCCTTGGCCTTCAGCGCCAGCAGTAGCATTCCATTGTTGTTCTTCTTCTTCTTCTCTAATCTCTTCAGTGTGCTCCTCTTCTTCTTCACTGTCTTCTTCTCCTTCTCCAGGAACAGGGCCGCCTGTGTAGAGATCCTCAGTGCTTGGGTTGAAGCTGATGTTTCCTTTTCTGATAAGGATGTAAGCTTTGGATTGGGGAGGAGGACTTTTGCTGGTGTATCAAAGCCTGTGATGAAGTTGTACACATGCTTCCCACCAATGATTCTTTTAAGGTAGTGGCTTCTCTTGAGATAATCAATGTCAATCCATAGTGGTTCAAGCGCATCATTTTCATATCTCTCAAGGTCTACTCCACTAGCCTGTAGAACCGCTGTCACAACTCCCCCAATGTACACTTGAGGGCTGCTCTCCTTCTTTGTCTTACTTAAAACCCAGCTCTGGTAGGATAAGAGCTGTTCCATCAACATAGACACATAGCAGGGGTAGCTTTTCGGCGCTCTGAGAGGTTCTCCATACTCATCGCTTCCCAAAAGATCATACAGTCCTCGTATATCAGATCTGTCTCCTTTTCTGTGAGATATGTTGTCTCCTTCCTTGAAAAGAGTGTATTCGCAAGTGCATTGTGGATATATCTCACAGCTGGATGCCTCATGTGCTGGTTCCTTGATATTCCAGGAGTGTATTTCCCAACCCCAATAATGCCCCACAGCATGATGTGCTGCCTACTTGGGATTTCGAACCTGCTCAGCTTGGTGGGGTGGGACTTCAGCTCTAGATCCTTGGCGATCTCTGTGAATGTTGAGGACAACTTTTCCTTGCCAATCAGAAAAGAGATCCATCCATCGCCATTAGAGAGTTCACTGTCTTCATACCAGACCAACTTGAGTGTGGAGAGGAATTGGTAAGTGAGATGTTGGTAAGATGGGAGTGGCATCTCCATGAAAGCTCCAAGGCCCATGCGCTCAAATGTGGCTTTGCAGTCACCATAGAGTCCCAGCGCCTTCATTGTGGAAGTGCATGGATATCTTGTTGGCTTGAAAGTGCACTGGTTGAAAGCCTCCATGAGTTCTCTAGCAGCATTGCCCTTCTTTTGTTGATTTTCTCCCTCATTTCCAACCGGTCTCTTTCCAGCGGCTTTGGAGGATTGCTCATAAGCCTTGCCCTTTCCTTTATCTTTCTGTGTTCTTGGTTGGATTGGTGCTTCCTGAGGTGCTTTCCCCTTTTTTCCAGCAGCTATGTTTGTTCTTCCCATGGTACCTTCAAAAGCAAAGCTTGAAAAAAAGGTAAGTGAAAGAATAAAAGCTGAAGAACCAAATAGCTGAAAGCTTTTAATGGTGAAACTCCTTAAGCTAAGAAAAGTCTAACAAGTCCTAACAACAAGCTTAAACTTATTCAAAGCAAGAAGAGATCAAAAGCTAGCAACTAAATAAGCTAGAATGCACAAAAGGTAAACAGTTATGCATGACATTCTAGCAAAATGGTTCTTAGACAAAAGAGATGATGATCTTGCAAAAGGATGAAGATGAACAAGCAATGAGATAAATAGATATTAATCAGAACTTCAACATCTAGCTTGATATTTCAAAACAAATCCAAATTGCAAAACCATAGCACAACAATCAAAACTAAACACTGCTTGCTCGTAAAAACTTCTTACTAAGCGATTTTTAACATAAGCTAAGAGTAAGAGCAAAAAGAGATAGTTTAGGAAGCAAACCTTTAGTGAGCTTCTGAACACTTAGAGAAAGCAATAAAAGAGAAAAAGAACTAGTTGTTTCGAGCTTTAGGTGAGAAGAAGAGTGAGTTTAAGTGTGAAGAGAAGTGAAGAAAGTTGTTGCTTAAATAGAGAGAAAAGAGAGGAAACCAAAGGAATCAAATGTTGGTGAGGGAACATAAGGAATCAAAAGTGTGGGGGACAAAAACAAAAGTGTTCAGAAGCTAAGAAAGAGGTCAGAAGGAATCCCATTTAATAATTCAAACTCCTTTGGCTCCAAACCAAAGGAGGTAAAAAATTTTGAAAGTTGAGATACTTACCTCGGATGGAGTTTCGGTCACTCATGACCGATATTACTGACCGAAATTGTATTTTCGATCATGAGTGATCGACACTGGAGACTGACGTGCTTCCTGGGATTAGTATCGGTCATCAGTGATCGACACACTTGACCGAAATACATCCGGCATGATTGTGTCGATCTTGAGTGATCGATACTGGTGACCGATATGATTCCAAGTATCTCATCGATCACCAGTGATCGATACTCTGGACCGAAAATCATACGGTGTGTTTATGTCGATCAAGTATGGTCGATATGAATGACTGAAATTTGTCCTGCTTTCAAAGCTTCTTCCCATATCGGTCACAAGTGACCGATATGTTGACTGGTGTAGACTGGCTCCACTGATATCGGTCAAACGTGATCGATACTGATGACCTAAAATCTGTGTATCGGTCTATCATGACCGATACAAATGACCGATATCTGCCAGAATACACCTGTTCCTTGTCCCCATCAGACTTTCTCAAACCCCAGTTCGAAATCCTGTTTCTATACACTAAAACAAAGCATAAAAGATAAACTAGAAAGCATAATATATACAAAAGGATACCATGGGACTACCTCCCAAGTGTGCTTGTTTAAAGTCACTGAGCTTGACTTTGATTACCTCCTTAGTTGAGGTGAGGAGAAGGAGTCTTGGAACTCCTTGGTGGTGGCTTACTCCTTTGGGCTCTAGCAGAAACCCCATTCATCTTTATCTTGGCAAAAGGCATAGTCTTCCCCTCTTGCTGAAGCTTGAAGAGGAACTCTCCTTTCTTAGAGACTCTTGGTTGCAAAACCAGCTCCCCTTTGTTAGTATCCAACTTGATCTCATTCAGATTCTTGTAACCAACCACTTCAAGGACCTCCTTTTCAGTGGTGTCTTCAAACAACTTGGCCAAGCAGCAGCCATCAAAACTCTCTCCTTGGTAGCCTTCAAACTCTGGCCAGTTCCTTCCAAGTTGCTTCAGCTTCTTGATCTCCATTGAGAAGGCTTGCTCATTCTCCAGCTTATTCCCCTTGGAGTCGAACCTTAGAACCTTCTTCTTGGTCAGCTTCAGCTCAATAGTGCATTCCTTAGCATCAAACACTGCTCCAGCTGAGGCTAAGAAAGGTCTTCCTAGTATGATAGCATTCTTTATATGCCCTTCCACATCAAGCACCAGGAAATAAGTGGGAATGGTTACTCCTTCTATCATCATTGGCACATCCTTGAGACTCCCAAGTGGTTTCTTCACTGTCCCATCAGCTATAGTAAGGGATACATTACTCACCTGAAGTTAAGTGTAGCCAAGAGCCTTAACAGTAGAGAATGGGAGAAGATTAATACTTGCTCCAAGGTCACAAAGACAGCTCTTGAAGGTCTGCCCCTTAAGTTCACATGGGAGAGTGAAACAGCCTGGATCTCCAAGTTTTTTTATAGTGAGCTCCTTAACCCCATGTGTTCCAGTCTTCACCTTTAGCTTCTCAAGTTCTTCTTGGCCATTTAAACCCCTCAATTCCATCTGAGCAGCATAGAGAGTTTCATACTTCTGAACTAGCTGTTTCTTGAACCTTCCTGGAAAAGGGATGGTTGGTTGATGGACAGGAAGAGTAGCTGTTTGAGGTTTCTCCTTATCATCAGCAGTTTCCACCAAGTAGTCCTTTATGTTATCAACAACTTCATGTGGCTTCCACCACTCTTCATCATCTGAGTTTTCCCTATCTCCAAAGGGTCCTTCTTCTATAGCTCCTTGGTCATTTTTAATTTCCAAGAACTCTTCCGCCCCACTTAGAGGTTCAGTGTCCTCAGTCAACAAGTAGAGGAACTCTTCAATGATAGCCTCCTCTTCAGCTGAGAAGCTTTCTTCTTCTAGCACAATGGCATTGCAGAACTCCTTTGGGTTGGCCTCTGGTTTTCCAGGAAACTGTCCTTGTGGCTTAGGACCAGCTATGCCTTTGTTGTTCTCCAGTGTTTTGACTCTTGCAGCCAATCCATCAAACTTGTTGGTAAGCTCTACATGCACTGAATCAATTTTTTTATGGACCTCTGCAAACTTCTTGTTCATTTCCAAGGTTGTAGTGACTTGAGTGTTGATCATTTGCTGCATGAGGGTCTTGAGGTCAGTGTCTTGAGAGCTAGAGGAAGCTTGTCCTTGTGCTTGGGCATTGAATCCTGGAGGGTTGTAGGGCACTCTTGGCTGATAGTTGTTGTTCCTCTGCTGGAAACCTTGATTGTTGTAGGGAACAAAAGGTCTTGGGGCAGCTTGCTGTTGCTGTTGAGGGTAAACCTGATCTTGTGGGTTGGGAACATTGTTGCTCCTGTAGGACAAGTTGGGATTTGGTCTGTAGTTCCCATAGTTGTTGTAGCCACCTTGGTTTCCCAAATAATTCATCTCCTCAACTTGACATTACTCCTGATCATCAAGCTGAACCATGTCTCCCACAAAGTGAACCTCTTTCTTTTCCCTTAGCAATAAGTCCAGCTTCTCATCTAGAGACTTGATTTCTTTCTTGCTAGACTCTAATTCATCCTTTGCACTCCTTGGTGCTCTGTCAAATTCCTCATTGTAGTTTCCATCAGACTGAGCCAAGTTCTCTACTAACTCAAAACCTTCATCTCCATATTTTGACAGGAAGTTCCCATTGGATGCTGTGTCCAGAAGCATTCTTATCTTAGGCAAGGCTCCTCTATAGAAAGTGGATAGCAAAGAGGCTTGTGAGAAGCCATGATGAGGGCATTGCAATGTGTACCCCTTGAATCTTTCCCAAGCTTCTCCAAAGCTTTCATTGTTCCTCTGTGCAAACCCTGAAATCTCATTCCTTATCCTAGCAGTTCTTGAAGTGGAGAAGAACTTAGCTAGAAAGGCTTTCTTGAATTCATCCCATCTGGTGATACTTCCTTGGGGAAGGTTTTTCTCCCACTGATGTGCTTTGTCTCCTAAGAAAAAGGGAAACAACCTGAGCTTGAAGCCATCTTCACTTACTCCATTTATCTTTGTGAGTGAGCACAGCCTGTCAAAATTATCCAGATGATCTAGAGAGTCTTCAAGTGGCAACCCATGGAATTTGCTGCTCTGAACCATTGAAATCAATTCAGACTTGATTTCAAAGTTGTTGTTTTGGACAGCTGGTGGAATGATACTTGTCCTGTTGTTGTAGGCTTTTGGTGCATCACTAGCGCCAATAGGTCTAGCTGCTCTTGGAGCTTGTGCAGCGCCTCTTGGTCCTTGCTCACCCTGTAAGCCTTGAACACCTTGATGTCCTTGTATACCCTGAGCGCCTGCAGCTCCTGGAGGACCCTGAAATCTGATGTCATCCATGACTTGATCCTGATTGTTCATACCAAGTCTTTGCAAGTGTTGCTGCCTTTCTTGCTGTCTCCTTGCTCTCTGTCCTCTATCCAGCAGATTGATGTTGTCTATGAAGTCCACAAGATTGCTTGAATCTCTGGATCTCAAGTTCATATACCTGAAAGACAGAAGTCAGAGTCAAAGAGAATTGGTAACCAAAAAAAAGTAAAAGACTAATCTTAAAGATTATACAAACTCTAATGATTCTAACTGATTCCCAAATGGCAACGGCGCCAAATTGACACAAGAGTTTTGACTCTCTTGGTCAATCACCCATTGTACTAGTCATTGTAGCATTGGGTTTTAATGTCAATCCAAAAGGGAAGATTGAAACAGCAGGATTATAGTAGATTTCCTAATTCAAGCAGATATAAAAGGGGTTTTAGAATATCTAGCAACCTAAGTGATCAAGCAGAAACCAAACAAACACAAAGTAAGGAAGAAGATAAGCAAACAACCAAAGTAAAGGCAAAAACAGAGCAAATTAAGAACAAAGCTTAAAACAGAGAAAAGATGGGACTTGAGATGAGATAATTGGTAATAGGGAACTCTTGACTCAGCCTATGATGCTTACAAACTCACACAATGCTATTCCTTATGCGTATGATTCATTTATATGACTAATTCAATCTCTTGACACTAATCTCTTTGCTAATTATCAAGTCAAGAACTAATTCTCAATAGTGAAAAGATAAAGAGCAAGCATTAAGACAAATCTATCAACCCTATATTGCCAAATCACTCCCTAGACAGACAATCTCTTGAGCTAGGATAAGCAATTCTCTTGCAAAGCAGTTCAGGCATTTCATCAAACACTTGGTGGGCATAAAATGAGCCTAAGATCTTAATCAACTTAGCTAGGGATAATTAAGCATTAAACACAGTAATCAAGAAAGGAAATAGAAGAATTAAAACTAAGCAATCATAAATAGAGTCTCAAATTCCCTAAACTAAACCCATCTCAAATCCCTAAAAGGAACTACTCACTAATCACCATTAAAGCCACAAAATCAAAGAGAGAAAGATGACTAATCATGATTAGAAAGCTTAAACAATATGAAAGAAGCAAAATTTGATTAAAATGAAGCAAAGATTCAAATTACAAAATCCAAAGGTCCAAACAAGAAAGAAAGAACTGCTGGATAAAAGCTTGTTCCCAGAAATTAGGGATTTTTCGTATTTATAGGAGTCTAAGCGAAAATGGCAAAGTTGTAAATAAAAGGTCTTCAGTCTGGCAGCGTATCGGTCAGTTGCGTCGGTCTTCAGTAACCGAAATGGATCTCTATCGGTCTGAAGTGATCGACACATATGACCGAAATCCATCCGGTGTGTTTGTGTCGATCACACTTGACCGATACTGGTGATCGATACTGCTCTGTATCGGTCATCCTTGACCGATACTCACCGTGCTCTGACCGAAAACTTCTGCAGAGATCTTCTGCTGTGATTCTTCTTGCTCCCTTTTTCCCAGCTAGCATCTTGTATCATTCCCAAAACTCCTCCAAGCTCCTTTTAGCTCCAAAAGCACCTAAAAAACATTCAAGATGCAAAGAAAATGCAAACTATACTCTAAATGCAACCTAAGTCTAAAAGGAGAAGAAAATGGGACAAAGCAAAGGGAAAACATGCAAAAGAGGATCAAAATATGTACTAAATGTAGCCCTAAATGGTGTAAATACAAGGGATATCATGTACAAGTATGGCTCGTCCCAAAAGTAATGAGAGATGTCTCTCATGAACTTCTTCTTGTGATAATGATCAAGATGAGAATGCTCCTCTCCACAAGCCAAGTAGTTCACTATATCAGCGTACCAAGGCAAGTCTTCTTCTTTGAAACTCAAAACCTCTTCAAGCTTCTCACATACCACCGTGGTGATCATCATGAGCTGCTCTTCAGAAAGTGAATCATCTAATGGCAAAGCTTCATTGACTCTCATCCTAGAGAGGTGATCAACAACACCGTTCTCTATCCCCTTCTTGTCTTTTATCTCCATGTCAAACTCTTGTAGAAGAAGGATCCACCTTAAGAGCCTCGGCTTGGTGTCTTTCTTCGAGTAGATCTGTGTACACAACAACCTTGGAGCCCACCAAATATGATCTGAACTTCTCAAAAGCAAACACAACGGCCAGCAACTCCTTCTCGGTTGTAGCATACTTCACTTGCGTGTCATCCAAGGTACGGCTGGCATAGTAGATAACATGCAACCGCTTGTTTTTCCTCTGACCAAGAACAGCTCCTATGGCGTAGTCACTCGCATCACTTATGATTTCAAACGGTAGACTCCAGTCCGGTGCTTGCACTATTGGCGCGGATACAAGAGCCTCTTTGATAGTCTTGAAAGCATGAAGACAATCCTCATCAAACACAAACTCAGCTTCTTTGCACAACAGCCGCGTAAGGGGTCTAGCTATCTTGGAGAAATCTTTTATGAATCTCTTGTAAAAGCCCGCGTGACCTAGGAAACTCCTTATACCCTTGACACTAACCGGCGGCTCAAGACTCATCATGACCTCAACCTTGGCTTTATCAACCTCTATCCCTTTCTCTGATATCTTGTGGCCAAGCACGATCCCTTCTTTCACCATGAAGTGACACTTCTCCAAGTTGAGCACTAGATTTGTCTCCTCACAACGCTTAAGTACCTTGCAAAGATTCAACAAACAAGCAGAAAAGGATGCACCATATACAGAGAAGTCATCCATAAATACTTCTACCATCTCCTCTATTAGATCAGAGAAGATCGACATCATACACCGCTGGAATGCAGCTGGTGCATTACATAACCCGAATGGCATTATGCAAAGGTACCATAAGGGCATGTAAAAGTTGTCTTGATCGTTAGGATGGATTGGTATTTGAAAGAATATACTATAACCATCAAGAAAGCAATAGTAAGGATGATTAGCAAGCCTCTCTAACATTTGATCAATAAAAGGAAGAGGAAAATGATCCTTTCTAGTAGCAGAATTGAGCTTCCTATAGTCTATACACATACGGTGACCAGTTATAGTCCTAGTAGGTATCAATTCATCTTGTTCATTTCTAATGACTGTGATCCCCCCCTTCTTAGGCACTACGTGGACAGGAGATACCCACGTGCTGTCACTGATGGGGTAGATCACATCAGCTTCTAACAACTTAAGAATCTCTTTCTTAACTACTTCTTTCAAATTCGGATTTAAGCGCCTTTGATGTTCAATAGAAGAAGAGTTTTCATTATCTAAGTGAATCCTATGAGTGCAAAACATTGGTGAAAGGCCCTTGATGTCACTTAGAGAGTACCCAATGGCCTTCCTATACTTTCTCAGCTCATTTAGGAGTGAGTGTAACTCATCATCACTTAAGTTCTCATTCACAATCACGGGATAAGTATCATTAATCCCTAAGAAAGCATACCTTAGCCCTTTTGGGAGCTCCTTTAGGTCCACCTCTGGGGCTAGCAGCTCGCTCCAGTCCTCCTCGTGGCTTGTGTTGACGTTCCCGTCCTCAGTAGCCTCCTTAGAACCCGAGACATGAGCTTTAAGACTGCCTTCTTGAACCGTTGTCCCCTCAGAGATCGAGTCATCCAGTCGATCTTCGACTCATTCTGGTCCGGATTGAGCAATTTCACTCGATTCACCTACTCGATTTGATGTGGATCGAGCAGGAGATCGAGCTGCTGGGTCGTTCTCTGAACTGATCGATTGGCTTCTCTCGATGTTCCCATCGATTGTTTTGCTGGATCGAGTGATCTTCTCGATTTCCTAATCGATCTCTAGGCAGCCGCCTTCATCTTCCATCACAACTTTCCTAGAGTCAAGGAGATTAACGTACTCTTGAGTCTTCTTACTCAGAAAACCAAACTCCCCTGGCTACTTAGTCAATGCCAGCTTCTAATGATCCTCTTGAGCCAACTCTTGTAGCAGTTCATCAGCCAAGGCATCCAACGTTTCAATGTAGAATGCTTGTCCTTCTATGGTTGGCTTCTTCAGGACCTCGTTTATATCAAAATCTAGCTTGATGTCCTTGCCCAAGTGTAGAGCTATATTCCCATTCTTGACATCAATGGTTGCTCCGGCGGTTGCAAGGAATGGTCTTCCAAGTATAAGCCGATCCTTAGGCTCTTCATCCATCTCAAGCACAACAAAGTCAGTTGGTACATTGACATTGCTTATCCTCACTGGAAGATCCTCTAACATACCCACTGGAAGTCTCACGCTTCCGTCAGCCAACACAAGGGAGATCCTACACTCTTTGAAACGTGTGAAACCGAGCTTCATTGCTTGAACCGGGTCCTAAGGAGGTTGTTGGATCTGTTGTTGTTGAGGAACAAAGCCGGGAGGAAACATAGGAGTGTAACCTTTGTTGCCTTGCTGTTGCTTATGACCTTGGAAGTTCCCTTGCCTCTGCCCTTGAAAGCCACTATTCGGTTGAAAACTCTTGTTATAAGGTACAAAGGGCTTTGCTTGCTGAGGAGGGTACACCTGATCCTTTGGATTCTCAACGTTTGTACTCATGTATGAGAGATTTCTGTTGGCTTGGTACCCTTGAGAATATCCCTGAGGCTTGTTGTAGTTCTGACCAGCAATCCAGTTAGCTTCTTCTTGACACAACTCTAGTTCCTCGGAGACATCTTCAACTTCTCCCACAAAGTGAACGTGCTTCTGGTTAGCAAGCACTAGCTTGTCTATCTTCTTATGGAGGGACTTAAGATCTTTCTTGTGAGACTCTAGATCAGCTCCTCTTGGTGCTCGGTCATAGTCCTCTGAATAATTCCCATCACTCAATGCCAAGTTCTCTATCAGCTCCATACCTTCTTCCACTTCTTGACCAAGGAAGTTGTCCTTACTTGTCGTATCAAGTAGCATTCGGATCTTGGGAAATGCTCCTCGGTATATTGTGCTTAGGAGAGTCTCTTCACTGAAGCCGTGGTGAGGACACTGAATGGTATAGTCTTTGAACCTCTCCATAGCTTCATTGAATGTCTTGTTCTGCCTTTGAGTGAAGCCACTGATCTCACTTCTCAACCGAGCTGTCCTGGTGCTTGAGAAAAACTTTGAGAGAAAAGCTTTCTTACATTCAGCCCAAGATGTGATGGTACCTTGCAGAAGTGTCTTATCCCAATGCCTAGCCTTGTCACCGAGAGAAAATGGGAAGAGCCGTAGCTTGAAGGCATCTTCCGAGATCCCATTGATCTTGATCATCCCACACACCTGCTCAAAGTTATCAAGGTGCTCTAAGGGGTCTTCCATAGTCAGCCCGTGGAATTTGCTATTCTGAACCATTTATATGAAACCAGGCTTTATCTCGAAGTTGTTATTCTGGACTGGAGGAGGGGTGATCCCAAAGCGATTGTGATGTGTATTAGGAGCATCTCCAGCGCCTATGATCTGAGGGGTCTAGCTGCGTGTATAGGGTTTCCATTGCCCCTTCCTACACCACCGTGAGCTGGTGGAGGTCCTTCAAGATGTTCTTGATCAGCCATTGTTGCAAAGTCTACTGAACCGGCTTGAACAATCTCCTCAAAGGCTCTAGCTAGCTCTCTTGCTCTTCTTGTTCTTGAATGTCCGAGTTGGTGAATATTGTCTAGGGGTGTAAGTAAGTTGTTGTCACCCCTAGAACGCAAATTCATGTACCTGAAAGACACAAGTGTGAAATTAAAGAGATTAGTAACCAAACTTAAAAGTAAATGCTTAGTCTTTACTAAACCCCAAATCTTAATGCTTCTGAACAATCCTAAGATGGCAACGGCGCCATTTGATAACAGGATTTTTATGCAAGCAAGCAAGGAGGTTATCAAAACCCAAACCACATGTTATGATGTAGTACAGTAGTAAGGGGTATCAATCCACATCTAGGATGCAGGAAGAGTCACTAAGAATGCAAGGATGAAGAAAATCTAAGCAAAATGGATAAATGATTGGTAAAATCTAACAAAACTAAATGTAACGACCTAATGCAATGTAGAACAATTTTAAAATCCCTGGAAGAGGGTTAACTACCACTAGGGACAAGCAAAAGATTAAAAATACAAGGCGACTAAAAACTAAAAATCGACCAGTGAATCGACCACAGGATCGAGCACTGGATCGAGCAAAATGGATCGATCTAACAAACAAATTAAAGCGATATGACTTTTGATGAACAAAGATGCAACTAAATGATAAGCAAATGATGAAGTCGAGGGTCATATACAAGGGTCTCAAAGATTTAAGCTTTGGTTTGAAAACATTTAGATCTACTCTTTTAAGAGGTTTCTCTAAGCCTTGAAAACAAAACAAGAACCATCCATGGCGTGTGGTATGGTTCACTTCCTCAATCTCTTCTCCAAACCCATGGCGTTTGGTGGAAAAAGAGATCGAAGAGCAAGGAAAGCAGATTTCAATATAATGACCTAACTAATCCCCTTTACAACCATGGCATGTGGGAAAGGAAAGATTAGCCTCTAGGATCTGGTTTTCCTGGACATCTGAATCCTGTCAAGGTAAGACAGCCTTTGGTTCATAGAGACCTTTTCCAAGGCTCTCTAGGCTTTAAGATCCCAAGATCCTAGAAGAGAAGGTATGAAGAACAAGAAAACACAAAGCTTTAAACCCTTTCAACCATTTTGAATCGCCTCAACCCCTTACCCAAAGGAAACTACTCGTGACTCATAAATAAAACCGAACAAAATGCAATAAACGGAAAGCTAAGCATGATCAACCAACGATTGAGGGAAAAACTTTCTTAATATTAAAAGATTCAAAGTTCAAAAACTGAAAAAGCTTCAAGTCTACAATGGGGAAATCGCCTGAGCAAGAGGAGAACGAAAAAAAAGTAGAAAACGGAATGGAGGATAATGAAAGTGATGGCTGCTTTAGCCAAAAATGGCTAAACCGTTAGCTGGTCCCCCCTTCGCTAGCCGCCAAGGACAGCTGGACGGATAAGGCTCGTCTAGGATCGACCTTGAGATCGACCAATGAGCTTGATCATCTTCAGGAATCGCCTTGCTCCGCTCGATCTTCTGGTCGATCTGGTTGGAGGGATCGAGTATCTTCCTCGATCAACTTCTCGATCTTTGGATGATCGAGTCTTGGTCTCGTTCTGGCTCTAATTCTGCATGGCGTCATTTACGTCCGTACTCCAGATCGATCTCCTCTCTCGATCTCGATCTCGATCCTTCCTCTTGAATCGACTTGGTGCACTCGATCTTCTGGTCGATCTCATCTAGATCGACCTGCCTTGCTCGATCCGCTACTCGATCTCGGGTACTTCGCATGCCGAGCTAAGTTCTCCAAGTGTCCACGAGCTCCACTTTGAACCTCCTCACGTCCACATAGCCTCCGAACTCCATAGTGCTCCAAACAACCTGATAATGATGCATATATGCAAGAAATATGCAAAATGCGAA
The DNA here is from genome assembly GCA_911865555.2 of Thlaspi arvense. NCBI lineage: Eukaryota > Viridiplantae > Streptophyta > Magnoliopsida > Brassicales > Brassicaceae > Thlaspi > Thlaspi arvense. Next base: position 50,572,633 of record OU466862.2, read on the forward strand.
TGCAAGGGGACCTGGAACCTAAAATGCAACAAATGGAACAAACCAGCCTATAATGCAAGATAAATGCATGAAAAACTACTCTAAATACATGCAAAATATGCAGAATACATGGTAATATCAAGCAGCTTGAGTCTTCTCTTTAACATCAGGAACTTCAATCAAGTATTCCTTGGTATCATCAACAACTTCATGTGGCGCCCACCACTCTTCTTCTTCTTTGTTTGCTCCTTCTTCAAATGATTCTTTTTTTGGAAGAGTTCCTTGTGGGCGTGGTGCTGGTGCAGCTCCTTGTTTGACCTCCACGTCAGATTCAACAACCTCAGCTTTAATAGCCTTATCTTCTTCACCAGCATTTGCATCACTAGCTGAACTCAAGTGAAAAGCACTTCCCCCACACTTAGACTCAATGTCCACATTGATGATAGAGGGTGTCACCTTTGGAGTTGTAGGGACAAACTCATGGCCATAGAGAGGGCTTTCAATCTCAGCAATAGAGTTTTCTTTCTCATCAATAGCAGTTAGGGAAGTAGAGGAGATATCATAACAATACTCTAAAGGATTCTTGAGAGTGATTGGCTGAGCATTGTTCTCTTGCCTACTCAGTTTCATAGTCAAGGAGTCTATTTGGGATTGGAAGTTATTGATGGTGGAGGCAATACTTCTTTGAATATCAGCAGCCATGCTTTTCTGAATTTCAGTCATACTTCTTTGAATTTCAGCAGCCATCATCTTCTGAAATCCTCCATTATTAAGTTGTTGGAGTTGGAGGAGCATCTCTTTATAGTCCAAATCATGTGAAGGTGGAGAGGTGTTGATGCCAACTGTTTGAGAAGAGGAACCTTGATGTTGTTGAGCATGAGTGTCTCCATAGGACTAGTGTACACAAACATCATGGTCTTGATGCATCACTGACGCCTCTTGTTGTTGGACAGCTTTGACTTGATGTTCTTTGTAGTGGTTTGGTTAAAGATCACTAGGAAGGAGTTTAGTGGTCTCATTGAGCAGCAAGTCAACTTTCTTTTGCAGGGCCTTCATCTCATACAATGCTGTCTCTAGCTTCTCTTCAGTGGCTTTGGAATGTTGCTCCTTGTCATCCACATAATCCCAATTTCTGAGTGTCATGTTCTCCACTAAAAGCCATCATTCATCAACATCTTTGCCAAGAAAGTAACCATTGCTTGCAGTGTCTGGAAAGATTCTTATGGTTGGGAGAACACCTCTATATAGTGTGGATAGCAGCATCTCTTTGGGGAAGCCATGGTGAGGGCATTGGTGTGTGAAGCTTCTGAACCTATCCCAAGTGTCTCCAAAGCTCTCATTAGACCACTGCTTGAAGTTTGTGATCTCATTCCTGAAATGTGCAGTTCTTGAGGGAGAGAAGAACTTGGTTAAGAAAGCACCTTTGCATTGTTCCCAAGTAGTGATGCTGTCTTGTGCTAAAGACTTTTCCCACATTTGAGCTCTACCACCAAGAGAGAATGGGAACAATCTGAGTTTCAACCCATCATCTGAAACTCCACTAAGCTTTGTCAAAGCACATATCCTCTCAAAGTGATCCAAGTGCTCAAGAGGGTCTTGATTAGTCAAGCCAAATAACTTCTTTTCTTGAACCAAAGCAATCATGCTGCTCTTTATCTCATAGTGGTTAGTCTCCATAGGTGGAAGAATACCTTGCCTTAAAGCATAGCTTGATTGTATATCTGCAGCACATATAGGTCTCAATGGTCTTTGAACCAAAGCTCCTTGTAAACCATGTGGATCTTGCTGTCTTTGTAAGCCTTGGATCCCTTGAAGACCTTGTGGACCTTGCAAACCAAAACCAGCAGCATATTGATGTTCTTCCATGCTTCAACAGCTGAATTCTGATTCTGCAAACCCAAATCTTTGACCTTGAACCTCAGTTGTAGTTGTAAACACTTAAGAGCAACTTTTGTTGTACCTACAAAAGAAATTCTAGACCAAAAGAGAAATCAGTAACCAAAAACAAAAATAACAAAGCTTGATCTCAAGATCTCTACAAATCCTACTGAACAAAGCATTCCCATAATGACAACAGCGCCAAATTGATACAAGGGTTTTTAGGACTTGATTCAATCACCCAAGCTTGTACTAGTCAGTTGTAGTATAGCATAGGGTTTTATCAATCCAAAAGGGAAGAATGAAGCAGTAAGAATGCAATAGAGCTCTTAATTCAAGCAAACATGGATAGTTTTAGAAGTCTAACAACCTAAATGACCAAGCAAAGAAGCAAAAGAAAGCAAAAGAAAGCAATTAAAGAACAGTAATGGCAAAGAGAAACAGAGCAAGAACAGAGTAAAAGCTAAACTAAACAGAGTAAAAGTAAGACTTCAAAGATTAAAAGATGGTTCAAGATCAAGGAAATGGTGATAGAGTGATTCATGTTCATGTCTAGGGTGATCAAAACAAGCAATTCTAAACAATCAACCTTAGGTAAGGAACACTAATAAAGACTAATCCAATCTCTTGGCATTAATCCCCTTTCTAATCACATATTCAAGATAAATCTCTTTACTCAAACACATAATCATCAAGCATTAAAATCAAGCTCCATAAAACCAATTAGCCTGCTAGACATCTAATCTCTTAGGCTAAGTTTACTAATCTCTTATACAATATATCAAACATCAACTCACATTCTCATGCATAATCAATGGCTAAAGGCAATTTCTTACAATATGGTACTAGGCAATAAGCACATTCAAACAAGAAATGATAGATGCAAAGACTCATGATTATCTAAACAGCATTTTCAAGCATTGAACTTCATTCAGGAATTTCATCAAACACTTGGTTTGCATGTGAAAACCTAAAAAATCAACTTCTCCAACAAAGAGGTACTAAGCATTAAGCACAATCATATAAGAAAGGGAATGAGAAGATCTAAGCCCTAATCAACCTAAACAATCACTAAAATCACCCTATCTGCCCTAATCTCAAACCTAAAGCAAACTACTCACTAATCATGGTGAAAACCATCAAATCTATGAAGAAAAGATAGTTAATCATGATTAGAAAGATAAAAGATTAAGGAAAATGCAAACTATTATTGAAATAAGCAAAGATTCAAGTTACAAAATCAAAAAGCTAAAACAAAGAAGAAGAGAATGCTGGATAAAGAGTTGTTCCCAGAAATTAGGGATTTTAAGTATTTATAGGAGTCTAAGCGAGAATGGCAAAATCGTAAATAAATGGACTTTGGTCTGGGTTCATAACGATCAGTTGTAACAGTCTGGGCTTGACTGTTATGAATCGTATCGGTCTCTACCTGATCGTTACACTTGACCGAAATTAATCCGCTGGATTTATAACGATCACTCTTGACAGTTACGATTGATCGTTACACTTTGTAACGATCAACCCTGACCGTTACTCCTTCGTGCTCTGACCGAAAAGCTCTGCAGAGATTGTCTGCCTTGATCCATTTTGCTCCCTTTGGTCCAGCTAGCTTCCTGGATCATCCTCAAAGCTCCTCCAAGCTCCCTTTAGCTCCATAAGCACCTAAAAACATCCATAATACAAGAGAAATGCAAACTATATCCTAGATGCAACCTAAGTCTAAAAGGAGAAGAAAATGGGACAAAAGATAAGGAAAACATGCAAAAGAGAACCAAAACATGCACTAAATGCAAGCCTAAATGATGTAAATACAAGAGATATCAACGGCGCGCGGTGGGAGCAGGTTGGACAATACAGCACACCTGTCTTGGTAAGTTCGCTACCTGTTCGGGAACAGTTCAATAGGTAGCCGTTAGCAGCTCTAGATGAAGAAGTCAACTCTCCGGTGGAGCCCAGTGGCCACGTGTCATCTTAAGGGTGGTGATGGTAAATATGGACCCAAAAAAGTTAATCACATATTTAAAAGTAGAGTTATTTGCTTGTAGTATTTGATTAGTGCTAGAAGTGATTGTGTAGTTGATGTTCTATATATAATTGATGGAATGAACGTATGATTCTGAGATGAAGTTTGTTTACAGTTGACTAGGTGATCGGGCTGCACTATATGCTGGCTATAAAATATGGAGGAATTGCTGAATATGACTCAAAACTTGAGTTGAAATGCAAAACTAGACCCCCTATTGCATGTTTGACAAAAATAACTCAAGAAGTTAAGTAGACTTATGACCAAACAAAAAAACGTCAACCTCAATTACTATTTTATCCCAGAGAAGTCTACTCGAGAAGTTAAGTAGACTTCTCGAGTAGACTTCTCCAAGAAGTCTACTCTTTAATAATATGTTTACAATTAATTTTAAAAATCATAAAAGATAATTTAATAAAAAAAATTAGATACATAACAACAAATATATACTTTTTACACCTATTAAAAATAAAATTTGATAGAAAATAATCAATTTAAATCATCATAGATAAATTAGGATAAAAATCAATACTAAGAGACTTCTCGAGTAGACGATCCTCTCAATAGTCATGACATCTTCGAGCGGTTCTCTACGATTAGTGCGATCATGTGGCCAGAGATCACGGAAGAAATGATTGCAAGAACAAGAGGTTAGTTCTGTTAATTAAGTCGAGATGTTTTTCTGACATGCTTGGTTTGCTGAAGTTCCCTTACTGTTTCAGCCGACCTATTACGACGCCAAAACCGACCAGAAAGAATGAAATCCTGTTTATTCAAGGATCTTTCTGTCGACCTGGAATCGGCTTTTGGGTCTCTGGATGTCAAAGTGGCCAAAAACCCCGGACCGGTGGCAGCATTAGATGGACATGAAATGTCCAATGTGTCAAAAGATTGCGCCGAGAATGACTCAGTCAAGGCCAAGGAAGCGGCAGACAAGAAGGCGGAGAAGGATTTGGCTAAGGCCAAGAAGGCGGCCGATAAGAGGGCTGCCAAAAAAGTAGAGAGAGCTCGGAAGAAGGCCGAGCTGGAGGAGCGCAGAGATGAGGAGGTTGGAGAGGGCGAAGCCAGCGGGGAAGGTGGCTCCACTAGTTCGATTAAAAGGGGCTCGGAGGAAATGCCCGAAGACTCGCGGAGGTCAAAGAGGCCTCGTACCGAACGGGAGATTCGTCTGTTTGGATTTTCATACGCTTATTAGGGTCATGGCCCGGATTATTTTCTCCAACTAAGGGATCATCCGGCTCTCCCTCCAACGGATCCCCGAGGTTCAATTCGCAGCGAATCGATTGCGCACTTCGCAGCCGATCAGACTAAGGTAAACCATCCTAAACGCTTCGCTTCTCCATTCCTAGATATAAGTATACCAGATTGGTTTTAACGATGAACCTTGATCCTATGCAGGCCCTTAATACCGCACTGACTGTAATGTGCGAGTATGATTGCGACGCCAAAAGTTGTCTTGCCGATCAGGCTAAGAGAGAAGCCGCCAAGGAAGCTCTCAAGGCCATGAAGCAAAAGAACGCCGAGCTCGAAGCTAAACTCGGGGAATCTGCAGAGAATCTGGCAAAGGCTGCTGCGGATAACGGCAAAAAGATCAAGCTCCTCGGCCGGGCTGTGAAGCAGATCACAAAGGAAAGAGCTGCCGTTGAGAAAAAACTCGAGGCCGAGAAAAAAATGGCTGAGACAGAGAAGGTAGCTTTTGGTCAGGAGATGGCTAAGCGCGCGGCCGCTAAAGTGAACGACCACTATGCCAACTTAGTTGGAAAAGTTAAAGAGTCTTTGGCCCGCAAGGAGAAAGTTGAGGAGCTGATTACCCCCGCGGCCCAATGGGTTGGCGTCTAATATTGTCCGAAGGCAGGGCTACGACTTCCCAGCCCTTATTGACGAGAATATGGCGAAGAAGATCGCTAAAAGCAAAGCCGAGCAAGAAGCTTTCGAGGAAGTCAGTTTTTCGGCTGAGGAGCTCGAGATTCCCATGTCAGATTTCTTCTTCGAAGTCACGAGCGAGCCCGGGCAAGAGGCGTCTGAAGTGGCTAAGTCCCTGGAAGGAGCCGAACAGGAAAAGGATCAAGAGGCCGGCAAAGGAGACGACCAAGTTGCAGATCAGTCTAACAGCCAAGAAGCCGAACTCGTGGAAGAAGGGGAAAGTCAAGAAGAGAAGGACCAAGAGGCCGAAATTGTCGGTTCCGAGGAATTGATTACTTGTTTTTGTTTTATCAAGTCTTTGTATTTTAGATGATGTAATCTTGTTTGACGTTCTGGTATTTACCATTGAAATGGACTCTTTTCGAAAATCTAGAACATAAAGTGCGATGCGATATCGGTTTAAATTGTTTACGTCGATTTAAATCTCTAATTATGAGAAGAATACGCGAGTAAGATCGACATGTATTGGATACTTAAGAAAATTTTCCAAGTCGAATGCAAGGTGTGACCAGGTCGGCTTAATAGTTTTGCATGACTTAAGAACATCAGAGTGGGTTCTGGCTTTAGAGAAGTGTGAATACGAACGTGCGAGAAGCCCGACTTATGTTTGTTCGTACCACTTTAACTTCTAAGTGTGAATACTCGATGTGCGATTCAGGTCGGCGTCATTCCATCAATACCACTTAGAAGTATCCCAGTCGAATACGGGTGCAAGACTAACTTGGATGTTTATCTCGCATGACTCGGATCTATCGAAACAGGTTAAACTGTATTATGCAAGATAAACTTGGCTTTTTAAGTTGCCGAGCTAAAGTGGATCAGACTTTAGCTTTAGGCGAATCGAGCATCTGGCCAGGATGCCGATGTAAAATTGAATAAAGGAAAAATTATGACTCTTCATTAAAAGAGAGTTAAGACTTACAAATAAAAAAGCTCAAAAAGGTAAAAAGTATCTGAAGTCTCCCCCCCCGCCCCCCTCCCCCGGTCATCCGCAAGGCAATGGATAAGCTGAAGCCACTAACAAGACTATCATGGACGGCATCAAGAAGCGTCTCAATGCCAAAAAGGGTTTTTGGACCGACGACCTCAACGGCGTGCTTTGGTCTCATCGCACAACTCCACATTCTGCAACCGGCAAGACTCCTTTCTCTCTCACTTACAGATGTGAGGCAATGGTTCTTGCAGAAATCAATGTCAGCAGTTTACGGTGCAGGGTACTTCCGGACTTCCCCGCCGTGAACGCAGTGATGCTGGTCGACAACCTTGACACTTTCGAAGAAACACGCAACTAAGCCCTGCTCAGAATACAGAACTATCAGAACCAAGCAGCTTCAGTACTACAACAAGAAGGTGCAAAATAGACACTTTGACAAAGACGACATCGTCCTTCAAAAACTCTACGAAAACACCAAAGAAGACAATGTAGGAAAACTCGGAGCTAACTGGGAAGGTCCTTACATCATCACGAACATTTTACCATTTGGCACAGAAATCTTCGAACTTTTTCGATATGAATTGAGGATCATTGTCGGTGATGATCTCGTAAAGGAGGCCATGTCGGCATATAATATACCTCCAGACGAAGTTTTGTACTTTGGTTGCAGTGCTGTTAACGAACGCCTTGGCTTCTACCCACTTAGTGAAGTAGTCGGTCATTATGAGCATGTACTTACGCTGTCGAGAAGAAATCATAGGCCCAACGATGTCCATAGCCCAGCGCATGAAAGGATACGGAGGGATCGCCGAAGTTAGAAACTCGGTTGGTTGATGGATCATTGGGGCGTGTTGCTGGCAATATTCACACTTCCGAGCATACTTGATGCAATCCTCATGCATAGTTAGCCAGAAAAAACCATGTTTATTTATTTTAAGGGCGAGAGCTCGTCCGCTAGAGTGATTTCCTCCCACGCCGTCATGAGTATCTTTGATGCATCGCTGTACTTTGTCGCCGTGTAAACAAGTCAGCAATATGCCTGAATCTGTCCAATGGCATAAGACGCCTTCGATGATTGCATATTTTTCACTGCGGGCATGAATCCGCCGAGCTGCCCACTTCTCAGCTGGTAACTGGCCGGTTTCGAGAAAACATCGGATTTTGATTCGTCAGTCCGCTGCTGGCTGTTCGGTAGTGGTTGCTGCAGGAACGGTGTCGTCTTCCTCGGCTGTATTCTGGAGAACTTCTTGAATCGGAGCTATGCTAGGTTGGGAGATCCCTTGAACCAGGATGGTTCTACGGAGGGCTGAGTCTCTATTCGACGTTATAGCAGCTAAAGTGTCGGCACCCGTGTTGGCAGATCGGTCAATTTGATGTAACCCAATGGTTGTGAATTCCGCGGCCAACTGCTTCACTAACTTCAGGTAGGCGTCCATTCGTCTTTTGCATCGTACTCTCTATTGAACTCCTTGGCGACGACTAATGAATCACTGAATGCTCGTATATGTTGGACGTTCATCCCTTGAGCTAGACGGAGACCTTCGACGAGTGCTTCGTATTCAGCTTCGTTGTTGGATGCGCTGAACTCTAAGCAGAAGCATTGTTCCAGAAGTTCTCCACTGGAGGATTCCAATAGGATGCCGATCCCAGCTCCTAGGCGAGATGAAGCACCGTCGACGTGTAGAGTCCACGTTTCCGAATTCGTCGGGTCGGCATTTAGGAGTTCGGATGATAGTTCGATCATAAAGTCAGCCAAAACTTGGGATTTCGCGGTGGTTCGTGTCCGATACTCGATATCTAATTTGAATAGTTCGATCGCCCATTTTTCCATGCGCACAGATTGTGTCGGCATGTGTAAGATTGACCGAAGAGGTTGACTAGTTAGGACGGCTATGTAGTGTGACTGAAAGTAAGGACGGAGTTTTCAAGAGGCAAAGGCAAGTTTTTCCAAGGTTAGGTAACGCGTTTAGGCACCGTCCAATGTTTTGCTGAAGTAGAAGATCGATTTCTGCTCTCCACGATCCTCTCGAACTAGAACGCCGTTAATCGCCGCACTAGAGACCGCGATGTAGAGGAGTAAGATGTTGCCGTGATCAGGATTGGCCAGGATCGGAGGTGTTGAGGGATATGTCTTGAGTTGCAGGAACGCTTCTTCGCAATTTTCGTCCCACTCGAACTGTTTGTTGCCTCGGAGAAGTTGATAGAAGGGTAGGCACTTGTCTGTGAAGCGCGATATGAATCGATTCAGCGCGGCTATCCTCCCCGTTCAACGTTGAACTTCGTGGGTGTTCTTTGGTGAAGGTAATTCGAGGATCGCGGAGATCTGTTTGGAGTTTGCTTTAATCACACGTTGCGTGACCAGGTAACCTAAAAATTCTCCAGAAGTGACTGCAAAGGTGCATTTGGTGGGGTTGAACTTCATGCCGTATTTGTTGAGTATCAGAAAACATTCGCGAAGGTGAACGATGTGGTTGACTACCTTAGCTGACTTGATGAGCATGTCGTCTATGTAGACTTCCATCGTCTTGCCCAGCTGATCGGCGAACATCTTGTTCACAAGTCGTTGATAGGTGGCTCCAGCATTTTTTAGACCAAAAGGCATGATATTGTAGCACTAAGTCCCCCAAATCGTGATGAATGCGGTCTTTTCACTGTCGTCCGGGTTCACGAGAATCTGGTTGTATCCTGAGAATGCATCCATGAAGGAGAGAAGCTCGTTGCCCGCGGTTGCTTCGACTAGCTGGTCGTTACGGGGGAGAGAGAAGCTCTCTTTGGGACAGGCCTTATTGAGATCTGTGAAGCCTACACAGACTTTCCATTTTCCATTTTTTTTCTTAACTACAACTGGGTTGGCCAGCCACTCTGGATACTTCACCTCAGCGATTGATCCAGCAAGTAGTTTATCCACCTCGTCATGTACTGTCTGTGCTCGCTCAGGTCCCAGCTTTCGTCGCTTCTGTTTTATCGGTTTAAAGGTGGGATCGACATGTAATTCGTGATCGGTAATCTGGGGGCTGATGCCTTTCATATCGGCCATCGACCATGCGAACATTCCAGCATTCTCTTAAAGAAAAGCAATCAGCTCGTCCTGCATACTTGGCAGAAGTTCCATGCCGATGCTGACACAACGCTCGGGATGAGCACTGTCAATGTTGTCTTGAGTAACGAGATCGCTTTTCAGCTTCTCGTGATGGCCTATTCGTGGACCAAAGTCGTCACTGTTGCCGATGATGAATGTAGATGCGTTACGGACGCGCTGTTTGTCGATGTAACAATGCCGAGATACCGTCTGATCTCCATGGATGGTGAAGTTGCAGCCTTTGATCGGCATTTTGATGCATTATCGATAGGGAAATGGGACGGCTCGCATGGTGTTCAGCCAAGGTGTTCCCATGATGGCATTGTATATTGCAGGTCGGTCGATAACTTCGAATTTGACTGTAACAGATTTTCCTCCAATGGTGACGGGCATCGTTATAGTGCCGATCGTCGAGATTGAATCTCCAGCAAATCCGGTGATAGGCAATGGTGCGATCTTTATGTCTTTTTCGGTAATGCTCATCTTTTACAACGTGTCCATAAAGATGAGGTCGACCGAGCTTCCTGTGTCGATTTAGATCTTGGAAACATCGTCTTCTCCGAGCCGGAGTGAGATGACAAGGGGGTCGCTGTGCGGTCGATCTATAATTTGCACATCCTGCTTGGTGAATGTGATCGGGAGGTTGTCTTTGAACAATGGTGGTGCGTCTTGTGGTAGATTAGCGGCTTTTCGCTCTTGCCGTTTGATTCAGTTGATGGAGTCAGTTCACGAGAGGAGTCCACCCATAATCATATTGATCCATCGTCGAGGTGAAATTGAAGGTGTGTGGTCGTCCTCCTGATCTCATTTTGCTTCCTTCCCTTCGTGCTTGGTAGATGGGCGATCACCATCAGGTCGTCTATCTTGATCATTGTCAGGTCGTTGGTCCTAATTGTTGTCAGATCGTCGCGCTAGACTTCGCGGTTCCGGTATAGTGCACTCACCATCTTCTCATACTTTTCTTAAAAGTGATGTGAGAGTACGACAATCATCAGTGTGGTGGTCGTGCGTTTTATGGTATTTCCAGTACGGTTTCTTGCTCTCGGAATCCTTAGCGCTTTGTCGATCCCATGTGTTCCAGCTTGATTGTCGAGCGACGGCGTTGATGTTCTTTCGGCTCCTGTTGTCCCTATCGTAGTGCTGCCGAGGCTCCTGGTAGTTTTCCTGATTCGACGATCGATTTTTCCTATCACGGGTAGATTTCTCGTCAGCCAACTTGGTTTTGGCTGCCTTGTCTTCCTCGAGTCTGATGTAGCCGTTTGCTTTATGCAAGGCGTCCTCTAGGGTTTTGGTCTTCCCCATCTTCAATCTCTCGCATTACGACTGGTCGTCTCTCAAATTCCTGATCAGGATGTTGAGAGAGAGTTCGTCCGACAAGCTGCATCGGGAAACTATGGATCAGAATCGATTGATTTAGTCGCGCAATGGTTTTGTATCGCCCTAGACGCATGCCCATAAATCGAGTGCTGCAGATTCCGTGTTGATGTAGATCGAATAGTGCTTAAGAAAATGACGTGTAAGCTCCTTGTAACTGTCGGTGGATTTTGAAGGGAGCTGTGAAAACCAGGTGAGGGCGCTTCCAGAGAGCGACTCCACGAAGTACTGACAAAGACACGCGTCTCGCTCTTCGTCCATAAAGCGAGTATTACCCATGACTGCGTTAAACGCGGTCAGGTGTTGCTTTGGATCGTGCCAATATAACTGGGAGGCAGCTTCATCCGTCCTATGTCCTTGAGAGGAGCTTTGGTGATGGCCAATGTGAACGGCGTCTGCTGCATTTGCTGGAGTATCTTATCCAGCTCTGGAGCGGAAGTCGTTCCCTTATGGACCTTGGTATTTATGTTGTCAAGGCGTAGATGGAGAAGATCGAGCTCGGAGGCCATCGTCGGATCGACACCAGTAGTGTTTTGCGACAAACAGGCATTGGAGCCTTCCATCTGTGCCCTCTGGAGTTCGTCTGTCGGCGTGGAGCCGAACAGGTTATTAACCAGCCTCGAGGTTTCTGGGTTTCTCTGCGCTCGGATCGGCTGGTGTCGAGGCGTAGTGAGGTTGGCCTGTTCCTGGGTGTGAGCCCTGGCATTGAGGGGCCGATCTAGGTCCTCTCAGTAAGCAATCTGTTCGGCACGGAGCGAGTCAAACCGGGGGTCCATGCCTTGTCGAAGCTGGTTCGCGACCTATCTAATGAGGCCGGCTATGTCGATGGGAGGTGGTTGTGGTAGATCGGTCTGATTTGCCCTAGCAGCCTCGCCGACCTGATCCGCCTCGAGGGTGTTCTGCGCGGCAGCTGGCTCGTCTGTCTGCAGATTGGTCTGGTCAACCACGAGGAGTCCGGTGATTGGGTCGATGATGGGGTCCTGGGTGTTGCTTCCGGTGAGATCGGTTGCTCCTCCGGCAAGGGTGGTGGTATCGGGGTCGGTGGGTATTTCAACCATCTTCAAGCTCCGCATTTCTTTTAAAGACTTAGTCTCTTATTCCCCGCAGACGGCGCCAACTGTGATAACTCAAATTCGATCTAAAGATTGAACAAAAGTTAATGGGTTTAAAGAGGGATCTTTATTAGATTAAAGTCGGAGCTTGAGAGATACAAGGTGTTTAGGTTGTCGGAATAAGAACACCGACCTAAACTATGAACGGAAGAGCTCGAGAACTAAGGACAATAAATTGCTAGTTTGCTCTAGGTCTCAAGAGAGGATTTTTGGATGGATTGTGAAGCTGATAGCTTCCTATATCTATACTCGGTCATGTCGTTCTCCTAAAGATAACTTCGTGTATCCGAAATAGGAAAACTTTCTTACAGGTAAGACCAATCTCCCAATTTTTTCGGGTTTAACCCGATAAATAGAGAATTTCCATTTATTATACCGACTTGAATATACTTTGAATTTCTAAAGTGGACAGATCAGAATTCATGTCAGGCTTTTAGAGATGGTACGAATCTCATCTCTAACAAATAATATTTTATATTTGTTTATTTTCAATTATAAATAAATATATTTTATTATATAAAAGTTGATGCATAAAACTGTTTATTAACATGATCGTAACAAATGTTTAATTTATTGATCAATTTTTGACATTGGTTGCAGTTAAAAATATTAATAAAAACTAACAAGTTTAAAAAATTTGAAAATGTATTATTTATCATAAAAAGCTATAAAAAGAGAAAAAGATAATATAATTACAAAATAGTTGTAGGTACGATAGTAAGTGATCTCGACGCTTTGCCAAACTGAACTTATTAATTTGTTTGTCTCCCGTTTTGGCTTAACAGCATACATTTTTAATTCTTCTTGGCTTAGCCTCAACTTTGATGTTGTCCCCCCATTTTCACGCTTATTCATGCATTAATTCTATTATAGTACAATGAATCCTTGAATCCTTAGAAGTATGAAACAAATGATGTTCATGAAACCTTATATAAATTGTAAATTAAATAAGTGATTTGTTTGTAAAATCCAGAAAAAAAAACATTTCAACTCATTCTAGTTATGTCCCTCATCAGTCGCATACGCCTCACCTAAAGTCATATAACGAATGAACGAAATATATTAAATAGACAAATTAAACATACCAGAATACGAAATATATGTAACTTAGTGCATAAGCTAACAAACTTGGTTTTCATTACATAGTCATTGTAGCAGTGCCGCCAAGACTTTTAGGGAGCTGAGGCAGAATTTTTTTTAAAAATTAAGTTAATTTATATCTAAATTTTAAAAAATAATAATAATAAATATAATCTTAAATAATTTAAAAATCCATTACGTAATTTTCTTTTTATGAAGCTTTTTAATCAAATTTTTATAATCAAAACAATATTAGACTATTGCTAAGCATAATTAAAAGTTATTGTATATGGAAATCAAATGTTAAAATCTAGCTCTAGAAAAAAAAGAAATAAATCTCTTGGAATTTTCGTACCTAACAAAACTAAATAGGAATAAATACTCTTTTTTATCTAGCAAAAAAAAAAAACACTATTCTTTAATAAAATTTTTGAATTAAGGAAAGGACTTGACAAAAAAGTATAAATAAATCAGTACACTTAAAATGTTTTTGGGATTTGGAGGCACTAAACATTTTAAATTATTTGAACAACATGAGGCAAATGCTTTTTTAGTAACACTATAAACACGGCTCTTTATTTAAGTTAGGTGGAAAGCATACCAGAGAGAAAGGCGTGCACTACATGAATATATCATCTCGCGAGTCGTATAGCACCTGCACCTAGAGTGTCTTAATCGGGTTCTTCTACCAACAATACAACACGTCTGTACTTCTAATTCTTTGATTCAATACATATTCATGACACATTCATACCAGGAAATTGAAAGCATATTTCTACGATTTCATCATCGGCAGTGGAGGCTGGCTTCTAGTCACCATGTTCATCTTCCGCTGACTGTTTTGGCCGTGAATATGATGCCGCCGGATTCTGTACGATATCAACGATTGAAATTCTCTGTGTGCATGAGTTTAGCGTGATCTCTAATTCAAGTACACCTCTTGGTCTCTTTTGGTCCTAACTTCGTCCCGAATTGTTGCTTTGCCATAGCGTTGCTTCCTTCAATAGAAGATAAACAGGGATTTGAGTTTAATGGTTTATATTTGATGAGAAATTAAAGAAACGTTTGACTATTTGATAGAAGCCAAATAATATGTAATCATGTGGCCCAAAATCATAGTAGATATGATTGAGATTGATATGGCCCAAATAAATAAGATCTCTTCTTCTGTGACAGGTGATGATAGATGGATGACGTAGAAGGAGTATAAAACTTTTTATTATAAACTGATGTGACATCATTTTAGAGCAAGTTTTTTTAGCTGATGTGGATAGTTTCTGGAGCTCCAAACAATTATTTTATTCCGTAAAAATTCCGGCTTTCTTTGAAATATCATGAACTGTTCTTGTTGGTTGAGCGCCTTTTTTTTAAAGAAATGGAGAATAGCAGGAAGATTTAAATAAGTTTTATTAGTTATCGGATCATTAAACTCTATTTTCCAAAGATCTCTTCCTTCTCTTCGGGATCGAATATCATTTGCAACAATTCGATAAACGGCTCATTGGGATAGATGTATATGAATAATACACCACCCCTAGAAATGGATAAGAGGCTTTGGCCTCGTACGGCAGAAAAAAAATAATCAATGAGTAGAAGTGAACTCTTTATATAAAATTAAAATATTAAATAGATTAATACAAAAGATTAAACCAATTAGACAGTATTGAAACCCTAAATATTGTTTTCTATAAAAAAACATTCTTAACAATCGTAACTTAAGTTAAATAACTCTCAAATATCTCAACAGAGAATTCTTAAGTATTTTTTTTATTTTTTATTGAGTAGTCTCTAACCTATTTTTGTTTGTCTCATTTTTTAGAATCAATTTTTATTCTTCATTCTGATCTAGTTGTTCAAACAATTGAAACTGGATTTTCTTGTTTCACGATTTTTTATCCTTATTTTGAATTTTTGGGTTTAGTCAAGATTTCAGTGATGTTGAATCATTTTATTAAAAAGAGGCAGCAACAAGCCTCTTATTTTGTTTATGATTTGTTTTATTTCTATTAAAGAATCATACAACCGCTTGATTCATGTGTAATAGACTTTTGATTAAAATAATTTTATAATTTTAATAAAATTTTTCTTTACATTGTAAAATTACTTGAAAAGGGTTTTTTCAATATAAAAATAAAATGACTTACGAAGTTGTTCTAACTTATTGATTCACACTAATCCTGGATCTTTACTCCTGTGAAAGGAATACAAACTTTCGATTTTCCTCAACCTCCATCCTGTACTCCTTTTTATATTACAAAAAATTGTAGGACTCCAGTAAAATAGAATACAAAATATCGAGCCAAGAGCACCTATATTCCTATATAAAAAGTGGCGGATAAAAAAATCCACAGCAGGTCTTGTCCTTCAATTCAAGTCGCACGTTGCTTTCTACCACATCGTTTTAAGCGAAGTTTTACCATAACATTCCTCTAGTTTTGTGTAATTGATTCAATTAAGGAATCATGAATAGTCATAGTTCAATCAGTATATGGTCTATACCTTTTCTTTATCTATGAATGAAATTGTAAATTTACGTGTAAAGGGTTCAGTCAGAATTAAAATGAATCACATATTAGATTATATATATATCATATAAAAATTTGAATATAAATATATATATGTATATACCTTTTTATTGAAACTCTTAGAATCCACCGTTCTACCTTACTTAACTTACCTACATCAACACACAAATAAAAAAAAAAACAGATGCTTTTGAATTCGGTTGAAATTATGAAAAATAAGTTGATTCTTCTTTTAATTTAATTTTTTTATGTTTTACAAATAGAAGATTGATTTCATAATGATTTTACTCTGGGACGGAAGGATTCAAACCTCCGAATAGCGGGACCAACACCCGTTGCCTTACCGCTTAGCTACGGCCCATTTCGATTTTTATTCAAGACTATTAAAAGAGTAATATTGCTACTACTTGTTCGTCAATTCAATTTAAGACAAAATTAAATATATATTACATTGGTGCTAGGGTTTTGACACGTGTAATTACCAAATCAAACTGACTTTATTGATCATTACATAGAGTTCAATTAAGATATTGTATGAAAGTATTATTTCTTTAATTCTCATAAGATAATAAAAGGATTTTTGATTGAGTAAATTCAACAAAATCTTTTTAGACTATCTTTATTTATTTTTTCCTTATATAAAAAATAAATTAATAACTCAATCAAAATAAAATTATCCACAAGAACACCAATTTTTGAAATGCTTGATATATTTAATTGGATCTGTGTTTGTTTTAATTGTGCCCTTTTTTCAAGCACTTTTTTAGTCTCCAAATTGCCAGAGGCCTCCGCTTTTTTGAATCTAATCGTAGATGTTATGTCCATAATACGGCTTTTCTTTCTTTTTTAGCCTTTGTTTGGTAAGCAGCGGTAAGTTTTCGATGAAATTCTTAATACTGTCTTAGAAAAATTAACGATTTTTATTCTTCCAACAATTCAAAAGATCAAAAAAATATTGATGTAGGAACGAACTATCAATTCAAACATTTTTTTAAGAATCTAATTAGATTAGAGTTCATCAAAACAAATATCTAAATGTTGGTATGCAAATCTGTTTGAATATGAAAGACTCGACTATTATTTTATTAAAACTGATATGCTGAAACTTTTTTTTTAATTTTCTAAAAAAACAAACCACTGGATTTATTGGTAACACAATTAGCTATTTGGTACAGTTTGTTTTTTTATAGGAGAGGTTCTGCTCATAAATCTTCACTTATGCATTTTAACGAAATTCTGTCAAAAGGTTTGCTCTCTTCTCTCTCTTCTTTGTTCTTTGTTTTTTTTAGATTTTCCGATCAAACCTCTGCCTCGTTTCGTTCGATCTCTGCCGTGTGATTTCTCCGATCTGCCTTGAAGCCGTCGCGAAAGTCCGATCAACCATGAGCAATATCTTGATGATTGGGGAAAGCCGACCTGAATAGAAGAAAAGCAGATCGGCTAATAAAAGGGGCGTTGAGGTCGGCGCTTTGTTGAACCGGGTTCTAGAGTTATCGAAGGATGACGAGATCGCAAGAGGCCGATCTAAAGGAAAAGGATCACCCATCAAGCATCACCAGATCGGTCGTCGGATACGAGCGAGTTTTCTGCCATGGACTGAGCTTATCATGAATGTGTCAGAGAGGAAAACCAGAGGGCAGCAGCTAAGCGTTTTTATGCCGAACAGGTCGGGGCCGTTCTGATGGGTGGAGAAGCATCTTCGTGGGAACCATTTTTGATTCTGGAGTTACGGGACGAGTCAGACGACCAAGGCGGTTTGAATGACATGAAAATCTCAGACGAGCTGAATACCTTTATTGTAGAGGATGAGGTAAATCAGTTCGGTATCATTGATATGAACCCTCTAGTGAAGAAGGCCAAGAGACGAAAGAGGGAGAAGATAACCTGGCCGAACTGTGATAACGCCCTCGGAATTATGCTGACCAAGTCCACAGTGGAGTCGCTGGTGATGTTGAAAGAAGAATGTGATATCGGCCCTGAAGTAATTTTCATGGTCCCGAACCCGTAAGAACGGCCGTGGGATGCTTTTGAAGGATGGTTATGTCTCTACGAGTGCTTCTTCAAGGAATTTCACATTTGGTTCCCGCTTCCGAGGCTACTGCTCGAGTTTGCCGACCGCAAAGAGATGCCGATCTGTCAGTTTACTCATGCCACTATACGCCTGATCGTCAGCATGCTAGTGATGTCAATCAAGCATGACATCCCGCTGACACGAGCTGCATTCGACGCCATGACCAACACCAGACGTACAAAGGCGAAGCTGAGGAACCAGGGTTTATATTATACGAGTATGAAGACGCTGTTCAATATCGTGACTGGTGGTCAGAAATCAAAGGTGACAGGTTGGAGGGATCGATACTTCTTTGTGCTAATCAACGAGTTTTCTATCGCCGACCAGGATATCCCGATTCGAACGAAATGGGCGGAGGTCATGGGTAGAGACATGACCGATATAAAATATAAAGTGATTTCGTTATTTTTGATTGTTAACCAACTTGTCCTTCGTCTTTGCAGGAAACATGCCTCTCCCCATTGTCGACGATCCTCTCAATATTCATGACATCTTCGAGCGGTTCTCGACGATTAGTGGGATCACGTGGCCAGAGATCACGGAGGAAAAGATTGCAAGAACAAGAGGTTAGTTCTGTTAATTAAGCCGAGATGTTTTTTTTACATGCTTGGTTGACTGAAGTTCCTTTACTGTTTCAGCCGACCTATTACGATGCCAAAACCGACCAGAAAGAATGAAATCCTGTTTATTCAAGGATTTTTCTGCCGACCTGGAATCGGCTTTTGGGTCTCTGGGTGTCAAAGTGGCCAAAAACCCCAGACCAGTAGCATCATTAGACAGACGTGAAATGTCCAATGTGTCAAAAGACTGCGCCGAGAATGGCTCGGCCAAGGCCAAGGAAGCGGCTGACAAGAAGGCGGAGAAGGATTTGGCTAAGGCCAAGAAGGCGGCCGATAAGAGGGCTGCCAAAAAATGGAGAGAGCTCGAAAGAAGGCCGAGCTGGAGGAGCGTAGAGATGAGGAGGTTGGAGAGGGCGAAGCCAGCGGGGAAAATGGCTCCATTAGTTTGATTAAAGGGGCTCGGAGGAAATGCCCGAAGACTCGCGGAGGTCAAAGAGCCCTCGCACCGAACGGGAGATTCGTCCGTTTGGATTTTCATACGCTTATCAGGGACATGGCCCGTTGGTGAATGATCTTGTTTCCTGCCTGGATTATTTTCTCCAACTAAGGGATCATCCGGATCTCCCTCCAATGGATCCCCGAGGTTCAATTCGCAGTGAATCGATTGCGCACTTCGCAGCCGATCAAGCTAAGGTAAAACATCCTAAGCACTTCGCTTCTCCATTCCTAGATATAAGTATACCAGATTGGTTTTAACGATGAACCTTGTTCCTATGCAGGCCTTTAATACCATACTGACTGTAATGTGCGAGTATGATCGCGACGCCAAAAGTTGTCTTGCCGATCAGGCTGAGAGAGAAGCCGCCAAGGAAGCTCTCAAGGCCATGAAGCAAAAAAACGCCGAGCTCGAAGATAAACTCGGGGAATCTGCAGAGAATCTGGCAAAGGCTGCTGTTAATAACGGCAAAAAGATCAAGCTCCTCGGCCGGGCTGTGAAGCAGATCACAAAGGAAAGAGATGCCGCTGAGAAAAAACTAGAGGCCAAGAAAAAAACGGCTGAGACTGAGAAGGTAGCTTTTGTCCAGGAGATGGCTAAGCGCGAGGCCGCTAAGGTGAATGGCCACTATGCCAACTTAGTTGGCAAAGTTAAAGAGTCTCTGGCCCGCAAGGAGAAAGTTGAGGAGGTGATTTCCCCCGCGGCCCAATGGGTTGACGTCTAATATTGTCCAAAAGCAGGGCTACGACTTCCCAGCCCTTATTGACGAGAATATCGCGAAGAAGATCGGTGAAAGCAAAGCCGAGCAAGAAGCTTTCGAGGAAGTCAGTTTTTTGGCTGGGGAGCTTGAGATTCCCAAGTCAGATTTCTTCTCCGAAGTCACGAGCGAGCCCGGGCAAGAGGCGTCTTAAGTGGCTAAGTCCCTGGAAGGAGCCGAACAGGAAAAGGATCAAGAGGCCGGCAAAGGAGACGGCCAAGTTGCAGATCAGTCTAACAGCCAAGAAGCTGAACTCGTGGAAGAAGGGGAAATCCAAGAAGAGAAGGACCAAGAGGCCGAAATTGTCGGTTCCGAGGAATTGATTACTTGTTTTTGTTTTATCAAGTCTTTGTATTTTCAATGATGTAATCTTGTTTGCCGTTCTGGTATTTACCAATGAAATGGAATCTTTTCGAAAATATTGAACATAAACTGTGATGCGATATCGGCTTAAATTGTTTATGTTGATTTAAATCTCTAATTATGAGAAGAATACACGAGTAAGATCGGCATGTATTCGATAGTTAAGAAATTTTTCCAAGTCGAATGCAAGGTGTGACCAGGTCGGCTTAATAGTTTTGCATGACTTAAGAACATCAGAGTGGGTTCTGGCTTTAGAGAAGTGTGAATACGAGCGTGCGAGAATCCCGACTTATGTTTGTTCGTACCACTTTAACTTCTAAGTGTGAATAGTCGATGTGCAATTCAGGCCGGCGTCATTCCAACAATACCACTTAGAAGTATGTATCCCAGTCGAATACGGGTGCAACACTGACTTGGCTGATTATCTCGCATGACTCGGATCTATTGAAACAGGTTAAACTGTATTATGCAAGACAAACTTGGCTTTTAAGTTGCCGAGCTAAAGTGGATCAGACTTTAGCTTTAGGCGAATCGAGCATCTGGCCAGGATGCTGATGTAAAATTGAATAAAGGAAAAATTATGATTCTTCATTGAGATAGAGTAAAGACTTACAAATAAAAAAGCTCGAAAAGGTAAAAAGTATCTGAAGTCCCCCCCCCCCCCCCCCCCCCCCCCCCCCCCGCCCCGTTTTAGGAGGGTGAGCAGTTGTGGCATCCAAAGATAGGCTGCCTACGTACCCCTTTCGGGGATCAAACCGCTTTGTAGTTTATATGTATTATTCCCTGAGGAAGATGCCGATCTAGCTGTAATACCGTTTAAGGTTCATAGAATTCAAAAATCGTGGAATCAGTTCACCGTCCATTGCTTCGAGCCAATAAACACCCTGCTTGACTATGTTCGTGACAATGTAAGGACCTTCCCAGTTAGCTCCGAGTTTTCCGGCGTTGTCTTCTTTGGTGTTTTCGTAGAGTTTTTGAAGGACGAGGTCGTCTTTGTCAAAGTGTCTATTTTGCACCTTCTTGTTGTAGTACCGAAGCTGCTTGGTTCTGATAGTTCTGCATTCTGAGCAGGGCTTGGTTGCGTGTTTCTTCGAAAGTGTGAAGGTTGTCGACCAGCATCACTGCGTTGTCCGGAAGTACCCTGCGCCGTAAACTGCTGACATTGATTTCTGCAAGAACCATTGCCTCACATCCGGTAAGTGAGAGAGAAAGGAGTCTTGCCGGTTGCAGAACGTGGAGTTGTGCGATGAGACCAAAGCACGCGGTCGAGGTCGTCGGTCCAAAATCCCTTCTTGGCATTGAGACGCTTCTTGATGCCATCCATGATAGTCTTGTTAGTGGCTTCAGCTTATCCGTTGCCTTGCGGATGACCGGGGGGGGGTAGACTTGTTGAGGCGGATTTTCCATTTGGCACAGAAATCTTTGAACTTTTTCAATATGAATTGAGGACCATTGTCGATGATGATCTCGTAAAGGAGGCCATGTCGGCATTTAATGTACCTCCAGACGAAGTTTTGTACTTTGGTTGCAGTGATGTTAGCGAACGCCTTGGCCTCTACCCACTTAGTGAAGTAGTCGGTCATTATGAGCATGTACTTACGCTGTCGAGAAGAAATCATAGGTCCGACGATGTCCATAGCCCAGCGCATGAGAGGATACGGAGTGATCGCTGAAGTTAGAAACTCGGTCGGTTGATGGATCATTGGGGCGTGTTGCTGGCAATATTCACACTTCCGAGCATACTTGATGCAATCCTCCTGCATAATTGGTCAGAAAAAAACCATGATTATTTATTTTAAGGGCGAGAGCTCGTCCGCTATAGTGATTTCCTCCCACGCCGTCGTGAGTATCTTTGATGCATCGCTGTACTTTGTCGCAGTGTAAACAAGTCAGCAATATGCCTGAATCTGTCCAACGGCATAGGACGCCTTCGATGATTGCATACTTTGCACTGCGGGCATGAATCCGCCGAGCTGCCCACTTCTTAGCTGGTAACTGGCCGGTTTCGAGAAAACGTCGGATTTCAATTCGGCATCCAAAGATAGGCTGCCTACGTACCCCTTTCGGGGATCAAACCGCTTTGTAGTTTATATGTATTATTCCCTGAGGAAGATGCCGATCTAGCTGTAATACCGTTTAAGGTTCATAGAATTCAAAAATCGTGGAATCAGTTCACCGTCCATTGCTTCGAGCCAATAAACACCCTGCTTGACTATGTTCGTGACAATGTAAGGACCTTCCCAGTTAGCTCCGAGTTTTCCGGCGTTGTCTTCTTTGGTGTTTTCGTAGAGTTTTTGAAGGACGAGGTCGTCTTTGTCAAAGTGTCTATTTTGCACCTTCTTGTTGTAGTACCGAAGCTGCTTGGTTCTGATAGTTCTGCATTCTGAGCAGGGCTTGGTTGCGTGTTTCTTCGAAAGTGTGAAGGTTGTCGACCAGCATCACTGCGTTGTCCGGAAGTACCCTGCGCCGTAAACTGCTGACATTGATTTCTGCAAGAACCATTGCCTCACATCCGGTAAGTGAGAGAGAAAGGAGTCTTGCCGGTTGCAGAACGTGGAGTTGTGCGATGAGACCAAAGCACGCGGTCGAGGTCGTCGGTCCAAAATCCCTTCTTGGCATTGAGACGCTTCTTGATGCCATCCATGATAGTCTTGTTAGTGGCTTCAGCTTATCCGTTGCCTTGCGGATGACCGGGGGGGGTAGACTTGTTGAGGCGGATTTTCCATTTGGCACAGAAATCTTTGAACTTTTTCAATATGAATTGAGGACCATTGTCGATGATGATCTCGTAAAGGAGGCCATGTCGGCATTTAATGTACCTCCAGACGAAGTTTTGTACTTTGGTTGCAGTGATGTTAGCGAACGCCTTGGCCTCTACCCACTTAGTGAAGTAGTCGGTCATTATGAGCATGTACTTACGCTGTCGAGAAGAAATCATAGGTCCGACGATGTCCATAGCCCAGCGCATGAGAGGATACGGAGTGATCGCTGAAGTTAGAAACTCGGTCGGTTGATGGATCATTGGGGCGTGTTGCTGGCAATATTCACACTTCCGAGCATACTTGATGCAATCCTCCTGCATAATTGGTCAGAAAAAAACCATGATTATTTATTTTAAGGGCGAGAGCTCGTCCGCTATAGTGATTTCCTCCCACGCCGTCGTGAGTATCTTTGATGCATCGCTGTACTTTGTCGCAGTGTAAACAAGTCAGCAATATGCCTGAATCTGTCCAACGGCATAGGACGCCTTCGATGATTGCATACTTTGCACTGCGGGCATGAATCCGCCGAGCTGCCCACTTCTTAGCTGGTAACTGGCCGGTTTCGAGAAAACGTCGGATTTCAATTCGTCAGTCCGCTGCTGGCTGTTCGGTAGTGGTTGCTGCAGGAACGGTGTCGTCTTCCTCGGCTGTAATCTGGAGAACTTCTTGGATCGGGGCTATGCTGGGCTGGGAGATCCCTTGAACCAGGATGGTTCTACGGAGGGCTGAGTCTCTATTCGACGCTAGAGCAGCTAAACTGTTGGCACCTGTGTTGGCAGATCGGTCAATTTGATGTAACCCAAAGGTTGTGAATTCCGCGGTCAACTGCTTCACTGACTTCAGGTAGGCGTCCATTCGTCTTTTGA
The DNA here is from genome assembly GCA_911865555.2 of Thlaspi arvense. Lineage (NCBI taxonomy): Eukaryota > Viridiplantae > Streptophyta > Magnoliopsida > Brassicales > Brassicaceae > Thlaspi > Thlaspi arvense. Next base: position 50,596,415 of record OU466862.2, read on the forward strand.
ATCGTACTCTCTACTGAACTGCTTGGCGACGAGTTAAGAATCATTGAATGCTCGTATATGTTGGACGTTTATCCCTCGAGCTAGACGGACACCTTAGACGAGCACTTCGTATTCAGCTTTGTTGTTGGATGTGCTGAACTCCAAGCAGAAGCATTGTTCCAGAAGTTCTCCACTGGGGGATTCCAATAGGATGCCGATCCCAGCTCCTAGGCGAGATGACGCTCCGTCGACGTGCAGAGTCCACGTTTCCGAATTCGTCGGGTCGACATTTAGGAGTTCGGGTGATAGTTCTATCAAAAAGTCTGCCAAAATTTGGGATTTCGCAGTGGTTCGTGTCCGATACTCGATATCGAATTCGAATAGTTCGATCGCCCATTTTGCCATGCGCCCGAATTGTGTCGGGCTGTGTAAGATTGACCGAAGAGGTTGAATGGTTTGGACAGCTATGGAGTGTGACTGAAAGTAAGGACGGAGTTTTCGAGAGGCAACGACGACTGCAAGGGCAAGTTTTTCCAAGGTTAGGTAACGCGTTTAGGCACCGTCCAATGTTTTGCTGAAGTAGAAGATCGGCTTCTGCTCTCCACGATCCTCTCGAACAAGAACGCCGCTAATTGCCGCACTAGAGACCGCGATGTAGAGGAGTAAGATGTCGCCGTGATCAGGTTTGGCCAGGATCGGAGGTGTTGAGGGATATGTCTTGAGTTGCAGGAACGCTTCTTTGCACTTCTCGTCCCACTCGAACTGTTTGTTGCCTCGGAGAAGTTGATAGAAGGGTAGGTACTTGTCTGTGGAGCGCGATATGAATTGATTCAGCACGGCTATCCTCTCCGTTCAACGTTGAACTTCGTGCGTGTTCTTTGGTGAAGGTAATTCCAGGATCGCGGAGATCTGTTTGGAGTTTGCTTTAATCACGCGTTACGTGACCAGGTAACCTAAAAATTCTCCAGAAGTGACTGCAAAGGTGCATTTGGAGGGGTTGAGCTTCATGTCGTATTTGTTGAGTATCAGAAAACATTCGCGGTGTTGAACGATGTGGTCGACTGCCTTAGCTGACTTGATGAGCATGTCGTCTATGTAGACTTCCATCGTCTTGCCCAGCTGATCGGCGAACATCTTGTTCACAAGTCATTGATAGGTGACTCTAGCATTTTTGCCACCAAAAGGCATGACATTGTAGCACTAAGTCCCCCAAACAGTGATGAATGCGGTCTTTTCACTGTCGTCCGGGTTCATGAGAATCTGGTTGTATCCTGAGAACGCATCCATGAAGGAGAGAAGCTCGTTGCCCGCGGTTGCTTCGACTAGCTGGTCGTTACAGGGGAGAGGGAAGCTGTCTTTGGGACAGGCGTTATTGAGATCTGTGAAGCCTACACAGACTCGCCATTTTCCTTTTTTTTTTTGACTACCACTGGGTTGGCCAGCCACTCTGGATACTTCACCTCAGCGATCGATCCAGCCTTAAGTAGTTTGCCACCTCGTCATGTACTGTATGTGCTCACTCAGGTCCCAGCTTTCGTCGCTTCTGTTTAATGGGTTTAAAGGTGGGATCGACATGTAATTCGTGATCGGTAATCTGGGGGCTGATGTCTTTCATATCGGCCATCGACCATGCGAACATTCCGACATTCTCTTAAAGAAAAGCAATCAGCTCGTCCTGCATACTTGGCAGAAGTTCCATGCCGATGCCGACACAACACTCGGGATAAGCACTGTCGATGTTGTCTTGAGTAACGAGATCGCTTTTCGGCTTCTCGTGATGGACTATTCGTGGACCAAAGTCGTTACTGTTGCCAATGATGAATGTAGATACGTTACGGACGCACTGTTTGTCGATGTAACAATGCCGAGATACCGTCTGATCTCCACGGATGGTGAAGTTGCAGCCACTGATCGGCATTTTGATGCATTGTCGATAGGGAAATGGGACGGCTCGCATGGTGTTCCGCCAAGGTGTTCCCATGATGGCATTGTATATTGCAGGTCGGTTGATAACTTCGAATTTAACTGTAACAGATTTTCCTCCAATGGTGACGGGCATCATTATAGTGCCGATCGTCGAGATTGAATCTCTAGCAAATCTGGTGAGAGGCGATGGTGCGATCTTTATGTCTCTTTCGGTGATGCTCATCTTTTGTAACGTGTCCATAAAGATGAGGTCGACCGAGTTTCCTGTGTCGATTAAGATCTTGGAAACATCGTCTTCTTCGAGCCAGAGTGAGATGACAAGGGGGTCGCTGTGCGGTCGATCTATAATTTGTGCATCCTGCTTGGTGAATGTGATCGGGAGGTTGTCTTTGAACAATGGTGGAGCGTCTTGTGGTGGATTAGCGGCTTTTCGCTCATGTCGTTTGATTCAGTTGATGAAGTCAGTTCACGAAAGGAGTCCACCCATAATCATATTGATCCATCGTCGAGGTGAAATAGGAGGTGTGTAGTCGTCCTCCCGATCTCATTTTGCTTCCTTCCCTTCGCGCTTGGTAGATGGGCGATCAGCATCGGGTCATCTAACTTGATCATTGTCAGGTCGTCGGTCCTAATTGTTCTCAGATCTTCGCGCTAGACTTCGCGGTTCCGGTATGGTGCACTCACCATCTTCCCATACTTTTCTTAAAAGTGATGTGAGAGTGCAACAATCATCAGTGTGGTGGCCGTGCGCTTTATGGTATTTTCAGTACGGCTTCTTGCTCTCGGAATCCTTAGCGCTTTGTCGATCCCAGGTGTTCCAGCTTGATTGTCGAGCGACGGCATTGATGTTCTTTTGGCTCCTGTTGTCCCTATCGTAGTGCTGCCGAGGCTCCTGGTAGTTTTCCTGATTCGACGATCGATTTTTCCTATCGCGGGTAGATTTCTCGTCAGCCAACTTGGTTTAGGCTGCCTTGTCTTCCTCGATTCTGATGTAGCCATTTGCTTTATACAAGGCATCCTCTAGGGTTTGGTCTTTCCCATCTCCAATCTCTCGCAGTACGACTGGTCGTCTCTCAAATTCCTGATCAGGATGTTGAGAGAGAGTTCGTCCGACAAGCTACATCGGGAAACTATAGATCGGAATCGATTGATATAGTCGCGCAATGGTTCTGTATCGCCCTGGACGCACGCCCATAAATCGAGTGCTGCAGATTCCGCGTCGATGTATATCGAATAGTGCTTAAGAAAATGACGCGTGAGCTCCTTGTAACTGTCGATGGATTTCAAAGGGAGCTGTAAAAACCAGGTGAGGGTGCTTCCAGAGAGCGACTCCACGAAGTACTGACAGAGACACGCGTCTCGCTCTTCGTCCGTAAAGCGAGTGTTACCCATGACTGCGTTAAACGCGGTCAGCTGTTGCTTTGGATCGGTCGTGCCAATATAACTGGGAGGCAGCTTCATCCGTCCTATGTCCTTGAGAGGAGCTTTGGTGATGGCCGATGTGAACGGCGTCTGCTGCGTCTGCTGGAGTATCTTATCCAGCTCTGGAGTGGAAGACGTTGCCTTATGGACCTTGGTATTTATGTCGTCAAGGCGTTGATGGAGAAGATCGAGCTCGGAGGCCGTTGTTGGATTGACACCAGTAGTGTTTCGCGACAAACGGGCATTGGAGCCTTCCATCTGTGCCCTCCGGAGTTCGTCTGTCGGCGTGGTGCCGAACAGGTTATTGACCAGCCTCGAGGTTTCGGGGTTTCTCTGCGCGCGGATCAGCTGGTGTCGAGGCGTAGTGAGGTTGGCCTGTTCCTGGGTGTGAGCCCTGGCATTGAGGGGCCGATCTAGGTCCTCTTGGTAAGAAATCTGTTCGGCACGGAGCGAGTCGAACCGGGCGTCCATGTCTTGCCGAAGCTGGTTCGCGACGGATCTAATGAGGCCGGCCATGTCGATGGGAGGTGGCTGTGGTAGGTCGGTCTGATTTGCCCTAGCAGCCTCGCCGACCTGGTCCGCCTCGAGGGTGTTCTGCACGGCAGCTGGCTCGTCTGTCTGCAGATTGGTCTGGTCAACCACGAGGAGTCCGGTGATTGGGTCGATGATGGAGCCCTGGGTGTTGCTTCCGGTGAGATCGGTTGCTCCTCCGGCAAGGGTGGTGGTATCGGGGTCGGTGGGTGTTTCAACCATCTTCAAGCTCCGCTTTTCTTTTGAAGACTTAGTCTATTATTCCCCGCAAACGACGCCAACTGTGATAACTCAAATTCGATCGAATGATTGAACAAAAGTTAAAGGGTTTAAAGAGGGATATTTATTAGATTAAAGTCGGAGCTTGAGATACAAGTCGTTTAGGTTGTCGGAATAAGAACGCCGACCTAAACTATGAACGAAAGAGCTCGAGAACTAAGGACAATAAATTGCTAGTTTGCTCTAGGTCTCGAGAGAGGATTTTTGAATGGATTGTGAAGCTGATAGCTTCCTATATTTATACTCGGTCAGGTCGTTGTCGTGGAGATAACTTCGTGTATCCGAAATAGGAAAATTTCTTTACTGATAAGATCAATCTCCCGACTTTTTGGGTTTAACCCGATAAATAGAGAATTTCCATTTATTACACCGATCTGAATATACTTTGAATTTCCAAAGTGAACCGATCAGAGTTCATGTCGGGCTTTTAGAGATGGTATGAATCTCGTCTCTAATAAATAATATTTCATATTTATTTTCAATTATAAATAAATATATTTTATTATATAAAAGTTGATGCATAAAACTGTTTATTAACATGATCGTAATAAATGTTTAGTTTATTGATCAAATTTTGACATTGGTTGCAGTTAAAAATATTAATAAAAACTAACTAGTTAAAAAAATTAGAAAATGTATTATTTATCATAAAATGCTATAAAAAGAGAAAAAGATAATATAATTACAAAATAGTTGTAGGTACGATAGTAAGTGATCTCAACGCTTTGCCAAACTGAACTTATTAATTTGTTTGTCTCCCGTTTTGGCTTAACAGCAAACATTTTTAATTCTTCTTGGCTTAGCCTCAACTTTGATGTTTTCCCCCCATTTTCACGCTTATCATGCATTAATTCTATTATAATACAATGAATTCTTGAAGCCTTAGAAGTATGAAACAAATGATGTTCATGAAACCTTATATAAATTGTAAATTAAATAAGTGATTTGTTTGTAAAATCCAGAATAAGAAACATTCCAACTCATTCTGGTTATATCCCTCATCAGTCGCATACGCCGCACCTAAAGTTATACAACGAATGAACGAAATATCATAAATTGACAAAATAAACATACCAGAATACGAAATATATGTAACTTAGTGCATAAGCTAACAAACTTGGTTTTCATTACATAGTCATTTAAGCAGTGCCGCCAAGACTTTTAGGGAGCTGAGGCCGAAGTTTTTTTTAAAATTAAGTAAATTTATATTTAAATTTAAATAATAACTTTTTAAAAAAATAATAATAATAAATATAATCTTAAATAATTTAAAAATCTATTATGTAATTTTCTTTTTATGAAGCTTTTTAATCAAATTTTTATAATCAAAACAATATTAAACTATTGCTAAGCATAATTAAAAGTTATTGTATATGGAAATCAAATGTTAAAATCTAGCTCTAGAAAAAAAAAGAATTCAATCTCTTGGAATTTTAGTATCTAACAAAACTAAATAGGAATAAATACTCTTCTTTATGTAGCAAAAAAAAAAAACACTATTCTTTAATAAAATAATTTTTGAATTAAAGAAAGGACTTGACAAAAAAGTATAAATAAATCACTACACTTAAAATGTTTTTGGGATTTGGAGGCACTAAACATTTTAAATTATTTGAACAACATGAGGCAAATGCTTTTTTAGTAACACTATAAACACGGCTCTTTATTTAAGTTAGGTGGAAAGCATACCAGAGAGAAGGGCGTGCACTACATAAATATATCCTCTCGCGAGTCGTATAGCACCTGCACCTAGAGTGTCTTAATCGGGTTCTTCTACCAACAATACAACATGACTGTACTTCTAATTCTTTGATTCAATACATATTCATGACACATCCATACCTGGAAATTGAAAGCATATATCTACGGTTTCATCCTCGGCAGTGGAGGCTGGCTTCTAGTCACCATGTTCATCTTCCGCTGACTGTTTTGGCCGTGAATATGATGCCGCCGGATTTTGTACGATATCAACGATTGAGATTCTCTGTGTCCATGAGTTTAGCGTGATCTCTAATTCAAGTACACCTCTTCGGCTCCTTTGGCCATAACTTCGTCCCGAATTGTTGCTTTGCCATAGCGTTGCTTCCTTCAATAGAAGATAAACAGGGGTTTAAGTTTAATGGTATGTATTTGATGAGAAATTAAAGAAACGTTTGACTATTTGATAGAAACCAAACAATATGTAATGACGTGGTAGCAGTAGAAAACTTTTTATTATAAACTAATATGTCATCAAATTGTAGCAAGTTTTTTAGCTGATGTGGATATCTTTTGGAGTTCCAAATAATTACTTTAGTATAGATTCATATGTTATTTTGTGGGCCAAATCTATTAAAAATCCAAACAAGTCACATGCTTTAAAAACCCAAAACAAAACCATCTCATCAACATCAACCCTCTAAATATAATATATAACCAATTATGTGTATGTTTTCCAACCTTAACTGATTATATTAAAAACAAAGGATTGTAAACAAATTTGGGAGTAGAAGCTGCTCAAATGTGTTTTCATCATCGTTGTCAAAATCATTTTTGTTGAAATCCTCACGACATTACTCGCCTTTATATCCACGTGTACATATATACATCACAGAGTCTCTTTTTAATTGATTATTTACGAAATCTGATTACATCTATTTCTTAGTAATCTTTTTTTAAAAAAAAATTAAAATTCCAATTTTTAGTAATCGCAAATAATGGTTTTCACTTCTGGTCCCATTCTTATCTTTTTATGGAACCAACTATTTTTACCATGTATTTTGATGTATGTATGTATATATAGGATATCATACACTGCAAGGACATCTCTATAACCATCTGATGACATTTTAGAGATGAAACTAATCTTTTATCAAATTTTAAAGTTATGACGTCTTCTGCTACGTTATTCTTTGTTTTTTGTGTTATCACGTTTCTCGTTTTGAATCAGGTTCCAGGCAATATATTATTCATATATTATTGCTCTAGAGGGGTTTGGTGTTGCTCACATTTTCTTACAAGAGTCTGTATTGTAACAGAATTTAGAATTTGGATTAGCAAAAATTAATATTGCAATATTAATTTGTTGCATGAGTTTTCAATTGTTTATTAAAAATATATTTGTGATTCTTATATAAATAACAGAGATGGAGGCAAAGATGAGGGTGTGCAAGAAGTATAGTGACTGGTTTGCATATTGCTATGGTGAGCAGATCCAGCAGAATGCTACGTGCGTATCATTTTTTAAGAAAGATAATGTAAATAATGTTTTCAACTGTCGTTGTAGTAAGGGTTCAACCAATCTTCATTGCACTTGTGATTATTATTGCTAAGTTTCACAGCCGGAATATTATTTTACTAATTAAATAAATAAAAGGAAACCGTGAGTCTTTTTTCTAATAGTTTTTAATTTTATTAAGTAAGTACATGCGCTAAGTTGCAGGATATAATTCTAAATTTTATATATCTTTTATATAGAAAATTGTTTTTATAATATAAATAAATAATATATTTATTTTGCATTTAGCATAAGTTTTGTATTTGTGTCTTGATTGTTTCTCCAACTAGATGGTTTATTTGAATAAAAATGAAAATTTGGTTAGTTTTGTAACAAAATAAAAAATATTCAGATAAATTATCTGGATGATTTTTTAAAATTTAGACAAATTTATGAGAAATATCTAGGCACAAAATTATTTTGGATGATTTTTCAAAATTTTAAAAAAATTATGAACAAAATTAGACTATTTGAATGGAGATGTTTCACTCTAAAATAACAAATGACAAAATATTATTAAACTTAAAAAAAAAAATATAAAACCCTGTTATATATTATTTTTAGACAAAATCGAGAAATCATAAAATTATGTTTTCAACAAAATCACAAAATTATATTTTTTTAACAAAACCTGAAAATCGTATTTTTCTTCCAAACTGGTAAAATCACATTTTCCGGTAAAATCGATGAGATCACGTTTTCCAACCAAAACGAAGAAATCACATTTAAAATCGAAAATCATGTTTCCCGCTGAAATCATCAAATTACATTTTTCCGCCAAAACCGAGAAAATGTATTTTGTGCCAAAACCGAGAAATTGTATTTTTCCGTCAAAAATAGAGAAATCGCATTATCCTGCCAAAACAAAAAGTTGTATTTTCCTTCCCAAATCGAGAAATGTCATTTTTCTGTCAAACCGAGAAATTTTATTTTCCTACCAAAACCGAGAAATCGCGCTTTCTCTACAAAATCATCAAATTATATTTTTTCGCCAAAACCATAAAATTGATTTTCTCAAGAAAACCAAGAAATCACATTATCTGTCAAAAACCAAGGTATGACATTTTTCCGTCAAAGCCGAGAAATTGCATGTTCCCATCAAAACTAAGAAAATTTATTTGTCTACCATAACTGAGTAATTTTGTTTTCGTGTCAAAACTGAAAAATCACGTTTTCCCGACGAAATCATCTAATTGTATTTTTCCGCCAAAACTTTGAAATTGTATTTTCTGTCAAAACCGAGAAATTGTATTTTTATGCCAAAATCGAGAAATTGCATTTCCCGGTCAAAAATTGAGAAATCGCATTATCTCGCCAAAACCAAGAAATCTTATTTTCTTGTCAAAACCGAGAATTTTTGTTTACCAAAGAAAATTCATTCTTCCGTCAAAAACTAAAAATTTCATTTTTCCGCAAAACTAAAAAATCGTATTTTTCAGTCAAAACCGAAAAATTTCTTTTTCGTATCGAACATAATTACAAAAATATGAAGTAATTTAGTATTATTTATTTGTGTTACTAACATTTTTTATTTGTTTCCAATTTGTGTCTTTTTCAAATGTTATATTTTTGTTTATTTTTTAAACACTTTTTTATATCTATTATAATTAGGCGTAACCAAGAAAGAATGCGATATAATTCTCGTATAATTTATTACCTAACTATGATTATATTATTTTTGGTTCAATTCAATGAATTTTAGATTAAAACTCAACTTTTTGACCTTTTGTGATTATATGCAAGGCATAAAACTGTAAATATAAATTAATGTAAATTTCTATTAACTAATCAAATCATATTCAAGTATATTGCTGACATATTAACATGTTCTCTTAAATCAAATGAACCAAGATGGCCTTAAATTTTGACTGATCATACACCTTTTATTTCACGATGCTATCATCTGAACTCAATCCTTAGCTTTGATTAGCTGCATGGGTTTGAAACAAACTGAGTTTCTTCTCTATAATTTCTCTTTCAATTTCTCGCCTTCTAACATAGTAACTTAATGATAAAAGATTGTAATATATGTTTGATGAAAAAATATTAAAAACCCAAAATTGAAAAATAAACATCTTGAAAAATACACTTTCTCTATTTTTGTATAGAATATTTTAAGATTATACACAAATTAAAAAATCTAGTATAATAAATTTATAACCTAATTTATTATCAATTAAGTATAGAATATTTTAACATTTTTGTATAGAATATTTTAACATTTTTTAAAAATATCTATTTTCTTTGAATAAAAAAATATCTACTTGTTTTGGGGCTTTTAAAGAATGTCATTTGTTTGAGTTTTGATTAATGGATTTATTTAAAAAATAACAAAAATCAGCATATAAAATAATATGACGTATATTATTAAAATATTTTGATTGGTGATTTTTTTCGTTGAAGTGTCAGCTTTATGAACTTTGAAAAATCTGATATGTCAAGCTATGGAGAGACGCAATAGTTATTAGTGTATTGATTATATTTGTTTGACATGTAAGAGTATTCATGTCAGGATAATGTTATATATCAAGTTTAACTGATATTTATTTTATTATTGTTGGGTACAAAGTCAATCAAATTGTGAACGTATAATGTTTGCAATTTTGATTTTGACATATGTTTAGCATTTGTTATTCCTAATAATTATTGACTGATATTACATTTAATTATTTGTAGCTTAAATAAAAATAAATAAGTTTTTAATTGAGTGATATATATAAGTTGGCTAAAAATCAATTACATATGGTTTTAATACTATACATAACACTTCTCGATTCACCATCTTTCACTTGAGTTATTAATAAATAAAATGATCTTAATAATATATTGAGTTGTTTTAGACTCAAATTATTATTCTTCTACTATTTCATCCTTTGAAGTGTTGTCCACAAAACCAACATAGCCAATGGTACGAGGTCCGCTTGTGATGGCTTCGCCCAGCCCAAAGAATCTTCTGAAATCCTTAGCTTCGGGTTTTTCCTCGATGGCACTCACCACCTGCCACATTTTGGGCCTTAACGCTGGGGTTGTATTGGTGCACATCAGGGCCACACTGTCTTGCAAAACGTAGGTCTACGTTCAGGAGAGAAATCCAAATTAAAGAACAACTTTTGTTAATGAATAACACATACTCACATGTTATTCTGGAATTGCTTACCTGATCAAGAAGGCTATCGCTTGGTTTGACTTTGACGTTTGAGTTACCCTTCCCATTCACTATCTCAATGGCAACGACCCCAAAACTATAAACATCAGCTTTTTCAGTCAAGTAGCCACACATTGCGTATTAGGGAGCCATATATCCTCTGAAATATGTAAGTGTTGGAACAAAATTAAAAATATTTAAAACAGAGAAAGCAAAGAACATAGAATAAGGAGAAAATACTTTGCTGAATAATACTTTATTCTTTGATAATTAAAATAAAAAATTATATAGCTTATAAAGAAAAAAATATAACTGCACCCAGTACTCTACAGATTCATTAAATCGTATAATTAAGAAATACAAAACTCTCGAATTGACTAAGCAATAAACCCAACAAATAGAAACTGAAACTATTTGTAACTTATTCCAATAACTCTAACTCCCAAGTTGAATAACATTTCAACACTCTCCCTTGATTCAATCTTTCACACTCCAAGCTTTCTTTTGAAGTAATCAAACTTGTTTTTGAACAATGCATTTGTTGGCACATCTGCATTCTGCTCATTTGTGCTGCAATACTCCAAAGCAATTAAATCTTCATTAACAGGGATACTTAATCAGGATGACCACACAAGTTAATGTTTATGTACATGACAAAAAAAATTTATTCATTTATTTAACTTTCAAATTCTTAGATCTTTGGCCATTTCATAAAGTGTTAGTGTTTGTTAAATTTTCAGAAAATGCATTATAATTAAATATATGTCTACGACTCTATGTAATGTGAATACGTATTTTGAATAAGATGGAAATCTGGATACATAAGATGATAAGAACTATGAAATCAACTTAGACAAAATATATATAATCTATAAAAAAAATATTGCCATTTTCATGTATAAATTGTTTTTATGATATAGTATCCCGCAGCGTAGCGCATGTTTAAACCTAGTTTATATTCAGAAATGATACTTCAATTATTAAAAAAATAAAAATAAAGGTAAATAAATCTTTTGTTTAGGAAAATATACAATCAAATACTAATCATAAAAACAAATAGAACTTTAGTCTAGGAAAATATACAATCATATACTAATCCTAAAACCAAATTAGAAATAATCTTAATTTCTATATAAACAGCTAACTTCAAATATGATACATATAGATATAACTAAACAATTCTTCAGTTTAAGGAAATATACAATCAAACACTTATCAGAAAACGAATAAAATTTCAGTTTAGTAAAATATACAATCAAATATTAATCATAATATAAAAAAGTATATTAACTTTTCTATAAACAGCCAATGTCAAAGATGATAAAAATAGATATAACTAATCATAACAAAAAAATCCAGTTTTAAAAAATATACAGACATGTACTAATCCTGAAATATTAATATAATTTATGTCACTTTCTTATGCATTTTTTTAGAGTTCTAAAGTCAATGTTCAACATTTACATTTATAGACTTGACATATATGGTGTTCAAAGTAATTACATCTATACTAAATGAATGGAGAAGTTTGGGGCTCCTAAAGCCATCCACATCAACAAAAAAAATCTCTCTAATCATGCAACATCGACAAACCTCTAATAAAAATAAAATTTAATATAATAATAACATGATTAAAATTAAATAGTATTTAATCAACAATAATAGTAATATTTGAATATTGATTAAATTGTATGTACTGTAGTAACAAATATATGACATATAACTTGATTTTAACAAAAATAAAATACATTACATATATAATATTTTAAATTCTTACAACCCAAATCGATAAGATATAATACTATGAGGTATTAAGTTCGTCCATATAATAATTAAAAGGATCAAATATGTATGATTATGTACATAATATTCCTATATTTTTGGTATAAATTAAATTAATTACAGTATACTTTGAATCATCGTTGTAGTCATGTGTATGTAAAAATAGACTTGCATAACTTTATATTAGACATTACTATATTACACTTCCATAGTTAAAAGTAGTATATATAATTTTATACAAAAGTAAATGTCATAAAATATTCTCTAACCATCTTCAACAAAAAACGAATTCTTTACAAACTCAACAAGTAAGAAAAATTAATATGTTTTCTCTTTTGGTTAAGAAACTCTTTTAAAAATAATATAATATATATTATAAATTTAATTAAAATTTCACCAATATATATATATATAGTGTAAGAAAAATATCTAAATTAAATTACAAGCAAATGCAAATGAACCTTTTACACATTTTGAGTTTTGAGAAACTTGACATACTTTGTTTAATAGAATGAGTTAGTATGAAGCTGTATTTGTATATGTATTATTGGCTTTATACATCTACATATTTATAGTTTACAGATGCTTCAGAGACAAATCAGAAATGCAGTTTATCATATGATTGTGATTTTCTATATTAAATGAAATGAGAAGTTTGGGGCTTCTAAAACCATTGAGATCAACAAAAAAAAATCTCTATAATCATATATTATCAGCAAACCTCTAATAGAAATAAATTTTAATATAATATAACATGATTAAAATTAAGTTGTATTTAATCAACAATAATAGTAATATTAATATTGATTAAATTGTATGTACTATAGTAACAAACATATGACATATAACTTGATTTTAACAAAAATAAAATATATAACATATATAATATTTTAAATTCTTACAACCCAAATTGATAATAATCACATGTTTAAACTAAAAATCGATAAGATATAATATTATGAGGTATTAAGTTCGTCCACACAATAATTAAAAGGATCAGATATGTATGATTACGTACATAATATTCGTATATTTTTGGCTAAATACTTTTAGGCATAAATTAAATTAATTATAATATAGTATATATCACCATTATAGTCATGCATATGTAAAAATAGACTTGCATAACTTTATATTAAACAATAATATATTACACTTCCAATGGTTAAAAATATTATATATAATTTTATATAAAAGAAAATATCATAAAATCTTCTCTAACCATCTTCAACAAAAAATAAATTCTTTACAAACTCAATAAGTAAGGAAAACTAATATGTTTTTTTTTTATAAGAAACTTTTTAAAAATAATATAATATATTATTAATTTAGTTATTAAATTTCACCAATATATATATATATATATAGTGTAAAAAAAATATCTAAATTAAATTACAAGGAAATGCAAATGAACCTTTTACACATTTTGAGTTTTGAGAAACTCGACATACTTTGTTTAATAAAATGAGTTAGTATGAAGCTGTATTTGTATATGTATTACTGGTTTGATTCAGCTACACTTCTATAGTTTACAGATGCTTCAGAGACCTAATTAAAAATGCAGTTTATCAATATAATTGTGATTTTGTATAATAGGATGTTATTTTTATTTATGTGAACAATATTTCTTTTATGGATTTGTAAGAATTTTGAACATTGATTGTTGTTTTATATTAAGACTGCTAATAAAAAAAAATCCATTACACGAACACAATTGAAATGAAAATAAATCTAAATTAATTGGAACAAAATATAGGTGTTTCAGTTGTAGTCATATGTTTGATAAGTAATTTTTTTAAAATGAAAAAATTGTTTTAAATTAAATAAAGAGAAAACTTATAATTATTGAGTTGAATTATATAACAAATTTAGTTAAAACAAAAATAAATTTAATTATAGTTTAAAAGTTGGTGAGCAGTAATATATTTAAAAGTTGGTGAGCAGTAATTATAATTTAATTATAGTTTAAAAGTTGGTGAGCAAAAATAATTTTATTAAGTTTTATATTACTCCCTCCGTTTCATAAAGAGTGTCATTTTGACATTCTTTTTTTTGTTACATAATAACTGTCACATTAGGTTTTCAATGCAAAATTTTAAATTAATTTTCAGTTTTATCCCTACTATTTTAGCTTATTAATTATAAGGAGAGAATGATTTAGTGTATAAATAAAGGGTATAACAGACAATTATAAGTTTTTTTTAATCTGTGTGAAAAATGTCAGAATGATACTTTTTATGAAACAGAGGGAGTAACAATTAATTTTCACATATATCAAGTTAGTAAATTCTTAAATTAAATCATAATACATTTTCTAAATACGTTAAAATCGTTTAGATGTATGACCACATCAAAATGATATTGAAAATAAATATTATATTTAAAATAGTAATTTACAATTAAAATAATTTCACTAAAATAATAATAAATAATCCAATATTTATAATTTATGAAACAATCCGCGCGTAGCGCGGTAACATCCCTAGTGATATTTAACATAAACAAAACAAAGACTTTGTCATTTCATCTTTATTTATACAGAATTAGCTTCCATTTAATATATATATATATATATATATATATATCAATTACATATAAATTGTTCAAATTAATAAGAGAAATGGAGAACAAATCAAGACTAGCGATGATGTTGTTTGTTTTGATGGTGATGGCTGATGTAGAAGTTTACTCTACTTCGGTTCCTACATATACTCATATCATTATAGTATGTAGGTGTCAATCCATAATGGGCAATGTAAGACAATAGGAATGCTATCACTTAATTCAAGCCAACAAGATGAGATAACAGAACTTAAAATCCTATCAAGTGATTGAAACTTCAAACAAGCAAAAGGAAACTAAGACTCAAGATGGGGCTTTGAGACAAGGGAGTTCACAAACAACACCAAGATGCTATCAAACACATATAAATGCTAATTCCTAGGCATTAATGGAAGAACTTTTTAGTCTTGGAATTCAATTCCTCTTCTAATCAATTGTAGTATATATGAGGTGTCAATCCAATTGTGAGAGATTTGAGACGCAGTCTATGAACTAAGCTAAGCAATGATAGGGTTTTGAAATAAAGAAACCAATCTAGCAACCTAATTATGCAAGCAATTGAAACTAGAGAAAGTATGAAGCAAGCAATGATTTAAAACTAAGCAAAATGATAAATTGAAGCAAGTAAACAAGCGCAACTAGAAGATATGCGGATTAGAACTATGAAGTTAAAAGGCAAGATTCAAGATTCTAAGCAATGATGGTCAAGTGGTCATAAGAGTGATCAAGGTGTTTGTAAAGCAAAGGCATTCAAAAAAGCAAATTCAAGCAAGCATTTCTCAATATTGCAATCCTAGACAAGGTATCTAAAGAGAATCAACTTAGTGGTGTATAAGACAAATTCATTTCAATAAAACTAGTGTGTCAAACCCACTTTTGATGGTGTATTCACTAGCCATGAGCACAAAGCAAAGAACCTTAGCTGCCTAAAAGAAGTACTAACAAAAACGAACCTCTCTCTCTCAAGCAATGATTCTAGTCAACGTATCATCGGTTAGGATTCTTTAAGGACTTAAGCAGCAACTCAACAATTCAAGAATATGACCTTAAGCTCATCTTATGCAAAACCTAAGCATACAAAAGCAATACATCAGATTTCAAGCGACGAGTGTTATATAATGTAAACTATCAAACCATCAAGCAAAACTCAAGAATCCCACACTATCAAGCCCTAAGCGAATCATTTGATAAAGCAAACTATCAATTTTGATGTCACAAGCCAAAGGAACCATAAGCAATCTCAAACTATCAAGCTAAATAAATGAATCATGTGAGGAAACAAGACATCAAGCTCTCAAGCGAATCATTCACATCAACATATCATATTCAATCGAAAAGGAGATACTTTCTAGTCATTAACAGCTTTGCAAGAGAAGGAAACAATAGAGATTAACAATAAATACGCCTAAACACCCTTAATCAACCTTTGATAACCATTTTCCCTACTTAGAACCTCAAATCTTTAGTAAACTACTCACTAATCATATTTAAGCTCATTGGGTTAGGGTTAAACATGATTAGATGAGAGAAGATGCAAAAATGAAAGAAACTACGGTACCAAGGTGCAAGAAATCAAGAGCAAAAGACAAGATCTAAAACATAAATGCAAGAACTATTAAAAAGCAAAGAGTTTTACAATACTTTTCTTAAGTGAAATGATGAACTAGGAAGAGAGGATAAGATAAGATAATGTTCGGATCCTCTAAGATGTTTGTCTCCTTCCTTTTTATACTAAGGACCCCAAGAAGTGGGGAAAAACCTAAAAATTTAGACAAGGTCAAAGATAAAGTTGGTCAACGAGCGGAAGAGACACATCAGGTAGTACATATAGTATTCTGATCGATGCGTCATCTCGGTGCAGACCTTCCTTGCTGCTGCTCGTTCTTCCGGTTGCTTGCTTGTCATGAAGTGGGGTTTGGGCTGTATCGGGCAAGACACGGGATGTTCTCCTCGATATTGGGGCCCAATATGTCCTGTATCGCCAAATCGGCTTGTATGGCCTTCCCTGCTCGACACACCATCTCGATGTAGACCACTGTCTTCAAGTTCACGTCCAAGTCCTCTTCTCCACATATTGCAGTTCGTATCGGGCATGCTCCATGGGTACTCTGCTCGATGCTCCATCCCGATATAGACGCAGAATTTGCAAGACTCCATCTTGTGGCATTTTCTTGGTCGTCAGCTGCTACAGTCTCCTTCCCAAGCTCCAAATCCTCCAAAAGTACCTGAAATACACCATAAACATGCACATGTATGCAATCCTAAACTAAATGCATGCAATGCTACTTCTAGATGCAAATGTGACTAAAATGCTAAGAAATGATGCAAGAACAAGGGAAAGTATGTGATATATCATAGTTTTTGCTGGTTTTTGACCATGATATAAGTCTTGTTTATAGAGTCTTTTTGGTATTTTTTCGAGTCCTATAGAGTCTTTGCAGGTCTAGGTACGTTTGGAGCATAATTGTGGGTTTTGGAGTCTTTTGGAGCTATGTTGAAGTTGATGCTGAAAAGACCAAGTCGGAGAGCACTATGAAGCAGGGTGTCGATCGACACCCACCAACCGGTCGCGGTCGCAAAGAGAGTGTAAAAACTCTTTGGAAGAATTTGCAATTTGGCCCAGAAGTTTCCCACTATTTGCACTTTTGCCCCAGTTTATGTTTAGACTGGTATTTAGGTTTTCTAAGCCATTGTTAGGCTATCATCTTGTTTTCATTGAGACTAAGAGAGAGATTAGATTGAGAGCTTTTGGGGAGACAAATCCATACTCTGTAGAGAAGAATTTCGAACCCCTTCATCTTTTACTCTATTTCTTAATGCAATTTCATTCAGTCATGATTTGTGTTTCACTTGCTATGTCTGAGTAATCTGCTAGTTAGGTTTTGGATTATTCAAAGGTTGATAATGAATTTTTAGAACTATGAAACTGGAAGGATAAATCATTTGGTTCTTCATCTAGATTGTTTTAACACTGGTTTTAAGATTTATCACCTAGAAATCAGATCTTAGGTTGTTTATTAGATGTGGAAACATTGTTAATCACCAGAACTATCTTAGATGAGCAAAATAACTGAGTGCAAAGGAATTTGGATTAGCGATTTTGTGAACATATCGAACCTGAACTATAATGCTTGTTTAGGTTGTTAGAATTTGCAAAGGAATTTGGAATTCTAGAATCTGATCATAGTAAATCTCTGCGACGGAAGTCGAATGGTTTTACACTCGTGTTTTCGAGTTCTAGAACGGTTTTAATAAATATTCTTTTCAGACCGTAGTCTGCGATTTATGTCAACCTGCGAATTTTCCATTGCCTAGCGCCTTGTCTCTATTGATTTTAAGAACCTACAATCCGCCCCTGATTTCATTGCTTTCGTTGCTACTTTAGTTTTATTTATTATTAACTGCTTAGCTTTATTTGAATCTAAAATCTGTTGAGTAATAGCCTTAAGCCCTTGTGGATTCAATCCCTAAGTACTACAATGATCTCTTAATTTGAGAGAGTGGCTCTAAGGGTTAATTTGAGCACCACGCACCTTCACGCTGCCTGAGCCGATTGGTCGACATAAGCTCCCACAGATTCCAGACATTCCGATGGAGCAGGCCACTTTTCAGCGTTTCATGGTGCAGAGTGTTCAGGCGCTGTGGAACGCCATCTCAGTGCTGTCTAACTACGGTTGTGTTCGCCCCCACTCGCCTGATACTGAGGATGAGGATTAGTTCCTCTAGCTATCCTGGTTACTTTTTCTTTTCCCTTTGTTCTTTTTCATTTTCTCTTGAGTCGGTTTTTTTGTCTTTGTTTTGAGTCAGTTTGCCAGTTTTGTTATGTTTTGAAACTTGTTTGCATTGATGAGATTATGGATTCTGTTGTTGCTTTTAATTGCTTGCTTGAGTGTTCCTAGCAATATTGACTTGGGTGAACTTCAGCTAACAATCTAACTTGCAACAAATACACATGTTTGGGTCATCCCATTCTGTTTTCAGACAGGGTGTCGATCGACACCAACCATGTGGTGTCGATCGACACCACGCGCGGGCACATGTACCATTTTCTCATCTCTATACAAACCGTTTCCTTGCTTATTTTTATCAACTCCTTGCTTAATAACACTGGGGACAGTGTTGTTTAAGTCTGGGGGAGGTCGTTGCTGACATTGTGTACATTGTTTTTGATTAATAGAGTCTCAAAGTTGAGTCAAAACCTGTTTTATTGAGTCAAAATTTTTGAAATTGTCAGTTTTTCTTGGAACTAACCACAAAACATTGATGCTTATAAGAACCATTACCACAATTATTGATTACAAGTCTTACTAAGTTGAAAGTCATAGGTAGATCAGTCTAGCAATGAAGGTTTAAGTTCTTAGAGAATCTTAAAAATTTGTTGTTAGCTCCAATTGAATGAACTTAAAACTTCTTGTCTTGGTGCTTGATTCTATTTGATCTTGATTCTCTCTTCTAACACTGACAAGTATGTTAAGACACAGCTTCTCTTTGATTTTCCCTGATAGAGCTTTAAAAGTTTAAGTCCAAAGAATAATGCATTCATGACCCTGTCTCCTCACAAGGAACAACAGTAATGAACACACTCAAGAACCTGTCTCCTCACAAGGAACACAAGTATTGAGTAGCACCATATCTTAGACTATAAAAGAATGAGAAAGAGCTTAAAATAAAAAAAATCAGAAAGAAAAGATCAAGGAAAGAGAAAATAGGAGAGCTGTGTTGAGATTGCTTTGTTCAGTTATCTAGGAAGGGAAACGAATCTATAAGTGATTGCGATGATAAAACCTTGATGAGATATCACTTAGATAGAAAAAAGGAGTTTAGCAGTAGAGATTTCGGATTTCTTGAAAGAGCTTGAATTGGATTTGAAAGATTTGCTAAGCCTGTGATGATTATACTCAAATTTGATCTTGTGTTGACTCTGTGGTATATGGGTTCGAAAGTGTTAATCAATGTGGTGTTCCTGATGTCTGGCTGAATTTTTCTGTGTTTTCAAACCTCGACTCTAGGCTGTCTGATGTTTGCTTGAGGGCAAGCAAAAGATAAGTCTGGGGGAGTTGATATATCATGGTTTTTGATGGTTATTGACCATAATATAAGTCTTGTTTATAGAGTCTTTTTGGTATTTTTTTCGAGTCCTATAGAGTCTTTGCAGGTCTAGGTACGTTTGGAGCATAACTGTGGGTTTTGGAGCCTTTTGGAGCTATGTTGAAGCTGATGCTGAAAAGACCAAGTCGGAGAGCACTATGAAGCAGGGTGTCGATCGACACCCACCACTTGGTGTCGATCGACACCGGTCGTGGTCGCGAAGAGAGTGTAAAAACTCTTTGGAAGAATTTGCAACTTAGCCCAGAAGTTTCCCACTATTTGCACTTTTGCCCCAGTTCGTGTTTAGACTGATATTTAGGTTTTCTATGCCATTGTTAGGCTATCATCTTGTTTTCATTAAGATTAAGAGAGAGATTAGATTGAGAGCTTTTGGGGAGACAAATCCATACTCTGTAGAGAAGAGTTTCAAACCCCTTCATCTTTTACTCTATTTCTTAATGCAATTTTATTCAGTCATGATTTGTGTTTCACTTGCTATGTCTGAGTAATCTGCTAGTTAGGTTTTGGGTTATTCAAAGATTGATAATGAATTTTTAGAACTATGAAACTGGAAGGATAAATCATTTGGTTCTTCATCTAGATTGTTTTTAACACTGGTTTTAAGATTTATCACCTAGAAATCAGATCTTAGGTTGTTTATTAGATGTGGAAACATTGTTAATCACCAGAACTATCTTAGATGAGCAAAATAACTGATTTCAAAGGAATTTGGATTAGCGATTTTGTGAACATATCGAACCTGAACTATAATGCTTGTTTAGGTTGTTAGAATTTGCAAAGGAATTTGGAATTCTAGAATCTGATCATAGTAAATCTCTGCGACGGAAGTCGAATGGTTTTACACTCGTGTTTTCGAGTTCTAGAACGGTTTTAATAAATATTCTTTTCAGACCGTAGTCTGCGATTTATGTCAACCTGCGAATTTTCCATTGCCTAGCGCCTTGTCTCTATTGATTTTAAGAACCTACAATCCGCCCCTGATTTCATTGCTTTCGTTGCTACTTTAGTTTTATTTATTATTGACTGCTTAGCTTTATTTGAATCTAAAATCTGTTGAGTAATAGCCTTAAGCCCTTGTGGATTCAATCCCTAAGTACTACAATGATCTCTTAATTTGAGAGAGTGGCTCTAAGGGTTAATTTGAGCACCACGCACCTTCACGCTGCCTGAGCCGATTGGTCGACATAAGCTCCCACAGATTCCAGACATTCCGATGGAGCAGGCCACTTTTCAGCGTTTCATGGTGCAGAGTGTTCAGGCGCTGTGGAACGCCATCTCAGTGCTGTCTAACTACGGTTGTGTTCGCCCCCACTCGCCTGATACTGAGGATGAGGATTAGTTCCTCTAGCTATCCTGGTTACTTTTCCTTTTCCCTTTGTTCTTTTTCATTTTCTCTTGAGTCGGTTTTTTTGTCTTTGTTTTGAGTCAGTTTGCCAGTTTTGTTATGTTTTGAAACTTGTTTGCATTGATGAGATTATGGATTCTGTTGTTGCTTTTAATTGCTTGCTTGAGTGTTCCTAGCAATATTGACTTGGGATAACTTCAGCTAACAATCTAACTTGCAACAAATACACATGTTTGGGTCATCCCATTCTGTTTTCAGACAGGGTGTCGATCGACACCAACCATGTGGTGTCGATCGACACCACGCGCGGGCACATGTACCATTTTCTCATCTCTGTACAAACCGTTTCCTTGCTTATTTTTATCAACTCCTTGCTTAATAACACTGGGGACAGTGTTGTTTAAGTCTGGGGGAGGTCGTTGCTGACATTGTGTACATTGTTTTTGATTAATAGAGTCTCAAAGTTGAGTCAAAACCTGTTTTATTGAGTCAAAATTTTTGAAATTGTCAGTTTTTCTTGGAACTAACCACAAAACATTGATGCTTATAAGAACCATTACCACAATTGTTGATTACAAGTCTTACTAAGTTGAAAGTCATAGGTAGATCAGTCTAGCAATGAAGGTTTAAGTTCTTAGAGAATCTTAAAAATTTGTTGTTAGCTCCAATTGAATGAACTTAAAACTTCTTGTCTTGGTGCTTGATTCTATTTGATCTTGATTCTCTCTTCTAACACTGACAAGTATGTTAAGACACAGCTTCTCTTTGATTTTCCCTGATAGAGCTTTAAAAGTTTAAGTCCAAAGAATGATGCATTCATGACCCTGTCTCCTCACAAGGAACAACAGTAATGAACACACTCAAGAACCTGTCTCCTCACAAGAAACACAAGTATTGAGTAGCACCATATCTTAGACTATAAAAGAATGAGAAAGAGCTTAATAAAAAAAATCAGAAAGAAAAGATCAAGGGAAGAGAAAATAGGAGAGCTGTGTTGAGATTGCTTTGTTCAGTTATCTAGGAAGGGAAACGAATCTATAAGTGATTGCGATGATAAAACCTTGATGAGATATCACTTAGATAGAAAAAAAGAGTTTAGCAGTAGAGATTTCGGATTTCTTGAAAGAGCTTGAATTGGATTTGAAAGATTTGCTAAGCCTGTGATGATTATACTCAAATTTGATCTTGTGTTGACTCTGTGGTATATGGGTTCGAAAGTGTTAATCAATGTGGTGTTCCTGATGTCTGGCTGAATTTTTCTGTGTTTTCAAACCTCGACTCTAGGCTGTCTGATGTTTGCTTGAGGGCAAGCAAAAGATAAGTCTGGGGGAGTTGATATATCATGGTTTTTGATGGTTATTGACCATAATATAAGTCTTGTTTATAGAGTCTTTTTGGTATTTTTTTCGAGTCCTATAGAGTCTTTGCAGGTCTAGGTACGTTTGGAGCATAACTGTGGGTTTTGGAGCCTTTTGGAGCTATGTTGAAGCTGATGCTGAAAAGACCAAGTCGGAGAGCACTATGAAGCAGGGTGTCGATCGACACCCACCACTTGGTGTCGATCGACACCGGTCATGGTCGCGAAGAGAGTGTAAAAACTCTTTGGAAGAATTTGCAACTTAGCCCAGAAGTTTCCCACTATTTGCACTTTTGCCCCAGTTCGTGTTTAGACTGATATTTAGGTTTTCTATGCCATTGTTAGGCTATCATCTTGTTTTCATTAAGATTAAGAGAGAGATTAGATTGAGAGCTTTTGGGGAGACAAATCCATACTCTGTAGAGAAGAGTTTCGAACCCCTTCATCTTTTACTCTATTTCTTAATGCAATTTTATTCAGTCATGATTTGTGTTTCACTTGCTATGTCTGAGTAATCTGCTAGTTAGGTTTTGGGTTATTCAAAGATTGATAATGAATTTTTAGAACTATGAAACTGGAAGGATAAATCATTTGGTTCTTCATCTAGATTGTTTTAACACTGGTTTTAAGATTTATCACCTAGAAATCAGATCTTAGGTTGTTTATTAGATGTGGAAACATTGTTAATCACCAGAACTATCTTAGATGAACAAAATAACTGATTTCAAAGGAATTTGGATTAGCGATTTTGTGAACATATCGAACCTGAACTATAATGCTTGTTTAGGTTGTTAGAATTTGCAAAGGAATTTGGAATTCTAGAATCTGATCATAGTAAATCTCTGCGACGGAAGTCGAATGGTTTTACACTCGTGTTTTCGAGTTCTAGAACGGTTTTAATAAATATTCTTTTCAGACCGTAGTCTGCGATTTATGTCAACCTGTGAATTTTCCATTGCCTAGCGCCTTGTCTCTATTGATTTTAAGAACCTACAATCCGCCCCTGATTTCATTGCTTTCGTTGCTACTTTAGTTTTATTTATTATTGACTGCTTAGTTTTATTTGAATCTAAAATCTGTTGAGTAATAGCCTTAAGCCCTTGTGGATTCAATCCCTAAGTACTACAATGATCTCTTAATTTGAGAGAGTGGCTCTAAGGGTTAATTTGAGCACCACGCACCTTCACGCTGCCTGAGCCGATTGGTCGACATAAGCTCCCACAGATTCCAGACATTCCGATGGAGCAGGCCACTTTTCAGCGTTTCATGGTGCAGAGTGTTCAGGCGCTGTGGAACGCCATCTCAGTGCTGTCTAACTACGGTTGTGTTCGCCCCCACTCGCCTGATACTGAGGATGAGGATTAGTTCCTCTAGCTATCCTGGTTACTTTTTCTTTTCCCTTTGTTCTTTTTCATTTTCTCTTGAGTCGGTTTTTTTGTCTTTGTTTTGAGTCAGTTTGCCAGTTTTGTTATGTTTTGAAACTTGTTTGCATTGATGAGATTATGGATTCTGTTGTTGCTTTTAATTGCTTGCTTGAGTGTTCCTAGCAATATTGACTTGGGAGAACTTCAGCTAACAATCTAACTTGCAACAAATACACTTGTTTGGGTCATCCCATTCTGTTTTCAGACAGGGTGTCGATCGACACCAACCATGTGGTGTCGATCGACACCACGCGCGGGCACATGTACCATTTTCTCATCTCTGTACAAACCGTTTCCTTGCTTATTTTTATCAACTCCTTGCTTAATAACACTGGGGACAGTGTTGTTTAAGTCTGGGGGAGGTCGTTGCTGACATTGTGTACATTGTTTTTGATTAATAGAGTCTCAAAGTTGAGTCAAAACCTGTTTTATTGAGTCAAAATTTTTGAAATTGTCAGTTTTTCTTGGAACTAACCACAAAACATTGATGCTTATAAGAACCATTACCACAATTGTTGATTACAAGTCTTACTAAGTTGAAAGTCATAGGTAGATCAGTCTAGCAATGAAGGTTTAAGTTCTGAGAGAATCTTAAAAATTTGTTGTTAGCTCCAGTTGAATGAACTTAAAACTTCTTGTCTTGGTGCTTGATTCTATTTGATCTTGATTCTCTCTTCTAACACTGACAAGTATGTTAAGACACAGCTTCTCTTTGATTTTCCCTGATAGAGCTTTAAAAGTTTAAGTCCAAAGAATGATGCATTCATGACCCTGTCTCCTCACAAGGAACAACAGTAATGAACACACTCAAGAACCTTTCTCCTCACAAGGAACACAAGTATTGAGTAGCACCATATCTTAGACTATAAAAGAATGAGAAAGAGCTTAAAATAAAAAAAAATCAGAAAGAAAAGATCAAGGGAAGAGAAAATAGGAGAGCTGTGTTGAGATTGCTTTGTTCAGTTATCTAGGAAGGGAAACGAATCTATAAGTGATTGCGATGATAAAACCTTGATGAGATATCACTTAGATAGAAAAAAGGAGTTTAGCAGTAGAGATTTCGGATTTCTTGAAGGAGCTTGAATTGGATTTGAAAGATTTGCTAAGCCTGTGATGATTATACTCAAATTTGATCTTGTGTTGACTCTGTGGTATATGGGTTCGAAAGTGTTAATCAATGTGGTGTTCCTGATGTCTGGCTGAATTTTTCTGTGTTTTCAAACCTCGACTCTAGGCTGTCTGATGTTTGCTTGAGGGCAAGCAAAAGATAAGTCTGGGGGAGTTGATATATCATGGTTTTTGATGGTTATTGACCATAATATAAGTCTTGTTTATAGAGTCTTTTTGGTATTTTTTTCGAGTCCTATAGAGTCTTTGCAGGTCTAGGTACGTTTGGAGCATAACTGTGGGTTTTGGAGCCTTTTGGAGCTATGTTGAAGCTGATGCTGAAAAGACCAAGTCGGAGAGCACTATGAAGCAGGGTGTCGATCGACACCCACCACTTGGTGTCGATCGACACCGGTCGTGGTCGCGAAGAGAGTGTAAAAACTCTTTGGAAGAATTTGCAACTTAGCCCAGAAGTTTCCCACTATTTGCACTTTTGCCCCAGTTCGTGTTTAGACTGATATTTAGGTTTTCTATGCCATTGTTAGGCTATCATCTTGTTTTCATTAAGATTAAGAGAGAGATTAGATTGAGAGCTTTTGGGGAGACAAATCCATACTCTGTAGAGAAGAGTTTCGAACCCCTTCATCTTTTACTCTATTTCTTAATGCAATTTTATTCAGTCATGATTTGTGTTTCACTTGCTATGTCTGAGTAATCTGCTAGTTAGGTTTTGGGTTATTCAAAGGTTGATAATGAATTGTTAGAACTACGAAACTGGAAGGATAAATCATTTGGTTCTTCATCTAGATTGCTTTAACACTGGTTTTAAGATTTATCACCTAGAAATCAGATCTTAGGTTGTTTAATAGATGTGTAAACATTGTTAATCACCAGAACTATCTTAGATAAGCAAAATAACTGATTGCAAAGGAATCTGGATTAGCGATTTTGTGTACATATCGAACCTGAACTATAATGTGGTTGTTAGAATTTGCAAAGGAGTTTCGAATTCTAGAATCTGATCATAGTAAATCTCTGCGACGGAAGTCGAATGGTTTTACACTCGTGTTTTCGAGTTCTAGAACGGTTTTAATAAATATTCTTTTCAGTCTGTAGTCTGTGATTTATGTCAACCTGCGAATTTCCCATTGCCTAGCGCCTTGTCTCTATTGATTTTAAGAACCTACAATCCGCCCCTGTTTTCATTGCTTTCGTTGCTACTTTAGTTTTATTTATTATTGACTGCTTAGCTTTATTTGAATCTAAAATCCGTTGAGTAATAGCCTTAAGTCCTTGTGGATTCGATCCCTCAGTACTACATTGATCTCTTAATTTGAGAGAGTAGCTCTAAGGATTAATTTGAGCAGATCAATATGTACAAAATGCAGCCTAAAACACTACAATAAAGCAAGCTATCAACACCTCCACACTTAGTCTTTGCTTTCTTTCAAGCAAATAAAACATCTAGTATGGTGATGAGGTTTTAAAATGGAAACTCATATCTTTAAAATGATAACAATAAATCAAAATGATGTCCATGTTTCTAAAAACAAAATACAATTGATGGAACCATACTCTAAAAACTTAACCACTCTTATCTCAAAGAAATAATAATCACAATGCTATCAACCTACACAAACTCATAAAATCAATCAACCTTTTTAACATTCATTAGCTCAAATCGTGAATCATGATCATGCTTATGCAAGTGTGTCATTTGGCTGAGGGACAAGGCTTATGGAACATCAAACTGGTTTTGGTGTTTCAAAGGGTTCTCTCAAGAAAATATGGTTGAGCTTTGGCAAAATGCTAAGGGTCAAGGAACAACTTACACATACGAGAGAAGAATTCCATCTACCCAAGTCTCATAAGATAAATCCCTAACTCTTTCTAAAACAATGAAGACCCGCCTAAGCGACCCTTTTTTATGAACTTTAAACCCAAAACTTCTTCTATTTAAGCTATTGGAGTGACAACTTCTTTTTGAACTTCATGTGGTGGTGGCTCCTTCTTTATTCGAACTTGGCTCCTTTTTGGTGATGATTGTGCTTTATTTCGCCTTTGGCTTATTGATGTAAACTTTTTTTGCACTTCTTGCATCTTTTTTTTCTTATAAACTTGAGCCTTTTTTCTATTTTGAACTTAGCCGCCAATTTCCACTCATTGCTTGTGTTATACTCCATCTCTTTTGCCTTGCTTTTCTTTTCTCCTTTCTTCTCTTTTAAATGAACCCAAAATAAACCCTTCTTTTGCCAAGCTCCTAGCCTATCTAGCTCAAGAGCGAGCTAGTTCTACAATGAAAATACTCCCATTGTATATCCAACCCAACACTTTTTACTAAGCTACAACCATGAAGAAAAAAGCGTCACAATCGCTTACTCTTAATGTTTTGGCTTGAAAGAAGGCTTGGTTAAAGGCGTGGTGGTCTAAATGGACTTTTTCAAGAGTGATAAAAGGGATAAAAAGTCCAAATTTTAAAAACAATCCATGACAACACTCACATATGCACAAGACATGATATTTACAAAGTTCATTAAGGTTCTTCTAAGATAAAAATTGATTTAATTTCAAAGCAAGCTTCAGTTTTAACAAATTCCAAAAGTGGTTCAGCTTTATTTAAAGTTCAACATCAAATGCATCAAAGGACTAAGAACAAGGGCATCAATTTCATAAACTACTATCATTTACAAAGATTTACTATCATTTTTCCCAATTTAAACAAGCAAGCTAATCCAAGACGAATGCAACAAGTCTAAGTCTTATATGAATGCACATGAACTCTCTTTTTGTGAAACACATTTTCGAAAATTTTCAAATTTTTAGGGATTTTCTGTGCCTTAAGTGCAATGCAAGTAAATGATACATGGTTATCTAACTAAGTGCAAATGCAAATGAATTGATTAGCTCAACACAGACTCCCCCTCCCCCCCACACTTAAATTACACAGTCTCTGTATAATAAAAAATGGTGGAGAGAGTGTCAACAAACTCAAGAAAACAAGCGCCATAAAAAACTTAAAAAATATGAGTGGTATTTACAATGGTGTGAGTGATGTACCTTACTTCAGATGGAGGAGTGGTGAGAGGCTGAGCTCTCAGTGACATAGGAAGGAAAAGATTCTGCCTCTAATGAAGTCTGCTGCCTGGTCCTCATCTTCTTTCCTTTGCTCCTTGGAACCGCTACATGAGAAGAGTGTCTTGGTGGCTCGGTTGGTGGTGCTCTTGGCCTTTCAACGATGTGGAAGGAGTGTCTCCCTTGAGCAGTGGCATAAGGCTCATCCTCAGACATTCTATCACCCTCGGTTCCTTCCTCTTCTACCTCGGTTTGCACAGCCTGATCAGTCTTCTTAGTATATGAGGATCCTCTCAATTTCTTCTTTAACTTCTTCACCTTTGTCTTAAGAGAGTCAACGGATTTCTTGCTGGCTTTCAGTGACTTTATGAGGCCTCTTATGGCTTTGTCTTTGATGTTGTTCCACCTTTGAAGGAGCCTAATGTGCTCATGAGCAGCTGATATCTCTCATAATTTCATCATATAAGCTTGCATTTAGTTCATGTTTTAGTCCTCTTTTACATGTTTTCCTTTGCTTTTGTCCCATTCCTCTTTGTTTTTAATCTTAGCTTGCATTTAGGTTGTAGTTTGCATTTTCTTTGCATAAGGGATGTTTCTAGGTACCTAAGGAGCCATTAAAGTCAAGAAGGAGGTGTGAGAATGATCCAGGGAGTTCCTCCAATCAAAGAGGAGCAAGAGGAACCAAGAAAATGGAGATTTGGCCTAGCATCAATCACTGTCAAGTCCACATCGCACGATGTAGTAAAGCATAGAAGAACAAAGTTTATGTCGATCACTAGCATCGATCAGACTAGCACGATGTGAAGAGACATGAAACCAACATCGAGCTAGGACATCATATGATGTAGGAGGGCAAGAACGGCAAGACCTTTGCATCAATCATATACATCGATCAAGCTTGCACGATGTGAAGGAACCAGAGGAGCACATCGATCAGTTACATCGAGCAGACCAGGTCGATGTCAGAACATCAATCACCAGCATTGACAAAGCTTGCTCGATGTTAACCAAGCCCAAAGACCATTTATTTATAACTTTGCCACTCCGCTTAGACTCCTATAAATACTTAAAATCCCTAGTTTTTGGGATCATCATATTATCCAGCAGTCTTTCCTTTTATAGTTTCTTAATCATAGTTTCTACTTTGAATCTTTTCTTGATTTCAACATAAGTTTGTATTTTCCTTCTTGTTCAGTCTTTCTAATCATGATTAGCTATCTATTTCTCTTTGATTTGATGGTTCCAATGGTGATTAGCGAGTAGTCTTTTAGAGAATTGAGATGGGTTAGGTTTAGGGAATTTGATGCTTGATCTATGGTTGCTTAGTGTTAATTATTCCATTTCCTTTATTGATTGCTATATTTAATGCCTAATTAGCCTTAGCTAAGTTGATTAGGATCGTAGGCTAATTTTATGCCCACCAAGTGTTTGATGAAATACATGAACTGCTTTGCAAGAGAACTGCTTGTCCTAGCTCAAGAGATTGACTGTATAGGGATTGATTTGGCAATATAGGATTGATAGATTGTCTTAATGCTTGCTGTTTATCATTTAACTAATGAGAATTAGTTCTTGACTTGATAATTAGTAAAGGGATTCGTGACAAGAGATTGGATTAGTCTTATAAATGAATTCTATGCATAAGAAATAGCATTGTGTGAGTTTGTAAGCATCATAGGTTGAGTTGAGAGTTTATTAGTGCCAAGTATCCCATCTCAAGTCCTGTCTTTCCTCTGTTTTTAGTTTATTTCAAAATTGTCCTGTTTTTGCTTAAAGTTTAGTTGTTTTGTTTGCTGTTCACTCTTGGTTTGGTGTTTGCTTCAAGTTTGTTTGATCCTTTAGGTTGTTAGACATTTAAACTCTCTATATCTGCTTGAATTAAGAACTCTATTGCACTCTTACTGCTTCAAACTTCTCCTTATGGATTGACTAAACTCAATACTACAATGACTACTGTGGGTTGAGGATTGAGATAGGCTAAAAACGTACAACAATTTGGCGCCGTTGCCAACATGGGAATGCTTTGTTCAGTAGGATTTGTAGAGATCTTGAGATCAAGCTTTCTTATTTTCGTTTTTGGTTACTGATTTCTCTTCTTGGTCTATAATTTCTTTTGAAGGTACCAACACACTTGATCTTAAGTGTCTACAACTGATATATCATGGTTTTTATGGTTTTTAACCATGATATAAGTCCTTTTTATTGAGTCTTTTTGGTCTTTTTAGAGTCCCAATCTTTGCAGGTTATAGCATGTCTGGAGCATAATTGGAGCTTTTGGAGCTTTTTGGAGCATTGCAAGAATCAACCACGAAGATAGCAACTCATAGGCATCAATTGGTGTTGGTGACGATTGTCACCACTCAAAGCTGACGCTCGTCACCCGTATCTGAAGAAGAGTCGCGGCTGGTTTTATAAGATGGAGGATTATTTGCACTTTTGCCCCATAAGTTTTACTAATTACAAAAGTGTTCCAGCTCGTGTTTTAGCTTGTATATATTAGGTTTTCAGCCATTGTTGGCTTTTATCTTAGATTTTAGAATTCAGAGAGCTTTAGAGAGAGATTTATTCAGAGCTTTTTGGGGAGACAGATCTTGTACTCTTTTTGAGAAGATTTGGAACCCCTTTAACTTTCAGCTATGCTTTGTGTTTCCATGATCATGTCTGAGTAATCTTCTAGTTAAGTTAGGGCTTTTCAAAGGTTGATGAAGAGTTTGTAGAATCGCTAAACCTGTTAGGAATATCTTTTGGTTCTTCATCTGTGCTTGCATTCAAACTGATTTCTTTGACTAGTCATCTGGAAATTCGAAATACCCTAGGTTGTTTAATAGATGTGTTTAATAGATGTGAGAACATTGTTAATCACCAGAACTAGCATTAGATGAGCAAAACGCCTTAGTGCAAAGAGATTTGGCTTAGGAGTTTTGTGAACAATTGAACCTTATCATTACTGCATGTTTAGGTTGTTAGAGTTTGCAAAGAGATTTGAAACTCTGTGATTTAGACATATATAACTTCTGCAGTGAGAATTGAGTAGTTATATCTTTGTGATTAATGTTCAAGATGGTTCTATTTCATTCCTGATTTCATGCATTCTACATTCTCTGATTCAACCTGCGAATTGACCTGACTTAGCGTTTTTAGTTTTCTGATTCTTAGATCAATCAAAAATCGCTTGCTTTCATTGTTTTAGTTATGTCACATTACATTTATTTTCTACTGCTTAGCCTAGTCTGAATCTATAATTGTTAGTGTAGTTTACTTACTCCCTTGGGATTCAATAACCCCTTATACTATAACTGCATTAATGTGCACATGCAGTAGTTTTATTTGGGTAAAACCTGAACCATATGAAGTTTTTGGCACCGTTGCCGAGGAGTAATAGCTGCCTATCGGTTTTTAGTTTTAGGATTTTGTCTATGTTTTTATTTGTTTACTGACTTTTGCTACTTTTCTTTGTGCTGGTTTCAGGTGTATGCCTAATCGCACTACCAGAAGCAACAAAGAGAAGGAGCTTGTGACTTTAGACATTGACGAGCTAGCTAAGTTGGAAAGGACCATCAGGAAAGCCAAGAAGAAGTCTACAATGGTCATTCCGATTATCTTGGTTGAAGATGCAGAAGGTCACTTGGTTGACAAAGATGGAAACAGGAGGAATGAAGAAGGGCAGAGACTGGATCAGAATGGGAATGTCATAGCTGAACAGGTGATTCAGCAAGCACCAGAAGAAGCTGTAAACGTTGCTGGGCGTTTTGTGCAGCAGACTCTTGGAGATTACAACAGACCTGATCAGTTTTATGCCAACGGAGCTGCAATCCGCCCTCCTGCTTTTGAGAGGAACGATTTTGAGCTCAATCCTGCTTATTATCAGCTGGTGCGACAATATCCTTTCTATGGCTTACCTTATGAGCATCCTATGGATCATATTGAGATGTTTAAGGATTTGACTTCAAGTGTCAAAGCTAATGGAGTTACCAATGACTTCCTGTTCTGCAAGCTACTTCCTTACTCACTTGGAGGAGATGCTGCATATTTGCTGAAGCAACTAGAGCCTGGTTCGCTGACCACTTGAGAGGACACCAAAAATGCTTTTCTGAACAACTTCTATGATGATGCTAGATCAGAGGACCTGAGGACGAAAATTGCATCATTTTCCCAAGGTCCTACTGAAGCTTTTAAAGCTTATTGGCTGAGATTCAAATCTTATCAAAGGGACTGTCCTCATCATGGTTTCAATCAGGTGCAGCTGCTTGGTATTTTTTTCAGAGGTATTGATTGGAAGTACCAGATGGCGTTGGATGCTAGTAATGGGAACTTCAACACGAACATTCTGATGCAGCAATCAAACTAATTGAAAACTTGGCCTGCAGTAATAGCACCATGAATGCATATTTTCAGAGGATGAAACAAGCTGGTTTGAATGATGGGAATCAGATTGCTGAAGTTAATGCTAAGCTGGACAGTATGCATAGCCTTCTGCTTGGAAAGAAATCAGTTCACTTTGCTGCAGAGGTAGAGACTTTCAAAAATCCAAAGGAGATTGAGCAGGTTGATGTGAATTTCATCAATGCTGGAGGATTTCAGGGTCAAAGGTTTGGGAATCAGCAATGGAACAGAGGTTATAACAGCAATAATCTGAAGAGCACCTTCACAGGGAACACGCCCAAGCCTCAGTTCCAGAAGACAAAGTTCCAGAAACCTTACCAGAACAACAGCAACTTCAACATGAACTATGGTTCTTCTTCCTACCAATCTGCACCTCCACAAGACAATAAGATGGAAGCTATATTGGAGCAGATCTTGGAAGGACAGCAGAAGATGACAGTGGACTTTAATAGCAAGATAGATTCGTTGTATCAGGACTTGAATGAAAAAATTAAGAGTCTTAACTCTCACATGAAGAAACTGGATATTCAAGTTGCTCAAACTGCATGATCTGTTCAGAGACAAGAAGGATTCCTTCCTGGAAGGACTGATGCTAATCCCAAGCACCATGTGAATGCCATCACATTGAGGAGTGGAAAGAACCTGCAACCAGTGTTGCAGAAGGATTTGAGTTCAGGAGAATTCATTGGACTTGAAGAGTTTGAAAATGATGAAATCTTTGCTGAGAAAGAACGAGTGACGACCGTCACCCAGGAGGAGTGTCGCTCGTCACCGACTTTACTAAGCCCCAACACGAATCCTTCACAAGTGAGTGACGGCCGTCACCAGAAAGGTGACGCTCGTCACCAAGCACGACCAACTGCAGTTTCGTCTGAGACATCAAACAATGCTAAGGAAACGGTGTATAAGCCTAAGGTACTCTATCTTAAGCATCCTAAGAAGTCTAAACAGGAGCTTGAAGATGCCAGATGCAAGGCTATCATGGACAAACTGGTCATTGAGATTCCTTTGATTGATCCTGTGAGGATTACTCCTGTTATAAGGAGATATGTGAAGAGAATGGTTACAAACAACTTGAGCTTTAAGGCAGGAGCAATGATGATCAACGAGCAGGTCAGTGCAGTGATTCAGAACAGAGTGCCAGAGAAGCTTTCAGATCCTGTAAGCTTTGTTTGAGACTGCACAATATTTTCTGACATATTGGAGAGGTCATTGTGTGATCTGGGTTCTAGTGTGAACCTGATGCCTCATTCCGTTGCCAAGAGCTTAGGGATGACCGATTTTAAAGCTACCAGGATATCTCTTGTCCTAGATGATAAATCAGTCAGAGTTCCTGAAGGTGTGATAGAGGATGTTCCTATTAAAGTATGAGACTGCATGATTCCTACTGATTTTGTGGTTCTGGAGTATGGAGAAGAACCCAAAGACCCTTTGATTCTTGGCAGACCCTTCCTGGCTACTGCAAGAGCTATCATATATGTCATGAAAGGAATAATTGAGCTGAATGTTAGTGACTTGGTGATAAAATTCGAAATGGAAAAGCTGATGAAGAGGCCAACCATAGATGGACAGACATTCTATGTGGATGTTCTTACCAACCTTGCTGATCAGATCTTTCAAAAGATGAGATCAGAAGACCCCTTGGAGAGGGAGTTGACCACCACTACAGCAGAGGTTGAGCATCTAGATGCAGTTGCTACTGGTTATACAAAGATGATGGATGCTACTGCACATGTCATGCAACTGGTTGCACATGATGAACTAGTCACCACATCTGGGAAAGCTGCTGCAATGGGCGATTGGAGTGCAGAAAAAGCACTAAAAGTTGAGCTTAAACAGCTCCCTGCAGGACTAAGGTACCTCTTCCTTGGAGAAAACTCCACTTATCCTGTTATTGTTAATGCTTCATTGAATAATGCATAGCTCACTCTTTTGCTAAGTAAGCTGCACAGATTTAGCAAAGCTCTTGGCTATTCTCTTGATGATATTTCAGATATTTCTCCAGACTTATGCATGCATAGGATACATCTGGAGGATGAATCGAAATTATTAGTGGAGCACCAGAGGAGACTGAATCCGAATCTGCAGGATGTTGTCAAGAAGGAGATCATGAAGCTGTTGCAAGCTGGGATCATCTATCCCATATCAGACAGTGCTTGGGTCAGTCCTGTACATGTGATCCCTAAGAAAGGAGGTGTCACAATGGTGAAGAATGACAAGGATGAGCTGATTCCTACCAGAACAGTGACATGACACAGGATGTGCATTGATTACAAGAAGCTGATTGCAGCCACAAGGAAAGATCGCTTCCCTCTGCCTTTCATCGATCAGATGCTAGAGAGGCTGGCGAATCACAAGTATTACTGCTTCCTTAATGGCTATTCAGGCTTCTTTCAGATCCCCATCCATCTAGATGATCAGGAGAAGACCACCTTTACCTGTCCTTACGACACCTTTGCATATTGCAGAATGCCTTTTGGACTGTGTAATGCTCCTGCAACCTTCCAGAGATGCACGATGTCGATCTTCACTGACATGATTGAGAGGTTTATGGAGGTTTTCATGGATGACTTCTCAGTTTATGGGTCTTCCTTCATGAGCTATTTGGACAACTTGTATGCAGTTCTGAATTGGGAGAAGTGTCATTTAATGGTCTAAGATGGCATTGTTCTTGGTCACAGAGTCTCTGGAGATGGCATAGAAGTGGATAGGGCGAAAATTGAAGTGATGACAAGCTTGCAGGCGCCAGATTCTGTCAAAGCAATGAGGAGTTTTCTGGGTCACGCTGGGTTCTATAGAAGATTTATCAAGGACTTCAACAAGATTGCAAGACCTCTTACTGCACTTCTCTGCAAATATGTGAAGTTTGAATTCACAGAAGATTGTCAATCAGCTTTTGAGCAGATCAAACATGCCTTGGTGACAGCTCCTATTGTGCAGCCTCCAGATTGGGACTTGCCTTTTGAGGTTATGTGTGATGCCATCGATTTTACAGTTGGAGCAGTGCTGGAACAGAGGAAAGACAAGAAGCTACATATCATCTACTATGCCAGCAGAACATTAGATTAACCTCAGAAAGACTATGCAACAATTGAGAAAGAACTGTTGGCTGTGGTCTTTGCATTTAAGAAATTTCACCAGTACCATGTTAGCTCCAAGGTCGTGGTCCACACAGACCATTCAGCACTGAAGTATCTGATGCAGAAGAAGGATACAAAGCCAAGGTTGTTAAGATGGATTCTGCTTCTTCAAGAATTTGATATTGAAGTCAATGACAAGAAAGGAGTTGAAAATGGAGTTGCTGATCATCTCTCCAGGAGCAGGATTGAAGATGTCGTGCCAATCAATGATTTCTTGCCTGAGGAGAATGTGTATCTGATTGAGACTCGAATCCAGGAAGAAAGCATTAAAAACCTGCAATTTTCTCGCAACTACAGGGCAGTAACGAGCGACACCAGGGGGGCGATGCTCGTCACCACTTCAGCAGAGTCACAATCCAGTTTAGGCACGAAGCCAGTGACGCTCGTCACCCAGCCTGGTGACGCTCGTCACCCAGTCTGGTGACGCTCGTCACCCAGCCTGGTGACGCTCGTCACCCAGTCTGGTGACGCTCGTCACCCAGTCTGGTGACGCTCGTCACCCAGCTTGGTGACGCTCGTCACCCAACTCAGACTTTGGCTACGATTTGTGCAAGCCTGGGAACAGCTTTTACAGAGCATGTGTATGCCACTACTGAACCCCAGAGACCCTGGTATGCTGATATTGCCAATTATCTAGCTGTAGAGGATGAACCATATGATTTCAAGGGATATGCTAAGAAGAAGTTCTTGAGAAAACTTAGGAGATTTTACTGGGATGAGCCATATCTTTATAGACATTTGTGCTGATGGGATTTACAGGAGATGCTTAGCAGAAGCAAAGGTTCCAG
Source organism: Thlaspi arvense (assembly GCA_911865555.2). Taxonomy (NCBI): domain Eukaryota; kingdom Viridiplantae; phylum Streptophyta; class Magnoliopsida; order Brassicales; family Brassicaceae; genus Thlaspi; species Thlaspi arvense. Next base: position 50,633,022 of record OU466862.2, read on the forward strand.
ACGTCCTTTTTCACTGTCATGGCTCAGAGTATGCTGGACACTTTGCCACACTCAAAACAGTCTCCAAAGTTCTTCAAGCTAGTTTCTGGTGGCCTACTATCTTTCAGGATGCACAAGCATTCATTACACGCTGTGATACATGTCAGAGGAGAGGAAAGATTAGCAGAAGACATAAGAAGCCACATAACTTCATTCTTGAAGTTGAAGTCTTTGACTGTTGGAGCATTGACTTCATGGGCCCTTTCCCCTCATCCTATGGGAACATATACATTCTGGTTGCTTTTGACTATGTATCTAAGTGCGTAGAGGCGTTGGCTACTCCTACCAATAATGTTGCAGTGGTTTTGAAGCTGTTTAATACCATTATTTAGTGTCCCGCAAATTTTTATCAGTGATGGTGGTTCTCACTTTGATAACAAGGTCTTTGACAAAGTGCTGAAGAAGTATGGTGTTCAGCATAGAGTGGCCACGCCTTCTCATCCCCAGACTAGTGGACAAGTTGAGATTTCTAACAGACAGATCAAGCAGATTAGTTGGAAAGACAAGGAAGGATTGGTCAGCGAAATTGGATGATGCATTGTGGGCTTACAGGACAGCCTACAAAACGCCTCTTGGGACTACACCATTCCATCTGCTATATGGCAAGGCGTGCCATCTTTCAGTGGAGCTAGAGTTCAAAGAAGAATGGGCTATCAAGAAGCTGAACTTCGATTTGAAGCCTGCTGCAGAGAGGCACTTGATTCAGCTAGATGAACTAGATGAAATCAGATATGTGGCCTATGAAAACTCCAAGTTATACAAGGAGTGAACAAAGGCATATCATGATAAGAAGATCATCTCCAGACATTTCGAGCCCAATGACTAGGTACTTCTTTACAACTCTTGTTTACAGCTGTTTTCTGGTAAACTGCGTCCTCGTTGGTCAGGTCCTTTCACTGTCAAAGAGGCTAGACCACATGGTGCCATTGTTCTGATCAACTCCAAATGAGAGAAGTTCACAGTTAATGGACAGAGGATGAAACATTATTGGGCGCAAGCCGAGATTTCAGCAGGACACATTGTGTCCCTGGATGATGCACCAGCTGTCTAAACAACAATCAAAGTCTAGCTAATGAATTTTAACAAGCGCTTAGTGAGAGGCAATCCACTGGTAAGTTTTATTTTTTTATACTTAGTATCTATTTTTCGTGTATATATATTAGTTAGTTAAAGTTAGAAAAAAAGTAAAAAAAAGGTGACCAGACGAACTAAGGGTGACGCTCGTTACCCCTAAGGGTGACGCTCGTCACCCGTCCGAGGCCGAGGTACGCGACTAACTCCCTTCTTCTTCTTCTTCGCTTTACAACTGATATTATCGAACATTTGGAAAAAAATCACCCAAATTCATAACTTTTGATTTCTTGAACCATATTGAGTGATTCAAAAGCCTAATCTGTGCGGATTTTAGTGCTCTTTCATAATCTCTAATCAATTTTCAAGATCTGTAAGGCATGTGTTCGGAATCTCTAATTTTCCGTCTGCCATAGGTTTGGTTAAATTCGATTTTCGACTTGATTAGCTTGATTTATTGTTGAATAATGGTTAGTTAGGCTGTATTAGATGAATGCTACCATCTATATGTGATTTTATTAGTTGATTTGCAAGTTTTTGAAATTTTCGAGTTCATGATGAAATTTGCAAAAATCTGGAAATTTTGGGTGATTTGGGTTGAAGTTGTGATTGAATTGTGTTCCTGGTAGGGCTGCTGTTGATCGCCATTAGCTAATTCACCATGATTCATTGATTTTTTTGAATTTTTGAAAATTGGCTAATTTTGGTGAATGTTTAGTTGTTCTTGGTTTGAATTTTCAGATGCCTCGATATGAGAAGAGACAGCGACCAGCATCGTCTTCGATCACTACATCAGGTTTAGCATAATCGGACAGCAGTAGACCAGTTTGCAGGCCTCCATCGCCAAAGCGAGAAGATCGGAAAATCGCTTTAGGAGTTGCTTGGGCAGGAACACCGAAGCAGGAAGTGGCGCGAGATACCTGTGTGTTTTGCGACATACAGAAGGACTGGGATGAGTATGACACGCTGTTCTAAAATGCGTGGCAGGAAGTGAAGATCATTCCCACCAGATTCACGGACATCACAGTGCTACAGAAGATGGGCATTAAGGATGAGGTTATGGAGATTCTCGAGAGGATTTGGGATGGGCACAATGGTGACACGGCAATACGATCTGTACCCCGATCAAGTTCGCCAGTTCCTCTCCACCGGTTGCGTGTACTACAAGAACGAGCTTGCCAAGACAGCGCAGCAGGGCACACTTACATTTCTGATCCGCGGGATTCGCTACAGGCTCAGTCTCTTTGAGCTTTGCGGGATCTATGGCTTCCCTGACCATCCTTCAGGCATGCATACTCCTTCGCAGTGGACCCACATGCAGACATTCCGGTCCAAGTTCGGGAATGGTGTCTACGATAGCAAGACGAGCACACAGATGGACGTTCGACATCCTGTGATGAGGTACATTTTGTGCCTTTTAGGCAACACCATCTTACGCAAGTCTGCGCCGAGCAAGATGCGTGTCAGCGAGCTTGTTCTGCTTTATTACGGCTTTGCCGAGATGCTGGATAATGAGATCCCCATGACGAGCATGATCCGCGCCAATCTGGACGCTATTTTCGCTGAGCATTTGGTCTCTCTGAAGACCAAGCCATTTACCAGTCCGAGGGAGAAGAGTGAGAGCGTTGGCAGCCTTCTCACACCCATCTTCCAGCACTTCCAGATTGATACATCACCTTGCAGCATTATCACTGAGAGGGCTTTCATAGATGAGACACATTTGCGCAATGCTACTTCGTTCAAACAGCGATTGGTCTGGACATTCACTACTCTTACTGGAGAGTATGTTGGCATACAGTTGCCAAACAGGGTGCTCACCACGATCCAAGGCGATAGACGCCAGTTGCGTTTTCAGCCTGACCCGAGTTTGCTGCGCCTTCTTCCCCAGTGTCCTAGAAGAGCCACTGCTGGTGCTTCCTCTTCCGCTGTTGCTACATTGGCTGGACCATCCAGACGCCAGACCACACCCACTACTTTCAGGCGCCCTCCTAGACCAACGACGCCCATGGATATGACTGCCTTTCAGGACTCTGTCATTGACAGCTTTGAGGGACTATGGGATGCTGTGTCTACACTCAGCAATTATGGCTGTCTCCGTCCTCACTCCACTGCTGAGGCCTGCGAGGATGATGATTAGATCCTCTACTATCTGGCTACTTGTTTCTGTTTCTCTTTTCTTTTATTTCTCTTAAGTCATTTTTATGTTTTTATTTTGAGTCAGTTGTCAGTTGCTTTGATGTTGTTTTGTGAACTTGTTGGACCATATTTTATTGCTATGTTTAAATGTTATTAAATGTGTGTTTGAGTGCTCTAACAGTCTGACTTTAGAGTACACATGATAACATAACGTTTAACACATCTAACTTGTCATTGCTGAGGTTTCATATGCGGTGACGCTCGTCACCCGTCCCTTCGCGAGGTACCACTTTTCACACTTGGTTCTACTCGTTCACTTGCTTTTTTTGACAAACTCTTGGCTTAATAACACTGGGTATATTGTTATTTAAGTCTGGGGGAGGTGGTTACTGAAGTTATGTACATTGTGTTTGATTTCTAGAGTCTTAAAGTTGAGTCAAAATCTTGTTTTATAGAGTCAAAATTTTCAAGCTGTTAGTTTTTCTTGGAACTAACCACAGGACTTTGATGCTTATAAGAACCATTGCCACAGTAGTTGATTACAAGTCTTACTAAGTTGAAAGTCATAGGTATATCAGTCTAGCAATGAAGGTTTAGGTTCTTAGAAAATCTGGAAAATTTGCTGTTAGCTACACCTTAATGAACTTTAAACTTCTTGTCTTGGGGCTTGATTCTCATTGATCTTGATTCTCTCTTTCAACACTGACAATAAGGTTTAGACACAATCTCTCTTTGATCTTCCCTGATAGCTTTTAAGAGTTTAAGTCTATAGAATGGTGCATCATGACTCTGTCTCCCTACAAGGAACAACAGTAATGAACACTCAAGAACCTGTCTCCTCACAAGGAACACCAGTATTGAGTAGCACCAGGACTTAGATTGTAAAAAACATGAGAAATTAAGTTAAAAAAAAATCGAAAAAATCAGAAAGAAAAAGATCAAGGGAAGAGAAAATAGGAGAGCTGTGTTGAGATTGCTTTGTTCAGTTGTTCAGGAAGGGAAAGGAATCTGTAAGTGATTGAGATGATAAAACCTTGATGAGATATCACACTTAGATAAATATAAGGAGTTAGCAATAAAGATTTTGGATTTCTTGAAGGAGCTTGAATTGGATTTGAGAGATTTGCTAAGCTTGTGATGATTAGACTGAAATTTGATATTGTGTTGGCTCCGTGGTATGTGGATTCGAAAGTGTTGATCAATGTGGTGTTCCTAATGTTTAGCTGACTGTTTCTGTTATCAAACCTCTACCCTGTTCTTTGTCTGATGTTTGCTTGAGGGCAAGCAAAATCTAAGTCTGGGGGAGTTGATATATCATGGTTTTTATGGTTTTTAACCATGATATAAGTCCTTTTTATTGAGTCTTTTTGGTGTTTTTAGAGTCCTAGTAGAGTCTTTGCAGGTTATAGCATGTCTGGAGCATAATTGGAGGTTTTGGAGGTTTTGGAGCTTTTTGGAGCATTGCAAGAATCAACCACGAAGATAGCAACTCGGAGGCATCAATTAGTGTTGGTGACGATCGTCACCACTCAAGGGTGACGCTCGTCACCACTCAAGGGTGACGCTCGTCACCCGTATCTGAAGAGGAGTCGCGGCTGGTTTTAAAAGATGGAGGATTCTTTGCAGTTTTGCCCCAGAAGTTTCACTAATTACAAAAGTGTTCCAGCTAATGTTTTAGCTTGTATATATTAGATTTTCAGCCATTATTGGCTTTTATCTTAGATTTTAGAATTCAGAGAGCTTTAGAGAGAGATTTATTTAGAGCTTTTTTGGGGAGACAGATCCTGTACTCTTTTTGAGAAAATTTCGAACCCCTTTAACTTTACTCTATCTCTATCAATGCAATTTTATTCAGCTATGCTTTGTTTTTCCATGATCATGTCTGAGTAATCTGCTAGTTATGTTAGGGCTTTTCAAAGATTGATGAAGAGTTTGTAGAATCGCCAAACCTGTTAGGAATATCTTTTGGTTCTTCATCCGTGCTTGCATTAAAACCGATTTATTTGACTAGTCATCTGGAAATTCGAAATACCCTAGGTTGTTTAATAGATGTGAGAACATTGTTAATCACCAGAACTAGCATTAGATTAGCAAAACGCCTTAGTGCAAAGAGATTTGGCTGAGTTTTGTGAACAATTAAACCTGATCATTACTGTATGTTTAAGTTGTTAGAGTTTGCAAAGAGATTTGAAACTCTTTGATTTAGACATAGATAGCTTCTGCAATGAGAATTGATTAGTTATATCTTTGCGATTCATATTTACGACGATTCTATTTCATTCCGGATTGCATGCATTCTACATTCTCGGATTCAACATGCGAATTGACCTGACTTAGCGCTTTTAGTTTTCTGAATCTTAGATCAATCAAAAATCGCTTGCTTTCATTGTTTTAGTTATTTCGCATTACATTTATTTTCTACTGCTTAGCCTAATCTGAATATATAATTGTTAGTGTACTTTACTTACTCTCTTGGGATTCGATAACCCCTTATACTGTAACTGCATTGCTGTGCATTTGCAGTAGTTTTATTTGGGTAAAACCTGAGCCATATCAACAACTACAACTGAGATTAAAGGTTAAAGGTCAAGGATTTTGGGGTTTACAGCAGCACAAATCAGTTGTTGAAGCATGGAAGAACATCAGTATGCTGCTGGTTTTGGGTTGCAAGGTCCCCAAGGTCTTCAAGGGATACAAAGTCACAAGGACAGCAAGGTCCACATGGTTTATAAGGAGCTTGGGTTCAAAGACCATTGAGACCTATAGGTACTGCAGATATACCATCAAGCTATGCTTCAAGGTAAGGTATTCTTATACCTATGGAGACTAACCCCTATGAGATAAAGAGCAGCATGATTGCTATGGTTCAAGAGAGGAAGTTCTTTGGATTGCCTAACCAAGACCTTCTTGAGCATTTGGATCACTTTAAGAGGATTTGTGCTATGACAAAGCTTAGTGGAGTTTCAGATGATGGATTAAAGCTCAGATTATTTCGATTCTCTCTTGGAGATAGAGCTCAAATGTGAGAAAAGTCTTTGGTACAAGGAAGCATCACCGCTTGGGAACAATGCAAAGGAGCTTTCTTAACCAAGTTCTTCTCTCCTTCTAGAACTGCAAAATTCAGGAATGAGATCTCAAACTTCAAGCAATAGTCTAATGAGAGCTTTGGAGACACTTGGGAAAGGTTTAGAGGTTTCACTCAACAATGCCCCTATCATGTTTTACCAAGGAAATGCTTCTCTCCACTCTCTATATATGTGTTCTATCCAACATAAGAATCCTTCTAGATACAGCTAGTAATGACTACTTCCTAGGCAAAGATGTTGATGAAGGATGGATATTAGTAGAGAACATGGCACTCAACAATTGGGATTATGTGGATGAGTTTGAGCAACATGCAAAGGCAGCTGAAGAGAAGTTTGCAAGAACAATGCATGAGATGAAGGCTTTTCAGGAAAAGGTGGAAATGTTGTTCAATGGAGCCACCAAACCTCTTCAAACTATTGATACACATAGCCACTACAAGGAGCATCAAGTCAAATCTGTTCAGATCCAAGAGGAGCAAACAATGAGACAAGGCTATGATGTTTGTCAACAACAGTCCAATGGAGACCCTTACATTCAACAACACCAAGGCTCTTCTTCTCAAACAGTTTGCGCCAACAGCTCTCAGCTTTCACAAGATTTGGCTGTAAAGCAACTCCTGCTCCAAATGCAACAACTCCAAACTGCAGAAATTCAAAGCAGTATGGCTGCCATTCAAAGCAATATAGCTGAAGTTCAGAAAAGCATGACTGCTGACATCCAAAGGTGTATTGAATTGTTGAATTTGAGACTAAGTAAGCAAGAGAGTTTTGTCCAGTCATCTCACTCTTCACTCCTACAAGAGAGTGTCAAAGCTGTCACCTTAAGGAGTGGGAAACAACTTTCTCCAAGGGTAGTACCTATTAAACCCAATGAGGACATTAAGGAACAAGAAGAGGGGGGTGGTGGTTATAGATGCTGAAGAAGCTAAAGAGGATGAAGTGGTTGAAACTGAAAAAGGTCAAGGCCAAAGAAGTGGTTAAGGAGAAACCAAGAGAAGCACCTAAGGAGTTAGTTAAAGAACAAAGATACATTCCTCCACCATATCAGCCTAAAATACCATATACTGGAAGGTTCAAGAAGCAGCTAATTGCTAAGTATATAGGTCTCTTTGATGAGCAGATGAAGAAGATTCAGCTCACTATGCCATTGCTAGATGCTTTTGTCTTGGTTCCACCTTGTCAGAAATTCTTGAAAGATGCTGTTGTTGAGAGAACAAAGGATTTGCAAGGGATGGTAGTACTAACACATGAGTGCAGTGCCATCATTCAACAACAAAGTATAACTCCTAACAAGCTCAGTGACCCAATAAGTTTTACTTCCCTTGCTCTATAGGACCACTATTATTTGAGAAGTGCTTGTCTAACTTAGGATCAAGTGTAAGCTTGATGCCTTACTCTATAGCCAGGCGCCTAGGCTTCACTATGTTTAAGGATTGTAGAATCTCTTTGGTATTGGCTGATAGATCAGTGAGACTCCCCAAAGGACTACTTGAGGATGTGCCAATCAGAATTGGGAATGTGGAGATCCCAACTGACGTTGTGGTCCTAGAGATGGATGAGGAGCCTAAGGATCATCTTATACTTGGGAAACCATTCTTAGCCACAACAGGAGCTGTTATTGATGTCAAGAAAGGGAGGATTAAGCTGCAATTGGGTAAAGACATATCTCTGAAGTTTGACATCAAGCAGTTTATGCTACAGCCTACTATAGAAGGTCAAATGTTCAAGATAGAGATCTTAGAGAGGCTGCACGATGAAGTTCAAGAGGAGTTGTGTTGTGATGATAAACTCCAAGTGGCTTTAACAGAGGAGTATGAGGAAGATGGTTATTTAGACAAGGAGTGCTTGGGTTACATGCTAAGGCTAGACTCTCACAAGGCCTTGGAAGAAGAGGAACCATTTGAGAAGCTGGAATACACCAAGAAAGAGGTGCTCTCAGTTCAAGAAGCTGGCTCTCCAAGCATTGAAGCTGGCGCCAAGGAGCAAAGCAGCTTAGGAGAGGACTGGAGGGAGCTCAAAGCACCCAAGATGGAGCTCAAGCCTCTTCCTAAAGGGCTAAGGTATGTCTTCTTAGGCTCTAATTCTACTTATCATGTAATTGTCAATGATAACCTCAGTGATGATGAGATCCTTGCTCTTGTCAAAGTGTTAAAGAGGTTTAGGAGAGCCATTGGGTATTCAATAGATGATATCCAAGACATTTCTCAGAACCTCTGCACTCATAGGATCCATCTAGAGGATGAGACAAAAACTTCTGTTGAACCTCAAAGGAGATTGAATCCTAATCCGAAAGAAGTAGTTAAAAAAGAAATCTTGAAATTGCTTGAAGCTGGTGTGATTTATCCTATCTCAGACAGCACATGGGTCTCACCAGTCCATGTGGTGCCTAAGAAAGGAGGAATCACAGTGGTAGAAAACGAAAATGATGAGCTAATCCAAAAAAGAACTATAACTGGTCATAGGATGTGTATAGACTATAGAAAACTAAATGCTGCATCTAGGAAAGATCACTTCCTTTTGACTTTCATAAACCAGATGTTAGAAAGATTAGCTAATCATAAATATTATTGCTTCTTGGATGGCTATAGTGGTTTTTTCCAGATTCCCATTCACCCTAATGATCAGGAAAAAACCACATTCACATGTCCTTATGGCACTTTTGCATATAGAAGGATGCCATTTGGACTGTGCAATGCCCCAACAACTTCTCAGAGGTGTATGACCTCTATTCTCTGATTTATTTGAAGAGATGGTGGAGGTTTTCATGGATGACTCAGTGTCTATGGATCCTCCTTTGGTGTCTGCTTGTCCAATCTTTCTCAGGTTTTACAGAGATGTGAAGACACTAAGCTAGTTCTGAATTGGGAGAAATGTCATTTCATGGTCCAAGAAGGCATAGTGTTGGGTCACAAGATTTCAGAGAAGGGGATAGAAGTGGACAAGGCCAAGATAGATGTGATGCTGCATTTAGAGCCTCCAAATTCAGTGAAGGGAATCAGAAGCTTCTTGGGACATGCTGGTTTATATATAAGGTTCATCAAAGACTTCTCAAGGATAGCAATACCATTGACAAGGCTTCTATGCAAGGAGACAGAATTTATCTTTGATGAAGACTGCTTACAAGCTTTCCTCACCCTCAAGAAAGCCTTAGTGAGTGCGCCATAGTGCAAGCACCAAACTGGGATCTCCCCTTTGAGATCATGTGTGATGCAAGTGACTATGCTGTTGAAGCAGTTTTGGGGCAGAGGATAGACAAGAAGCTTCATGTTATCTACTATGCCAGTAGGACAATAGATAAAGCTCAAACAAGATATGGTACAACAGAAAAGGAGGTCCTAGCAGTTGTCTTTCCATTTGAAAAGTTCAGAAGCTACTTAGTGGGGTCTAAGGTGATAGTCTACATTGATCATGCTGCACTAAGGCACATCTATGCCAAGAAGGATACCAAGCCAAGACTCCTTAGATGGATACTCCTCTTGCAAGAGTTTGACATGGAGATTGTGGATAAGAGAGGTATTAAAAATAGTATAGCTGATCACCTCTCAAGGCTGAGGATTGATGACTTTGTCCCCATCAATGATACTCTACCAGAAGTGAAGACAACTGAAGTGATGAGTTTTGAAGAGAACAAACTATCTTGGTATGCTGACTTTGTGAACTATTTGGTTATTGGAAAGATACCACTGAATCTTAACTCACACCAGAAGAAGAAGTTCTTCAGAGATGTCTGTCACTTCTATTGGGATGAACCTTATCTCTACAAGAAAGGGAATGATGGATTGTTTAGAAGATGCATAGCTGAGGAAGAAGTTCAAGGAATTCTACATCATTGCCATGGTTCAGCTTATGGGGGTCACTTCGCAACCTTCAAGACAGCATCAAATGTACTTCATGCTGGTTTTTGGTGGTCTAGTTTGTTCAAGGACGCCCAGGCTTACATCTCCTCAAGTGATGCATGCCAAAGGAAGGGAAACATCTCCAAAAGAGATGAAATGCCTCTAAACTCTATTCTTGAAGTGGATATGTTTGATGTGTGGGGAATTGACTTCATGGAACCTTTCCCTTCATCCTATGGGAATAAATACATCCTTGTTGCTGTAGATTATGTCTCAAAGTAGGTTAAAACAATAGCCAGTCCAACAAATGATGCTAGAGTTGTGCTGAAGCTTTTCAAGACAATCATCTTCCCAAGGTTTGGTGTTCCAAGGTGTGTTATAAGTGATGGAGGGAGCCACTTCATCAACAAGGTTTTTGAGAGTTTGCTAAGGAAGAATGGTGTTAAGCATACAGTTGCCACTCCTTAGCATCCTCAAACAAGTGGTCAAGTGGAGGTGTCTAACAGGGAGATCAAGGCCATCTTAGAGAAGACAGCTGGTATTACAAGAAACGATTGGTCTAATAAGCTTGATGATGTCTTGTGGGCATACATAGCAGCCTTCAAGACACCCATTGGTAGAACCTACTTCTCACTCCTTTATGGCAAGACTTGTCATTTGCCTGTGGAAGTGGAATACAAAGCTTTGTGGGAAACAAAGTTGTTGAATTTTGACATCAAGATAGCCTAGGAGAAGAGACTCATCAACTTACGTGAGTTAGAAGAAAACCGCCTTGAAGCCTTTGAGAGCTCCATGATCTATAAAGAGAGAATCAAGGCTTTTCATGATAAGAGGATAAGACCCAAGGACTTCAAGGCTGGAGATCAGGTGCTGTTGATCAACTCAAGGCGAATGTTGTTTCCGGGAAAGCATAAGTCAAGGTGATCAAGACCATTCAAGATCAAGGAAGTGTTGCCTTATGAAGCTGTAACTTTGTTTGACAAGGATGGAGGAGACTTCACAGTAAATGGGCATAGGCTGAAGTCATACATGGCAAGTGAGTCCCTTGGAGATGATGTAGACATCCATCTTCAAGATCCTCTACAAGAGTGATTAGCTAAGAAAAGTCAAGCTAAGAACGTTAAACAAGCACACTTGGGAGGTATTCCCATGTTATCCATGTACATATTTTTGCATTTTAAGTTTGTGTTTGTGTTTTCCTTTTGATCCTAGGAGCAGGTGGAGTTCAAAGAAAGTGGTTAGTCGAATTAGTGCATGTTCTGGCCAACATCGACCATGAACATCGAGCAGGTCGAGCTCGATGTAGCCGACATCAGATGTCAGCATTGAGCAAAGGAGATCGATGTCGGTTGAGTTCAACCACATCGGTCAACAACATCGCACGATGTGCTCAAGCCGAGAAGAGTATTAACCACATCGACCATCGACATCGTGCAATGTGAAGGGGCATAGAGCAATGGGTTCAACATCGATCAAGGACATCGAGCTCGATGTGAGGACATCGACCAATGACATTGGACGATGTGACCAACCCGAGAGTTGAGCCACACACATCGAGCACACGCATCAGATAACACTTGCTCGATATCCCAGCATGGATCAGCAGCATCGCACGATGTGAAAAATAGCAGAACATCGGACTATCACATCGTGCGATGTAAACCACCCGAGAGGAACCCTGAAGCACATCGACCTCTGACATCATACAATGTAAAGGGTAGCAGAAAATCATGCCCACATCGATCATCTACATCGACCATGGATGTCCGATATGACTCTCCTTTCTGCCAAAACCTTTTCTAAGGTACCCAACTCCACTCCTATCTTTATGAATCCTTTTGTATTCATTCCTAGTATCCCTTATCACCCTACTTCAAGCTTCTATTACACGAAGGACTGTGTAATCTAAGTGTGAGGGGAGTTTGAAACCAAACAGATCATTTAGTTACATTTGCATAACTAAGATTGAGTCTAGATGCAATTCATATAGGTTTGCATACATTTACATAGGGAATAGATGATAAACACTTGTCAAGATGTTAATGTTTGAGTTGTTTTCAATGCTTTGGTTATCTGTTGTTTGATTGCATTGTAATGAGTTTGAAGTTAAGGCTGCACCATATCTTGAATACTTAGCATTGATATTCTTGTTTTCTGCTGAAGCTTGCTTTGATTTGATGCCAACTCTTTTTAGTAGAACCATAATCTTGACATTTAATTATCATGTTTATGTATTGAGAGTGATCACATGGCTACCTATATACATAGTTGGGTTATATTCTTCCCTTCTTACCACTCTTGTTAATCCAAGTAGCAGATCCTCATCATTATGGGACAGTTAACCACACCCTAAACCAATCCTTTTTTCTGAACTTAAACACTATTGTGAGAGTTGTGAGGCCTTGCATTGCATTATTTTCGATTATATCTTGGCAAAAAGTGTTAGGAATAAGGCTGGCAAGGAGAAGCTCTCTTATAGACACCAGCTTGCATCTTGAGCTTGGTATTAGGTTAGAAGTTTGGGAAAGGGTAGTAGAAGTTGTTTGAGTTTTATTGTTTATATCCTTTGAAAGAAGAAGAAGAAGTATGGGGATGGTAGTATGGGGAAAAGAAGTTAAGATTGCGATTAAGCATAAGGAAGAAGAGCTCTAAGTGTTAAAGAAAAAGAAGGTGCCAACAACAACAAAGCTTACAAAGGTCATCCCAAAAGGAGAAATCAGACCTAGCAATCCACCGAAGGTGAAGAAAACTGGCGCCAATTATACAACAAAGAAGAGCAAAGTCCATTAAAGAATCAACCACACAAGCAAAGAAGAAGAAGTTCCCCAAAACATGAAGAAGGAAGAGATCAAGTGCTTAAGGAAATGGTAGATTTAGGGGTTTCACCTTGGGTTTAGAATATAATAGGTTCATCTTGAGGCAAAAAGGGTAGACGAGAGCTTTTACTTGCATGCATAAGTGTGCTTTTACCTATTGCATTTTGCCTAAGATAGAATCATTTCATTGAGTGATCCCTTATGTCTTTGAACCTTTATCTGAATGAGATGATTTTCATCTCATGACCATGTCCCTTTAACCAAATGTGTTCACTTGATTTGCATAAACTTGATCAATTGGTTACCATTAATGAATATTAAAGAGTTGGCTGATTTGAATGCTTGTGTACGCTAAGGTAGAGTACATTGTTTGCTATGACATGTATGTCAAAGCTTTTGAATTAGAACAACCTCTTTACATCTTAGAACCTATAACTTGGACATTGAATCAATTTTTTTATTGGCATCTTTAGTTTTGAGCTCCCACTTTCAAACCTCACTCTCCCATTTGTTCTTATTTGCTTGAGGACAAGCAAAAGACAAGTGTAGGAGTGTAGATATCTCTCATAATAGCATCATATAAGCTTGCATTTAGTTCATGTTTTAGTCCTCTTTTACATGTTTTACTTTGCTTTTGTATCATTCTTCTTTGTTTTTAGACTTAGCTTGCATTTAGGTTGTAGTTTGCATTTTCTTTGCATAAGGGATGTTTCTAGGTACCTAAGGAGCCATTAAAGTCAAGAAGGAGGTGTGGGAATGATCCATGGAGTTCTCCCAATCAAAGAGGAGCAAGAGGAACCAAGAAAATGGAGATTTGGCCTAGCATTGATCACTGTGAAGTCCACATCGCACGATGTAGTGAAGTAGAGAAGAACTGAGTTTACATCGATCATTAGCATCGATCAGACTAGCACAACGTGAAGAGACAGGACACCATCATCGAGCTAGGACATCGTACGATGTAGGAGGGTAGGGACCAGAAGACCTTTGCATCGATCATCTGCATCAATCAAGCCTGCACGATGTGAAGGGACCAGAGGAGCACATCAATCAGTTACATCGAGCAGACCAGGTCAATGTCAGCATATCGATCATCAGCATCGACCAAGCTTGCTCGATGTTGACCAAGTCCGAAAATCATTTATTTACAACTTTGCCACTCTGCTTATACTCCTATAAATACTTAAAATCCCTAATTTTTTGGATCATCCTATTATCCAACAGTCCTTCCTTTTCTAGTTTCTTAATCATGCTTTGTACTTTGAATGTTTTCTTGATTTCAACATAAGTTTGCACTTCCCTTCTTGTTTAGTCTTTCTAATCATGATTAGCTATCTATTTCTTTTTGATTTAATGGTTTCAATGGTGATTAGTAAGTAGTCTTTTAGGGATTTGAGATGGGTTAGGTTTAGAGAATTTTATGCTTGATTTATGGTTGCTTAGTGTTAATTCTTTTATTTTCTTTCTTGATTGCTATGTTTAATGCCTAATTAGCTTTAGCTAAGTTGATTAGGATCTTAGCTCATTTTATGCCCACCAAGTGTTTGATGAAATGCCTGAACTGCTTTGCAAGATAATATCTTGTCCTAGCTCAATATATTGACTGTATAGGGAGTGATTTGGCAATATATGATTGGTAGATTATCTTAATGCTTGCTGTTTATCATTTCACTATTGAGAATTAGTTCTTGACTTAATAATTAGTAAAGAGATTAGTGCCAAGAGATTAGATTAGTCTTATAAATGAATTCTATGCATAAAGAATAGCATTGTGTGAGTTTGTAAACATCATAGGTTGAGTTGAGAGTTCCCTAGTGCCAACTATCCCATCTTAAGTCCTGTCTTTCCTCCGTTTTTAGTTCATTTCAAAATTTCTCTGTTTTTGCTTAAAGTTTAGTTGTTTTGCTTACTGTTCACTCTTGGTTTGGTGTTTGCTTCAAATTTGTTTGATCATTTAGGTTGTTAGACATTTAAACTCTCTATATCTGCTTGAATTAAGAACTCTATTGCACTATTACTGCTTCAAACTTCCCCTTATGGATTGACTAAACTCAATACTACAATGACTAATATGGGTTGAGGATTAAGATAGACTAAAAACCTACATCAACAGCCCTTGATGCTTCAGATGTGCAAATCACTTGGTAAGGATCGAAAACATACGACCGGCTATCATAGTCTTGGTGCTCCAATGCCTCTTCTCCTTACTCTTGAACCTCTTGGTTCCCTTTGATAGGGTATAAGTTTTACCCAATCATTTTACTACTGCAAGTGCAAAACAATGCATTTGTAGCACAAAGAGTTATCGAATCCCAAAGGAGTAAGCTACTACACTATTGATTTTAGATTCAGATTAAGCTAAGCAGTAAATTGTGAATGTAATGTGAAAATATATTTAATGAATGTAAGCAGGCGATTTTGTTGATTGTTCTAAAGTTCAGAAAGATAAAAACGCTAAGTCAGGATAATTCGCCGGATGAATCCGAGAATATAAAATGCATGCAAACAGAAATGAATTAAAACCGTCTTGAACTTGAAACACAAGGATATAACTAATCAATTCTCATTGTAGAAGTTATCTATACCTAATTCACAAAATTTCAAATCTCTTTGCAAATTCTAACAAGTCAAGCAAGCATTAATGATCATGTTTCAATTGTTCACAAAACTCCTAAGTCAAATCTCTTTGCAAATAGGCATTTTGCTCATCTAATACTAGTTCAGGTGATTAACAATGTTCTTATATCTATTAAACAACCTAGGGTTTCAAAATCTAGATGATTAGTCTAAGAAATCGATATGAATGCAAGCACAGATGAAGAACCAATAGATTTTCCTAACAGTTTGACAATTCTACAAACTCTTCATCAACTTTTAAAGCATCCTAACTTAACTAACAGATTACTCAGACATGATCATGAATAAACAAAGCATAGTTGAATAATACTGCATAAAAGATAAAGAGTAGAGATACAAAGGGTTCGAATTCTTCTCAGAGTTGTCTCCCTCAAAGCTCTGTAAACTATCTCTCTCAAAAGCTCTCTAGAAATTCAGATAAAAGATAAAAGCTAACAATGGATGAAAAACCTTATATCCAGGGTAAAACACGAGCTGAGGTCTTCTTGTAAATATTGGAACTCTTGGGCCAAAAGTGAAAATTCCTCTTCAAAACATGTGACTCCTTTCAGATGTGGGTGACTGATACAAGAAATTTGACTCTCTTGGTCAATCACCCTTTGTACTAGTCATTGTAGTAAGGGTTTTATGTCAATCCAAAAGGGAAAGATTGAAGCAGCAGGAATGCAGTAGATTTTCTAATTCAAGCAGATAAAGAGAGAGTTTATAAGTCTAACAACCTAGATGATCAAACAAACTTAAAGCAAACATCAAACAAAGAGTGAACAGCAAGCAAACAACTAAAACATAAGCAAAAATGGCAAATTCGAAATGAACTAAAAACAGAGGAAGGACAAGACTTGAGATGGGATAATTGGTGTTAGAGAACTATCAACTCAACCTATGTTGCTTACAAACTCACACAATGCTATTTCTTATGCATAGAATTCATTTATATGACTAATCCAATCTCTTGGCACTAATCTCTTTACTAATTACCAAGTCAAGAACTAATTCTCATTAGTGAAATGATAAACAGAAAGCATTAAGACAATCTATCAATCCTATATTGCCAAAACACTCCCAAGACAGTCAATCTCTTGAGCTAGGACAAGCAATTCTCTTGCAAAGCAGTTCAGACATTTCATCAAACACTTGGTGGGCATAAAATTAGCCTAAGATCCTAATCAAATTAGCTAAGGCTAATCATGCATTAAACACAGCAATCAAGAAAGGAAATTGAAGAATTAACACTAAGCAATCATAGATCAAGTCTCAAATTCCTTAAACCTAACCCATCTCAAATCCCTAAGTCACTACTCACTAATCACCATCAAAACGATCAATCTAATGAGAAAAAGATAGCTAATCATGATTAGAGAGATTAAACAAAAAGATAAATGCAATCTTATATTGAAATAAACCAAAGATTCAAGCTACAGATTAAGATTAAGAAACTAAAGAAGAAGAAACTGCTGGATAAAGAGTTTTTCCCAGAAATTAAGGATTTTTCGTATATAAAGGAGTCTAAAAGAAAATGGCAAAGTTATAAATAAATGGTCTTCAGTTTGGATCTGTATCGATCTCATTTGATCGATAGGCTCCTATCTATCAGTTTTGATCGATACACTTGATCGATAGAGCATCCGATGGTTTCCCATCGATCACTTTTTGATCGATGGGCTTGATCAAAGGGGGTTGAGCCGTTTCACGATAACTTCTATAACTTTCTAACCGCTGATGGGAATGACCTAAAACTAACTCCAGACACACGCTAACTCACGGGGCTACAACATTGATGAAGGCTGTTGAAGCTTAATCGGGTTGGAGATGATTTGTCCGAGCCAGTTTTGTCAGGTGAAGTTTCTGGCCGCTTCAACAAGGTGCACCTTCTTCTTGGCTCTTTCGATGTCTTGTGCTGCACCCACCATCATCTCCCATGCTCCTTGTAGTCTAAAATCTCTCCAAACATACCTGCTAAACTCCTCAAATATGCAAAACATGCAATGCACACCTTAAATCTACATTAACTCCTAAATGAATGCAAATGGGACAAAAACCAGCAAAAATGCATGTTTAAAGACTATAAAACAATGCAAAATATATGCTAATATGGTGTAAATAATGAGTATATCAACATCTCCACACTTGCCTTTTGCTTGTCCTCAAGCAAACAAAAACAAATTAGAGAATGAGGTTTTAAGGTGGGAGCTTAGAACTAAAGGTGTTAATGAAAAAACTGATTCAATGCCAAAATTATAGGTTCTAAGATGCATAGAGATTGTTCTACTTCAAAAGCTTTAGACATACCTATCATAACAAGCACTAAACTCTAGCTTAGCCTACACAAATGGATCATGTTTGTGCAAATCAAGAGAAAACATTTGGTCAATAGATATGGTTATGAGATGAAAATGATCTCATTCAAATAAGGATTCAAAGATTCAGGGGATCACTCAATGAAATGATTTTATCTTAGGCAAAATGCTAAAGGTAAAAGCACACCTATGCATGCAAGTCAAAGCTCTCTTCTACCCTTTTTATCCAAGATGAACCTAATAAATTCTAAAACCCCAAGTGAAACTCCTAAATCTACCCTTTTCCAAAGCACTTGATCTCTTCCTTCTTCATATTTGGGGAAATCCTTCTTTTTTTGCTTGTGTGGTTGACTTCTTTTTAGAACTTGCTCTTCTTTGTTGTATGATTGGCGCCATTTTCATCACCTTTGATGGATTGCTTGGTCTGATTTCTCCATTTGGATGACCTTTTGTAAGATTTGTTTTTGTTGGCACCTTTCTTCTTAACACTTTGAGCTTTCTTCCTAATTAACTTAACAAAAAAATAAACTGTTTTCCCATACTACCAACCCCATACTTCTTCTTCTTCTCAAAAGATGTAAACATTTAAAGCTCAAACCATTTACACTACCCTTTCCCAAACTCCTAACCTAATACCAAGCTCAAAATGCAAGCTGGTGTCTACAAGAGAGCTTCTCCTTCCCAGCCTTATTCCTAACACCTTTTGCCAAGAAAAAATCGAAAATGATGCATTGCAAGGCCTCACAACTCTCACAATAGTGTGTAGGTTCAGAAAGAAAGATTGGTTTAGGGTACGGTTAACTGTCCAATAATGATGAGGATCAGCTACTTGGATTAACAAGAGTGGTAAGAAGGGAAAAAGATAATCCAAGTATGTATATGGGTAGCCATGTAATCACTCTCAATGCACAAAAAGATAACTCAATGTCAGGGCTATGGTTCTAATAAGATAGAGTTGGAATCAAATCGAAGCAAACTTGAGCTTAAGACAAGAATATCAATGCAAGAATTCAAGATATGGTGCAGCCTTAACTTTAAACTCACTACAGTGCAATCAGACAACAGATAACCAAGGCATTGAAAACAATTCAAATATTAATATCTTGACAAATGTTTATCATCTTCTCCCTATGAAAATGTATGCAAGCCTATATGAAATGCATCTAGACTCAATATTAGTCATGCAAATGCAACTAAATGATATTTTTGGTTCCAAAAATTTGAAAATCTTATGGATTTTCAGTGCATATGGATGAATGCATGAATGCATGAAACTCAAGTAAGTAAAAGAGAAAATAAGAAAACAAAACACAAAGTCAAATGCAATGCCCTCTCCCACACTTAAATTACACAGTCCCTTGTGTAATAGAAGCTTGGAGGAGGTGAATAAAACAAAGTAAAAATGATCACAAAAGGATGCATAAAGAAAGAGGGGGAGTTAGGTACCTTAGAAAAATTTTGGCAGAAAGGAGGATTGTATCGATCACTTCAGATCGATACTGTTGATCGATGGAGTTGTCAAAACCGTCTGCTGGATCCTATCGAACACCGGTGATCGATACATCTGATCGATGGTGCACTCGTTTTGTTTCCATCGATCACATTTGATCGATACGTATGATCGATGCTCCATCCGATTGTTTCCCATCAATCAAATTTGATCGATAGGGGTGATCGATGGAAAACCTGCTGGCATCTTTTTCTCTCCATCGATCACTTTTGATCGATAGGGGTGTATCGATCCGTGATCGATACTGTTAATCGAGACATGCCAGAAAGTGTAACAGAACAACGCCTTCTGACGATCGTCACCAATGCAGAACAACGCCTTCTGAGTTGCTAACTTCGGGAAGGATTCTTGCTTTGATTCAAAATGCTCCAAAACCTCCAATTATGCTCCAATTATGCTATGGCCTGCAAAGACTCTACTACGACTCTAAAAAGATCAAAAAGACTTAATAAAAGGACTTATACCATGGTTAAACCATAAAAACCCTGATATATCAACTCCTCCAGACTTAGCTTTTACTTGCCCTCAAGCAAACATCAGACTGAGAACAGGGTCGAGGTTTGAAATCAAAAATAGTCAGCTAACATTAAGAATGCCACATTGATCAATACTTTCGAACCCGCATACCACATAGCCAATACAAGATCAAATTTCAGTCTACTTATCACAAGCTTAGCAATCTCTCAATTCCCAGTTTAAGCCCCTTCAAGAAATCCAGAATCTCTACTGCTAACTCCTTTTATTTATCTGAGTATGATATCTCATCAAGCATTTATCAACTCAATCACTTATAGATTATTTCCCTTCCTTAACACTGAACAAGTAAATCTCAATACAGCTCTCATATTTTCTCTTCCCTTGATCTATATTCTTCTGATTTTTCAAATTTTCAACTTCTTTTCTCAATTTTTTTACAGCCTAAGAACTGATGCTACTCAATACTTGTGTTCCTTGTGAGGAAACAGGTTCATGAGTGTTCACTATTGTTGTTCCTTGTAAGGAGACATGGTCGTGATGCACCATTCTATAGACTTAAACTCTTAAAAGCTGTACCAGGAAAGATCAAAGAGAGATTGCATTTAAACATTCTTACCAGTTGAAAGAGAGAATCAAGATCAATAAATATCAAGCCCTAAGATGAGAAGTTAAAACTTCATTAAGGTGGAGTCAACAATAAATTTTCTAGATTCTCTAAGAACTTAAACCTTATTTGCTAGACTGATCTACTTATAAATTTCAACTTAGTATGACTTGTATCAACATATGTGGCAATGGTTTTTATAAGCATCAATGTTTTGTGGTTAGTTCCAAGAAAAACTGACAGTTTCAAAATATTGACTCTATGAAATAGGTTTTTGACTCAACTACAAAACACAATATACATAACGTCAGTAGCCACCACCCCAGACTTAAACAACACTGTCCCCAGTGTTATTAAGCGTAGAGTTGGTCAAGATAGAAGAAACATAACGCAATGAGCAGAGATAAAAGTTGTACCTGGCGTTGGATGGGGTGAAGAGAGTCACCCACTATTTGTGACGATCGTCACCAAGTGGTGAGCTCGAGTGACGAGCTTGGTCATCACCTGTCTGCCAAGTCTGCTCAAATAATTCCTCTCTTCTCTTTTTTGTGTGTGTTAGTAAACGAAAATAAACTAGAGTATGATAGTTAGATAACTTACCAGTGGGTTGCCTCCCACCAAGCGATTGTTTTAAGTCTGTAGCTCGACTTGGAATGCTGTTCGGACAGCGGGTGCATCATCCAGAGACACAATGTTTCCTGCTGGAATCTTTATAGCTTGCTATATTAGAGCATCTTAGGCTGCATTTCATGCATCTTTTCCTTTGTTATTGCATTATAGTTTAGCATTTTAGACTCATTTGCACTTAGAATCGACATTGCATGCATTTAGTTTATGAGTGCATACATTTGCATACATGTGCATGTTTGTGGTGATTTTCAGGTGTTTTGGAGGTTCTTGGAGTTGGGAAGGAGATGAAAGCAGCTCATGTAAGAATAGGATGTCAAGAAGGAGCTTTTGCAAAGTCTGGTCCATATCGAGCAAAGATGCTTCATTGGAAAGACCTTGACATAATGCTTCAAGAGATGTTATTACATATGGACATGTTAAAATCTGAGTGTGGGGGAATGTCATGAATGTCACTATTGATGATCAAGAAGCTGTTGATATTGTAGAACAGTTCCTCCAAGGGTTAGAAGAAAGCTTGAACAGAGAAGAATAGCTTGCTTTGGAGCAAGAGAAGCTGCTGAGAAGGAAGAGGCTGTGAAAGCCTTGGTTGCTCCAGAAGAAGAAGCCAAACCAGAGCTCAGTGAAGCTGATAAGGAGCTTGTAGAGACATACCACTCCTTGATGGTCTTGGCTAAGGAAAGTCCTGAAGACTTCAAAGAGCTGTATGAGCGCCAAGTGGATAATTCTTCAAGCAACAATGAGAAGGGTAAAGCTCCTGAATTTCAAGCTTATAAACCACCAATCCCTTATCCCACAATGCACTTTACAAATTCTCAGATGGCAGTCTATTCAAAGTTCAGGAAGGACATACAAGATGCTGGAATAAAGCTTCCTCATGGCACTATTTTTCTTGTAGTGAAGGATCAAATCAGATTCCTTAAAGAAGTTTTTGACAAGCTGGAAGTAGTGGAGCCAATTCTAGAGAATGTGGGGGCTAATCTAAAGAGAAACAAGGAGCTGAAACATTGACCAAGCTTCCCAATCCAGGAAAGTTTCTAATCACTTGTGAGCTTGAGCTGTTAGACAATGTGGGAGCCTTGTGTGATTCAAGATCAACTGTCAATGTTATGTCTCTCCAATTAAGCCAAACCTTAGGAATCAAGGAGCTGAAGCCCTGAAAAGCCTCTATTACCTTTGTGGATAATACCTCAACAAGACCTTTGGGCATGGTGAAGGATTTTCCTTTGAAGATTGGCAATTGCTTGGTGCCAACATATTTTATGGTTATGGAGAAGACATATTCAAGAGAGGTACCACTTCTTCTAGGAACACCATTCTTGGCAACAGCAGGAGCTCAAGTAGACTTCAAGAGAGGCTCTGTGATTCTTAAGAATGTTGATGAGTACAAAGTCTACAAGATTCTCTCACCCTATATAGCTTTTTGTGGAACCATTGTGGAAGAAGAGAGTGATCAACATCAACTTCCAGAGCGCGTGGAACAAGCTATGAGCTTCACAATGAACACGCTGATGAGAGAAATTCTCCCTGATGAGCCAGAACAGAAGCTTGACAATGAGTTGAAGCTTGAGGATGGTTTGAAAGAGGATGAAGGCTTGATCACCAAAGAAGTGAAGCCTTTGATCACACCAAGTGTCAAAGAAAGGAGAAACAGGAAGACAACTCGAGACAAGAAGAAGCTGATGTCAGTGCGTACTTGGATTTACAAGAAGGAGGAAGGAGCACCAGCTCCATCAGCCTCTTCTCACTAGTTCTCAAACCATCAAAGTCAAGCTTAGTGACTTAAAACAAGCACACTTGGGAGGTAATCCCATGACTATCCTTGTAAATATATGCTTTATTATATTACTAATGTCTTTATTTAGTGTTTCAGAGGTCAAAGAACATGTCCATGGCTGTGTAGGATGGTTTAAAGGCCAAGGAAATAAAACTTTATTTTCATATCGAGGTACATCTGTCATTGCTGCTCGATACAGTTTATCTCGGAGAAGGAGCAGTCTGTACACCGAGCCAGTTGCACGATGGAGACTACATCGAGGTATCACATCGAGCAAAACCTCCAAAGCCTTGCTCGATGTGATCGCTCCTGGAACTCCTATCCATACACCGAGGAAATAGACCGTACATCGACCAAGTTGCACGGTGGTGATCACATCGGGGTGCAGCATCGAGCAGAGCCAGACCATCAGGGTGCAGCATCGGGGTGAAATCTTGCTCGATACAGTTTCCAGACCATACATCGTGGAGCCCCAGCCTGTACATCGACAAAGATGCTCGATGGAGTTACACCAAGGAGGAGCATCGAGAAAAAACATCTAAGGTTTTACTCGATATGGAGGATATCAGCTGATTCGAGCATGAGAAGATGTCCGGTACGACAACCACCGACGAGCACTACAACCGGGTCCGAGAAGATCCACATCGAGCAAAACACCAATATGTTTGCTCGATGCAGAATGGTCGAGCCAAGAACAAGCATCTGAATGATGTCGTGCACTGCCCAAGGGAAGGATCATTCAAGCCGAGTGTCTTCTTACACCAAGCAACAACATCGAGCAGAACATATGCTGAGACTGCTCGATGTAAGCTGTCCAGGAGGAGAAGCTGGCCAGAACACAGAAACCCGAGGCACAGGAGCCGGATCGCCGAGCCACAGGACCCGTCGTCTCCGATATGGTACACATCGAGGTACCACATCTAGTGTTTTTCTTGTTATGATCCATGTAAAAAATTTTAAAAATTTACTTTAAACACTTAGCCACTTTCATCACAAAACAAGAATGATCACAATGCTATCAACCTACACATGCTCATCAAATCAAACAACATTTTTAACATTCCATTATGCTAAAACCGTGAATCATGCTTTTTCTTGAGAGAACCCTTTAAACGCCAAATGACACATTTGCATTTGCATAAGCATGATTCACGGTTTTAGCTTAATGGAATGTTAAAAAGGTTGTTTGATTTGATGAGCATGTGTAGGTGGATAGCATTGTGATCATTCTTGTTTTGTGATGAAAGTGGATAAGTGTTTAAAGTATTCTTCTATCAAGTGCACTCTAGAATTAAGAACATTGACTTCATTTTGATTCATTGTTGGCATTTTTAGAGATATGAGTTCTCATTTTAAAACCTCATCACCATGTTAAGTGTTTATTTGCTTATGGGAAAGCAAAAGCTAAGTGTGGGGGTGTTGATAGCTTGCTATATTAGAGCATTTTAGGCTACATTTCATGCATCTTTTCCTTTGTTTTTGCTTTATAGTTTAGCATTTTAGACTAATTTGCACTTAGAATCGACATTTCATGCATTTAGTTTATGAATGCATACATTTACATGCATGTGCATGTTTGTGGTGATTTTCAGGTGTTTTTGGAGGTTCTTGGAGTTGGGAAGGAGATGAAAGCAGCTCATGTTCGAAGAGGATATCAAGAAGGAGCTTTTGCAAAGTCTGGTCCATATCAAGCAAGGATATCGAGCAAAACCCCTTGTGGAGTGTGCTTGATGTAAGCCGCAGGATGTGAGGAAGAAGATCGGTTCGAGGAGTCCAAGCCTTTGGTCTGCATTGAGGTCCAGCATCGAGCAAGGAAGCCGATACGTGCTGCACGAGCCATATCAAGGTTGTACATCGAGCAGAACACCGTCCGTACAACCCCAAAGCAAAGCAACATGTCAATGCGTTGACCACTTGATTTTCGTTGACCTTATCTTGTTTTTAGGTTTTTTATGCTTCTTTTGGTTCCCTACTATAAAAGGGAAGCCACAAAACATTGTATTTATGCTATCCTAGTCTTTCTATCAAAAAACTCACACCTTTCATCTTGTTCTTGAACCTAAAAGGGCGATTTGCTCTAGTTTCTTTTCCTTTAATAAAGTTTTGCATTTTTATTGTTTAATCTTGTCTCTTGATCTTTATTCTAGCACCCTGGTAGTTTAGATTTTTTTATCTTTGCATTTTAATCTCATCTGATCATGTTTAACTCTAAACAAATGGGGTTAAACATGATTAGTGAGTAGTCTACCTTAGATTTAGGATTCCACGTAGAGAAAGTGGTGATTAAGACGTAATTAAGGGGTGATTAGGCTTGATTAGTTTGTTCTTTTTTGTCTTCTTCTCTTGCAACGTGATTATTGTTCATAAAGCTTGCTCCTTTTGATTGAATATAGTGTTGATTGATGCATATGATTCACTTGATGTCTTGATATCTCATTTCCATGCATGGTTTGCTTATTTGGTTTGATACTTTAGCTTGGTCTATGTTTCCTTTGTTCAGTGACACTAAAGTGATAGTTCACCTTGGTAGATGATTTTCTTAGGGCTAGATAGTGATGGTTTTGAGATTCTTGCTTGATGGTTAGATAAAATGCATTGAAAGATCTTGCCTTTGTTTGATTCCTCTTCATTGCTTAGCGTTGTTAGGATTTTGCAACTGTGTGCTTAAGTCCATATTCTTGATTGGTGTTTAGCTAACTAGGTCACTTTATGGTTCACAAGATTGATAGATTGATCTGAATTCTTGTTTGGGTTAGAGTTGCTTACTTGCTTAGTACTTTTCTTAGGCTAGAATGGTTCTGATCTTTATACTCATGGTTTAAGAATACGCCATCACAAGTGGGTTTGACACTTTAATCTTATTGAATATGAATTTCTTATTGACGCCAAGCTGATTCTCTTTAGATATCTTGTCTAGGAGTTCAACATTGAGAATTGCTTGCTTGTGAATGCTCGATGTTTGCTTTTGCTAGAAATCCCCTTTGTCGCTCTTGAAAGCCACTAATCCCACAATTGCTTAGAACCTAGAGTCTTGCTTTTTATAAATTGTCTGAAGATCATCTTGTTTAGTATTGCTTAAGTTGCCTTTCTCATTTAGTTCTTGCTTAGTTATTGTTTTGAGTTCATGGCTTAGTCTTTGTTTACATGCATTTGATTTCTGCTTTCTTTTTATTGCATTGTTAGGGTGCTAGAATTACAAACAACATCCCCAACCTCACTTAGCTTACAGCATTGTTTGTATCTCAATATCCATAAGTGTGTTTGACACCTAAGACCCTATACTACATCTGATTTGGGGATTAGGAATACCTTGAAGTATAAACAAGGGCACCAAAAACCCTTGCTTCAAATTTCGGCTTACGCCCAATAATGCTTCACCCTCTGTCCATTCACAGGGAACTCCTCTTCTTTGGAGTTGATGAGGACAATGGCGCCATGTGGTCTAGCCTCTTTGACAGTGAAGGGACCTGACCAACGAGATCGCAATTTACTAGGAAATAATTCCAAATGAGAGTTATAGAGAAGTACCTGGTCATTGGGCTCGAAATTTCTGGAGATGATCTTTTTATCATGATATGCCTTAGTCCTCTCCTTTATAACTTGGAGTTTTCATAGGCCAGATATTTGAGTTCATCCAGTTCATAGGCTTCAAATCGAAGTTCAGCTTCTTGATAGCTGATGTAAATGTTTTCAATCCTTAGATCAATCCTCAAACACACATGTCATTGTAGTACTTGAGGTGTCAATCCACTTGGGAAGCTAATGGCAATTGAGATATAGAGAACTATGCTAAGCTAAGCTAATAGGGAAAGGTTTTGATTTCTAACAACCTAGTGACAAACAAAGAAGCAAAAAAAAGCAAGCAAAGAGCAATGAAAAACAGAGCAAAAACAGAGTAAAAACTAGACTTCAAAGATTAAAAGATGGTTCTAGATAGAGTAAAAGCTAGACTTCAAATATTAAAAGATGGTTCCAGATCAAGGCAATGGTGATAGAGTGATTCATGTTCATGTCTAGGGTGATCAAAACAAGCAATTCTAAACACTTAACCTTAGGTAAAGAACACTAATAAAGACTAATCCAATCTCTTGGCATTAATTCCTTTGCTAAATCACATTTCAAACCCACTTTTGGTGGTGTATCTATGATAAGCAAGAATTGAAATCAAGTTCCTAAAACCAATTATCATGCTAGACATCTAATCTCTTAGGCTAGGTTTACTAATCTCTTATATAATAGATCAAACATCTACTCACATTCTCATGCATAATCAATATTTAAAGACAATTTCTCACCAATGTGGTACTAATCAATAAGCACATTCAAGCAATAAATGATAGATGCAAAGACTCATGACTATCTAAACATCATTTTCAAGCATTGAACTTCATTCAGACATTTCATCAAACACTTAGTGTGCATGTGAAAACCTAAGATCAACTTCTCCAACAAAGAGGTACTTAGCATTAGGCACAATCATATAAGAAAGGGAATGAGAAGATATAAGCCCTAATCACCCTAAACAATCACTAAAATCACCCCATTTGTCCTAATTTTAAACCTAAAGCAAACTACTCACTAATCATGGTGAAAACCATCAAATCTATAAAGAAAAGATAGTTACTCATGATTAGGAAGACAAAATATTAAGGGAAATGCAAACTATTATTGAAATAAACCAAGATTCAAATACAAAATTATTCAAAAGAGAAGAACAAAGGAAGAACTGCTGGATAATAGGATGTTCCCAGAAATTAGGGATTTAAGTATTTATAGAAGTCCTAGCAGAGTGGTAAATTTGTAATTAAGTGGTCTTCAGACTCGGTCAACATCGATCATGCTTGGTCGATGTTGATCTTGTAAGCTCCTGCCCGTTTACATTGCACAATGTTTTAGCTCGATGTTGAGTTGAGCGGTTTCACAAAAAGTTCTGTAACTTTCTAACTGCTGATCGGAATGACCTGAACCTTTCATGAAGAGTTCGGAAGCTGAATGAAGACGGAAACCTTTCATCCAGGCTGATTTTCAAGTCGGTCAAGATTATCGGTCGAAAATCCAGACGGACATGTGCTCACTTTATTTGCCATAACTCTTCAATCACCAATAGGAATGGCTCGAAACAAACACCAAACGCAATATAACTCAAGTTGCTACAATGTTGATGAAGAACGCCGAGGCCAAATCGGACAGGAAACACCTCATTCGAGCTGATCTTCAGTCGATATGGTCCTTCAGTTGCTTGACATCGAGCATGCTGTGATCAATGTGGTTGATTGATGCTGAGATGAGATCCTCTCGGGTCCATTACATCATACGATGCTGGTAATCGATGTGGTTGTCCTGCGGCTTGACATCGATCATCAGTGATCGATGTGAGTGATCGATGTGGACTCCCATACTCCATGCCGGTTTACATCATACGACGTGGATCAAGAAGTGACCGATTTCACAAAAAAATTTCTAACTTTTAACCGCTAGGGGGAATGACCTGAAACCAACTCCATACGCAAGCTAACTCTCGGGGCTCCAACATTGATGAATACTGTTGAAGCTGAATCGGGTTAGAGATGCTTTGTCCGAGCCAGTTTTGCCAGGTGAAGTTTCTGGCCGCTTCAACAAGGTGCACCTTTTTCTTGGCTCTTTTCATGCCTTGTGCTGCATCCACCATCATCTCCCAAGCTCCTTGTAGTCTCCAAACTCTCCATCCAAACATACCTGCCAAACTCCTCAAATGCACAAAACATGCAATGCACACCCTAAATCTACACTACGTCCTAATTGAATGCAAATGGGACAAAAACAAGCAAAAATGCATGTTTAAAGACTATAAAACAATGCAAAATATATGCTAGTATGGTGTAAATAATGAGTATATCAATAGCCCATTCTGCTTTGTATTCCAACTCCACTGGAAGATGGCACGCCTTGCCATAAAGCAAGTGGAATGGTGTAGTCCCTAGTGGCGTCTTGTAGGCAGTCCTGTAAGTCCACAGTGCATCATCCAATTTCGCAGCCCAGTCCTTCCTTCTCTTCCCCACTGTCTTCTCCAGTATCTACTTGATCTGTCTGTTGGAGACTTCAACCTGTCCACTGGTCTGGGGATGATAAGGCGTGGCTACACGGTGTTGAACACCATACTTCTTGAGCGGCTTGTCAAAGACCTTGTTAACAAAGTGAGAACCACCATCACTTATAACAATTCACAGTACACCAAATATGGAGAAAATAATGGTCATAAACAGCTTCAGAACCACTGCAAAATCATTAGTAGGAGTAGCCAACGCCTCTACCACTTTGACACATAGTCCACAACAACTAAAATGTATCTGTTTCCATAGGATGAAGGAAAAGGACTCATGAATTCAATGCCCCAACTATCAAAGACTTCAACCTCACGGATGAGGTTTTGTGGCATCTCATGTCTTCTGCTAATCTTTCCTCTCCTCTGACATGTATCACATCTTGTAATGAATGTCTGTGAATCCTGGAACATAGTAGGCCACCAGAAGCCTGCTTGAAGAACTTTGGAGACTGTTTTAAATATTGCAAAGTGGCCAGCATACTCAGAGCCATGACAGTGAAACAGGACGTCTGGAACCTCAGTTTCTGCTATGCATCTCCTGTAAATCCCATCTTCACAATGTCTGTATAGATATGGCTCATCCCAGTAAAATCTCCTAAGTTCTCTCAAGAACTTCTTCTAGCATACCCCGTGAAATCATGTAGTTCATCTTCTACAGCTAAGTAATTGGCAATATCAGCATATCAGGGTCTCTTGGGATCAGTTACAGCATAAACTTGCTCTTGAAAAGTAGTTCTCAAGCTAGCACAAATCGTTGCAAACATCTGTGTAGGGTGACGAGCATCACCAAGGGGGTTGGCGATCGTCACCGGCTTCATATCGCAAGCTGATCGTGAGTCTTCTGAATTGGTGACGAGCGTCACCCTCCTGGTGTCGCTCGTCACTGCCCTGTAGTTGCGAGAGAGTTGAAGATTTTCAATACTTCCTTCCTGAACTCGAGTTTCTATCAAGTATACATTCTTCTCAAGGAAGAAATCATTGATGGGGACATCATCTTCAATCCTAATCCTGGAGAGATTATCAGCTACTCCATTCTCAACTCATTTCTTGTCTCTAACTTTAATGCCAAACTCTTGGAGAAGCATAATCCATCTCAACAACCTTGGCTTTGCATCATTCTTCTGCATCAAGTACTTCAGTGCATCTGTATGGACCACGATCTTGGAGCCTGCAAGGTACTGGCAAAACTTCTCAAAGGCAAAGATTACTACCAACAGTTCCTTCTCAGTAGTAGCATAGTTCTTCTGAACTTCATCCAATGTTCTGCTGGCATAGTAGATGGCGTGTAGCTTCTTGTCTTTCCTCTGTCCCAGCACAGCTCTAACTGCAAAGTCATTGGCGTCACACATCTCCTCAAAAGGCAAATCCCAGTATGGAGGTTGTACAATAGGAGCTGTCACCAAGACCTGTTTGATCTGTTCAAAAGCATACTGACATTCTGCAGAGAATTCAAACTCCACATCCTTGCAGAGAAGTGCAGTAAGTGGTCTTGCAATCTTGCTAAAGTCTTTGATAAACCTTCTGTAGAATCCATCATGACCCAGAAAACTCCTCATTGCTTTGATAGAATCAGGCGCCTGCAAGCTTGTCATGACACTAATTTTTGCCCTGTCCACTTCTATGCCATCTCCAGAAACTCTGTGGCCAAGAACAGTACCATCTTTCACCATAAAATGGCACTTCTCCCAATTCAGAACCAAATGTTTCTATTTACATCTCTGCAGAACATCACATAAGTTTTCCAGACAGTCTTTGAAGGAGGACCCATAAACTGAGAAGTCATCCATAATGACCTTCATAAACCTCTCAATCATGTCTGTGAAAATCGACATCATGCATATCTAGAAGGTCGCAGGAGCATTACACAGTCCAAATGGCATTCTGCGATATGCAAATGTGCCATAAGGACATGTAAAAGTGGTCTTCTCCTGGTCATCTGGATGGATAAGTATTGATATTGCTGCATATTTCATGTATTTTTCATACATATAAGTTAGTTTCTCACGCATATACATTGCATTTTAGGCTAGTTTGCATCACTTTAGGTCCTAGAGTGTTCTTGCACCAGCATATGCATGTTTCTTGCATTTTGCATCGCATACAGGTTGTTTTCTGCTACTTTGGAGTCTTGGAGGGTTCGTGGACATGCTAAGACTCGTGAGGAGGTTCGTGGGAACTTGGAGAATCCAGGAATGCTTGCTAAGGACCAGAGATCGAGAAGCGGATCAAGCATGGCCGGTCGATCTAGACGAGATCGACCAGAAGATCGAGTAGTCCATCCGATCCAAGGGAACTGATCGAGACAGAGATCGAGTGAAGCGATCGATCAAGGAGTACGGACGTAAAATACACCATGCAGAGCGAGAGTCGGATCGAGTCCACCACTCGATCCTCCGAAGATCGACTCCAAGATCGAACGAAGCACTCGATCCACCGAAGAAGATCGAGACACAGATCGAGCTGAAGGCACAATGTCCGAAGATGATCGAGCGAGATGCTCGATCTCGAGGTCGATCTCAGTGCACTATAACTGTTTTTGGCCGCCACCGGGGAGGGGGGGGGGGGGGGGGGGGGGGGGGGGGTGGGGACCATCGAGCTGTTTGGCGATCATGCTTTTTCACACACGTTTTCACTTTATCATTTTCATCTTTTTCTCTCTGTTCGAAGGCGATTTCGCCATTGTTAGACATTAAAGCTTTGTTATTGAATCTTTGAATCGTTTAAGTTTAAATCCATCGTTTTTCATGTTTATTAGTTCATCGTTTATGCTTTGTTTGGTTTACTTAATGTGTAGTGAGTATATTCGGGTTTTGGGGTTGAGAGGATTCAAAGGGGTCAAAAAGGTTTTCAAAGTTTGGTGTTTTCTTGTTCTTCACGGCTTTGTCTTCTAGGATGTCGAGTTCTGAAGGCTTAAAGAGTCTCACGCCAAGATCTTTATGATCAGAGAGATGTGTTATCTTGACAGGATCCAGAGATCTCTGAAAATCGCATCCTAGAGACTAGTTACCCTTTCCCAAACGCCATGGTAGTTTAGAGGACAAGTTAAGCCGCGTGTTTGAAATCTGAGTTCTTTGCCCTTCAATCTCTTTTTCCGCCAAACGCCATGGGACTGGAGGAGAGAATGAAGGAGTGATCCATACAACACGCCATGGATGGATCTTGTTTTGTTTTCAAGGCTTAGAAAATCTCACAAAGTGAGTAGATCTAGAGTTTTCAAACCAAGCTTGAACCTTTGAAGCCCTTGAACATGAATCTCAACCCTAGACCCTCTTTCTTAGTATTCTTACATCTCTGTTAATCATTTGCTTGCTATCTGTTCGCATCCTGGTCATTAGATTTGTTTCTGTTGAATATTTAGACGAGATCGATCATTGTTGCTCAATCTAGTGGTCGATCTTGTGGTCGATCCACTAGTCAATTTTTACAAATTCATAGCTCTGCATTTTAATCATTCTGTTTATTCGTCGTGGTAGTTCACTCGTTCCTGGTATTTTTAAAATAGTTTTGCTTTGCATTTAGTGGTTGCATCTAGTTATTAGGATTTTTACAAAACCGTTCATCATTTGCTTAGCTTTACATGATCCTTGCATTCTCATTGCACTTTCTAGCTCCTAGGTTGGATTGATTCCTCTTGCACTATACTACGACTGTGTGCTGCTTGAGTTTTGATAACCTCTTGTTGCATTGCATCATTTCACATTGCAAAAAACCTGTTATCAAAGGGCGTCGTTGCCATCTTAAGAGTGTTTAGAAACCATCGAGCTGTTTGGCGATCATGCTTTTTCACACACGTTTTCACTTTATCATTTTCATCTTTTTCTCTCTGTTCGAAGGCGATTTCGCCATTGTTAGACATTAAAGCTTTGTTATTGAATCTTTGAATCGTTTAAGTTTAAATCCATCGTTTTTCATGTTTATTAGTTCATCGTTTATGCTTTGTTTGGTTTACTTAATGTGTGGTGAGTATATTATTCGGGTTTTGGGGTTGAGAGGATTCAAAGGGGTCAAAAAGGTTTTCAAAGTTTTGTGTTTTCTTGTTCTTCACGGCTTTGTCTTCTAGGATGTCGAGTTCTTAAGGCTTAAAGAGTCTCACGCCAAGATCTTTATGATCAGAGTGATGTCTTACCTTGACAGGATCCAGAGATCTCTGAAAATCTCATCCTAGAGACTAGTTACCCTTTCCCAAACGCCATGGTAGTTTAGAGGACTAGTTAAGCCGCGTGTTTGAAATCTGAGTTCTTTGCCCTTCAATCTCTTTTTCCGCCAAACGCCATGGGTCTGGAGGAGAGAATGAAGGAGTGATCCATACAACATGCCATGGATGGCTCTTGTTTTGTTTTCAAGGCTTAGAGAATCTCACAAAGTGAGTAGATCTAGATTTTTCAAACCAAGCTTGAACCTTTGAAGCCCTTGAACATGAATCTCAACCCTAGACCCTCTTTCTTCGTATTCTTACATCTCTGTTAATCATTTGCTTGCTATCTGTTCGCATCCTGGTCATTAGATTTGTTTCTGTTGAATATTTAGACGAGATCGATCATTGTTGCTCGATCTAGTGGTCGATCTTGTGGTCGATCCACTAGTCAATTTTTACAAATTCATAGCTTTGTATTTTAATCATTCTGTTTATTCGTCGTGGTAGTTCACTCGTTCCTGGTATTTTTAAAATAGTTTTGCTTTGCATTTAGTCGTTGCATCTAGTTTTTAGGATTTTTACAAAACCGTTCATCATTTGCTTAGCTTTACATGATCCTTGCATTCTCATTGCACTTTCTAGCTCCTAGGTTGGATTGTTTCCTCTTGCACTATACTACGACTGTGTGCTGCTTGAGTTTAGATAACCTCTTGTTGCATTGCATCATTTCACATTGCAAAAAACCTGTTATCAAATGGCGTCGTTGCCATCTTAGGAGTGTTTAGAAACCATCGAGCTGTTTGGCGATCATGCTTTTTCACACACGTTTTCACTTTATCATTTTCATCTTTTTCTCTCTGTTCGAAGGCGATTTCGCCATTGTTAGACATTAAAGCTTTGTTATTGAATCCTTGAATCGTTTAAGTTTAAATCCATCGTTTTTCATGTTTATTAGTTCATCGTTTATGCTTTGTTTGGTTTACTTAATGTGTAGTGAGTATATTATTCGGGTTTTGGGGTTGAGAGGATTCAAAGGGGTCAAAAAGGTTTTCAAAGTTTGGTGTTTTCTTGTTCTTCACGGCTTTGTCTTCTAGGATGTCGAGTTCTTAAGGCTTAAAGAGTCTCACGCCAAGATCTTTATGATCAGAGAGATGTCTTACCTTGACAGGATCCAGAGATCTCTGAAAATCTCATCCTAGAGACTAGTTACCCTTTCCTAAACGCCATGGTAGTTTAGAGGACTAGTTAAGACGCGTGTTTGAAATCTGAGTTCTTTGCCCTTCAATCTCTTTTTCCGCCAAACGCCATGGGTCGTGAGGAGAGAATGTAGGAGTGATCCATACAACACGCCATAGATGGATCTTGTTTTGTTTTCAAGGCTTAGAGAATCTCACAAAGTGAGTAGATCTAGAGTTTTCAAACCAAGCTTGAACCTTTGAAGCCCTTGAACATGAATCTCAACCCTAGACCCTCTTTCTTAGTATTCTTACATCTCTGTTAATCATTTGCTTGCTATCTGTTCGCATCCTGGTCATTAGATTTGTTTCTGTTGAATATTTAGACGAGATCGATCATTGTTGCTCGATCTAGTGGTCGATCTTGTGGTCGATCCACTAGTCAATTTTTACAAATTCATAGCTTTGCATTTTAATCATTCTGTTTATTCGTCGTGGTAGTTCACTCGTTCCTGGTATTTTTAAAATAGTTTTGCTTTGCATTTAGTCGTTGCATCTAGTTTTTAGGATTTTTACAAAACCGTTCATCATTTGCTTAGCTTTACATGATCCTTGTATTCTCATTGCACTTTCTAGCTCCTAGGTTGGATTGATTCCTCTTGCACTATACTACGACTGTGTGCTGCTTGAGTTTTGATAACCTCTTGTTGCATTGCATCATTTCACATTGCAAAAAACCTGTTATCAAATGGCGTCGTTGCCATCTTAGGAGTGTTTAGAAACCATCGAGCTGTTTGGCGATCATGCTTTTTCACACACGTTTTCACTTTATCATTTTCATCTTTTTCTCTCTGTTCGAAGGCGATTTCGCCATTGTTAGACATTAAAGCTTTGTTATTGAATCCTTGAATCGTTTAAGTTTAAATCCATCATTTTTCATGTTTATTAGTTCATCGTTTATGCTTTGTTTGGTTTACTTAATGTGTAGTGAGTATATTATTCGGGTTTCGGGGTTGAGAGGATTCAAAGGGGTCAAAAAGGTTTTCAAAGTTTGGTGTTTTCTTGTTCTTCACGGCTTTGTCTTCTAGGATGTCGAGTTCTTAAGGCTTAAAGAGTCTCACGCCAAGATCTTTATGATCAGAGAGATGTCTTACCTTGACAGGATCCAGAGATCTCTGAAAATCTCATCCTAGAGACTAGTTACCCTTTCCTAAACGCCATGGTAGTTTAGAGGACTAGTTAAGACGCGTGTTTGAAATCTGAGTTCTTTGCCCTTCAATCTCTTTTTCCGCCAAACGCCATGGGTCGTGAGGAGAGAATGTATGAGTGATCCATACAACACGCCATAGATGGATCTTGTTTTGTTTTCAAGTCTTAGAGAATCTCACAAAGTGAGTAGATCTAGAGTTTTCAAACCAAGCTTGAACGTTTGAAGCCCTTGAACATGAATCTCAACCCTAGACCCTCTTTCTTAGTATTCTTACATCTCTGTTAATCATTTGCTTGCTATCTGTTCGCATCCTGGTCATTAGATTTGTTTCTGTTGAATATTTAGACGAGATCGATCATTGTTGCTCGATCTAGTGGTCGATCTTGTGGTCGATCCACTAGTCAATTTTTACAAATTCATAGCTTTGCATTTTAATCATTCTGTTTATTCGTCGTGGTAGTTCACTCGTTCCTGGTATTTTTAAAATAGTTTTGCTTTGCATTTAGTCGTTGCATCTAGTTTTTAGGATTTTTACAAAACCGTTCATCATTTGCTTAGCTTTACATGATCCTTGCATTCTCATTGCACTTTCTAGCTCCTAGGTTGGATTGATTCCTCTTGCACTATACTACGACTGTGTGCTGCTTGAGTTTTGATAACCTCTTGTTGCATTGCATCATTTCACATTGCAAAAAACCTGTTATCAAATGGCGTCGTTGCCATCTTAGGAGTGTTTAGAAACCATCGAGCTGTTTGGCGATCATGCTTTTTCACACACGTTTTCACTTTATCATTTTCATCTTTTTCTCTCTGTTCGAAGGCGATTTCGTCATTGTTAGACATTAAAGCTTTGTTATTGAATCCTTGAATCATTTAAGTTTAAATCCATCGTTTTTCATGTTTATTAGTTCATCGTTTATGCTTTGTTTGGTTTACTTAATGTGTAGTGAGTATATTATTCGGGTTTTGGGGTTGAGAGGATTCAAAGGGGTCAAAAAGGTTTTCAATGTTTTGTGTTTTCTTGTTCTTCACGGCTTTGTCTTCTAGGATGTCGAGTTCTTAAGGCTTAAAGAGTCTCACGCCAAGATCTTTATGATCAGAGAGATGTCTTACCTTGACAGGATCCAGAGATCTCTGAAAATCTCATCCTAGAGACTAGTTACCCTTTCCTAAACGCCATGGTAGTTTAGAGGACTAGTTAAGACGCGTGTTTGAAATCTGAGTTCTTTGCCCTTCAATCTCTTTTTCCGCCAAACGCCATGGGTCGTGAGGAGAGAATATAGGAGTGATCCATACAACACGCCATAGATGGATCTTGTTTTGTTTTCAAGGCTTAGAGAATCTCACAAAGTGAGTAGATCTAGAGTTTTCAAAACAAGCTTGAACCTTTGAAGCCCTTGAACATGAATCTCAACCCTAGACCCTCTTTCTTAGTAGTCTTACATCTTTGTTAATCATTTGCTTGCTATCTGTTCGCATCCTGGTCATTAGATTTGTTTCTGTTGAATATTTAGACGAGATCGATCATTGTTGCTCGATCTAGTGGTCGATCTTGTGGTCGATCCACTAGTCAATTTTTACAAATTCATAGCTTTGCATTTTAATCATTCTGTTTATTCGTCGTGGTAGTTCACTCGTTCCTGGTATTTTTAAAATAGTTTTGCTTTGTATTTAGTCGTTGCATCTAGTTTTTAGGATTTTTACAAAACCGTTCATCATTTGCTTAGCTTTACATGATCCTTGCATTCTCATTGCACTTTCTAGCTCCTAGGTTGGATTGATTCCTCTTGCACTATACTACGACTGTGTGCTGCTTGAGTTTTGATAACCTCTTGTTGCATTGCATCATTTCACATTGCAAAAAACCTGTTATCAAAGGGCGTCGTTGCCATCTTAAGAGTGTTTAGAAACCATCGAGCTGTTTGGCGATCATGCTTTTTCACACACGTTTTCACTTTATCATTTTCATCTTTTTCTCTCTGTTCGAAGGCGATTTCGCCATTGTTAGACATTAAAGCTTTGTTATTGAATCTTTGAATCGTTTAAGTTTAAATCCATCGTTTTTCATGTTTATTAGTTCATCGTTTATGCTTTGTTTGGTTTACTTAATGTGTAGTGAGTATATTATTCGGGTTTTGGGGTTGAGAGGATTCAAAGGGGTCAAAAAGGTTTTCAAAGTTTGGTGTTCTCTTGTTCTTCACGGCTTTGTCTTCTAGGATGTCGAGTTCTTAAGGCTTAAAGAGTCTCACGCCAAGATCTTTATGATCAGAGAGATGTCTTACCTTGACAGGATCCAGAGATCTCTGAAAATCTCATCCTAGAGACTAGTTACCCTTTCCCAAACGCCATGGTAGTTTAGAGGACTAGTTAAGCCGCGTGTTTGAAATCTGAGTTCTTTGCCCTTCAATCTCTTTTTCCGCCAAACGCCATGGGTCTGGAGGAGAGAATGAAGGAGTGATCCATACAACTCGCCATGGATGGATCTTGTTTTGTTTTCAAGGCTTAGAGAATCTCACAAAGTGAGTAGATCTAGATTTTTCAAACCAAGCTTGAACCTTTGAAGCCCTTGAACATGAATCTCAACCCTAGACCCTCTTTCTTAGTATTCATACATCTCTGTTAATCATTCGCTTGCTATCTGTTCGCATCCTGGTCATTAGATTTGTTTCTGTTGAATATTTAGACGAGATCGATCATTGTTGCTCGATCTAGTGGTCGATCTTGTGGTCGATCCACTAGTCAATTTTTACAAATTCATAGCTTTGCATTTTAATCATTCTGTTTATTCGTCGTGGTAGTTCACTCGTTCCTGGTATTTTTAAAATAGTTTTGCTTTGCATTTAGTCGTTGCATCTAGTTTTTAAGATTTTTACAAAACCGTTCCTCATTTGCTTAGCTTTACATGATCCTTGCATTCTCATTGCACTTTCTAGCTCCTAGGTTGGATTGATTCCTCTTGCACTATACTACGACTGTGTGCTGCTTGAGTTTTGATAACCTCTTGTTGCATTGCATCATTTCACATTGCAAAAAACCTGTTATCAAATGGCGTCGTTGCCATCTTAGGAGTGTTTAGAAACCATCAGGCTGTTTGGCGATCATGCTTTTTCACACACGTTTTCACTTTATCATTTTCATCTTTTTCTCTCTGTTCGAAGGCGATTTCGCCATTGTTAGACATTAAAGCTTTGTTATTGAATACTTGAATCATTTAAGTTTAAATCCATCGTTTTTCATGTTTATTAGTTCATCGTTTATGCTTTGTTTGGTTTACTTAATGTGTAGTGAGTATATTATTCGGGTTTTGGGGTTGAGAGGATTCAAAGGGGTCAAAAAGGTTTTCAAAGTTTGGTGTTTTCTTGTTCTTCACGGCTTTGTCTTCTAGGATGTCGAGTTCTTAAGGCTTAAAGAGTCTCACGCCAAGATTTTTATGATCAGAGAGATGTCTTACCTTGACAGGATCCAGAGATATCTGAAAATCTCATCCTAGAGACTAGTTACCCTTTCCCTAACGCCATGGTAGTTTAGAGGACTAGTTAAGACGCGTGTTTGAAATCTGAGTTCTTTGCCCTTCAATCTCTTTTTCCGCCAAACGCCATGGGTCGTGAGGAGAGAATGAAGGAGTGATCCATACAACACGCCATGGATGGATCTTGTTTTGTTTTCAAGGCTTAGAGAATCTCACAAAGTGAGTAGATCTAGAGTTTTCAAACCAAGCTTGAACCTTTGAAGCCCTTGAACATGAATCTCAACCCTAGACCCTCTTTCTTAGTATTCTTACATCTCTGTTAATCATTTGCTTGCTATCTGTTCGCATCCTGGTCATTAGATTTGTTTCTGTTGAATACTTAGACGAGATCGATCATTGTTGCTCGATCTAGTGGTCGATCTTGTGGTCGATCCACTAGTCAATTTTTACAAATTCATAGCTTTGCATTTTAATCATTCTGTTTATTCGTCGTGGTAGTTCACTCGTTCCTGGTATTTTTAAAATAGTTTTGCTTTGCATTTAGTCGTTGCATCTAGTTTTTAGGATTTTTACAAAACCGTTCCTCATTTGCTTAGCTTTACATGATCCTTGCATTCTCATTGCACTTTCTAGCTCCTAGGTTGGATTGATTCCTCTTGCACTATACTACGACTGTGTGCTGCTTGAGTTTTGATAACCTCTTGTTGCATTGCATCATTTCACATTGCAAAAAACCTGTTATCAAAGGGCGTCGTTGCCATCTTAAGAGTGTTTAGAAACCATCGAGCTGTTTGGCGATCATGCTTTTTCACACACGTTTTCACTTTATCATTTTCATCTTTTTCTCTCTGTTCGAAGGCGATTTCGCCATTGTTAGACATTAAAGCTTTGTTTTTGAATCCTTGAATCGTTTAAGTTTAAATCCATCGTTTTTCATGTTTATTAGTTCATCGTTTATGCTTTGTTTGGTTTACTTAATGTGTAGTGAGTATATTATTCGGGTTTTGGGGTTGAGAGGATTCAAAGGGGTCAAAAAGGTTTTAAAGGTTTGGTGTTTTCTTGTTCTTCACGGCTTTGTCTTCTAGGATGTCGAGTTCTTAAGGCTTAAAGAGTCTCACGCCAAGATCTTTATGATCAGAGATATCTTACCTTGACATGATCCAGAGATCTCTGAAAATCTCATCCTAGAGACTTGTTACCCTTTCCCAAACGCCATGGTAGTTTAGAGGACTAGTTAAGCCGCGTGTTTGAAATCTGAGTTCTTTGCCCTTCAATCTCTTTTTCCGCCAAACGCCATGGGTCTGGAGGAGAGAATGAAGGAGTGATCCATACAACACGCCATGGATGGATCTTGTTTTGTTTTCAAGGTTTAGAGAATCTCACAAAGTGAGTAGATCTAGAGTTTTCAAACCAAGCTTGAACCTTTGAAGCCCTTGAACATGAATCTCAACCCTAAACCCTCTTTCTTAGTATTCTTACATCTCTGTTAATCATTCGCTTGCTATCTGTTCGCATCCTGGTCATTAGATTTGTTTCTGTTGAATATTTAGACGAGATCGATCATTGTTGCTCGATCTAGTGGTCGATCTTGTGGTCGATCCACTAGTCAATTTTTACAAATCCATAGCTTTGCATTTTAATCATTCTGTTTATTCGTCGTGGTAGTTCACTCGTTCCTGGTATTTTTAAAATAGTTTTGCTTTGCATTTAGTCGTTGCATCTAGTTTTTAGGATTTTTACAAAACCGTTCATCATTTGCTTAGCTTTACATGATCCTTGCATTCTCATTGCACTTTCTAGCTCCTAGGTTGGATTGATTCCTCTTGCACTATACTACGACTGTGTGCTGCTTGAGTTTTGATAACCTCTTGTTGCATTGCATCATTTCACATTGCAAAAAACCTGTTATCAAATGGCGTCGTTGCCATCTTAGGAGTGTTTAGAAACCATCGAGCTGTTTGGCGATCATGCTTTTTCACACACGTTTTCACTTTATCATTTTCATCTTTTTCTCTCTGTTCGAAGGCGATTTCGCCATTGTTAGACATTAAAGCTTTGTTTTTGAATCCTTGAATCGTTTAAGTTTAAATCCATCGTTTTTCATGTTTATTAGTACATCGTTTATGCTTTGTTTGGTTTACTTAATGTGTAGTGAGTATATTATTCGGGTTTTGGGGTTGAGAGGATTCATAGGGGTCAAAAAGGTTTTCAAAGTTTGGTGTTTTCTTGTTCTTCACGGCTTTGTCTTCTAGGATGTCGAGTTCTTAAGGCTTAAAGAGTCTCACGCCAAGATCTTTATGATCAGAGAGATGTCTTACCTTGACAGGATCCAGAGATCTCTGAAAATCTCATCCTAGAGACTAGTTACCCTTTCCCAAACGCCATGGTAGTTTAGAGGACTAGTTAAACCGCGTGTTTGAAATCTGAGTTCTTTGCCCTTCAATCTCTTTTTCCGCCAAACGCCATGGGTCTGGAGGAGAGAATGAAGGAGTGATCCATACAACACGCCATGGATGGATCTTGTTTTGTTTTCAAGGTTTAGAGAATCTCACAAAGTGAGTAGATCTAGAGTTTTCAAACCAAGCTTGAACCTTTGAAGCCCTTGAACATGAATCTCAACCCTAGACCCTCTTTCTTAGTATTCTTACATCTCTGTTAATCATTCGCTTGCTATCTGTTCGCATCCTGGTCATTAGATTTGTTTCTGTTGAATATTTAGACGAGATCGATCATTGTTGCTCGATCTAGTGGTCGATCTTGTGGTCGATCCACTAGTCAATTTTTACAAATCCATTGCTTTGCATTTTAATCATTCTGTTTATTCGTCGTGGTAGTTCACTCGTTCCTGGTATTTTTAAAATAGTTTTGCTTTGCATTTAGTCGTTGCATCTAGTTTTTAGGATTTTTATAAAACCGTTCATCATTTGCTTAGCTTTACATGATCCTTGCATTCTCATTGCACTTTCTAGCTCCTAGGTTGGATTGATTCCTCTTGCACTATACTACGACTGTGTGCTGCTTGAGTTTTGATAACCTCTTGTTGCATTGCATCATTTCACATTGCAAAAAAAAACTGTTATCAAATGGCGTCGTTGCCATCTTAGGAGTGTTTAGAAACCATCGAGCTGTTTGGCGATCATGCTTTTTCACACACGTTTTCACTTTATCATTTTCATCTTTTTCTCTCTGTTCGAAGGCGATTTCGCCATTGTTAGACATTAAAGCTTTGTTATTGAATCTTTGAATCGTTTAAGTTTAAATCCATCGTTTTTCATGTTTATTAGTTCATCGTTTATGCTTTGTTTGGTTTACTTAATGTGTAGTGAGTATATTATTCGGGTTTTGGGGTTGAGAGGATTCAAAGGGGTCAAAAAGGTTTTCAAAGTTTGGTGTTTTCTTGTTCTTCACGGCTTTGTCTTCTAGGATGTCGAGTTCTTAAGGC
Source organism: Thlaspi arvense (assembly GCA_911865555.2). Classification (NCBI taxonomy): domain Eukaryota; kingdom Viridiplantae; phylum Streptophyta; class Magnoliopsida; order Brassicales; family Brassicaceae; genus Thlaspi; species Thlaspi arvense. Next base: position 50,675,448 of record OU466862.2, read on the forward strand.
TTAAAGAGTCTCACGCCAAGATCTTTATGATCAGAGAGATATCTTACCTTGACATGATCCAGAGATCTCTGAAAATCTCATCCTAGAGACTAGTTACCCTTTCCCAAACGCCATGGTAGTTTAGAGGACTAGTTAAGCCGCGTGTTTGAAATCTGAGTTCTTTGCCCTTCAATCTCTTTTTCCGCCAAACGCCATGGGTCTGGAGGAGAGAATGAAGGAGTGATCCATACAACACGCCATGGATGGATCTTGTTTTGTTTTCAAGGTTTAGAGAATCTCACAAAGTGAGTAGATCTAGAGTTTTCAAACCAAGCTTGAACCTTTGAAGCCCTTGAACATGAATCTCAACCCTAGACCCTCTTTCTTAGTATTCTTACATCTCTGTTAATCATTCGCTTGCTATCTGTTCGCATCCTGGTCATTAGATTTGTTTCTGTTGAATATTTAGACGAGATCGATCATTGTTGCTCGATCTAGTGGTCGATCTTGTGGTCGATCCACTAGTCAATTTTTACAAATCCATTGCTTTGCATTTTAATCATTCTGTTTATTCGTCGTGGTAGTTCACTCGTTCCTGGTATTTTTAAAATAGTTTTGCTTTGCATTTAGTCGTTGCATATAGTTTTTAGGATTTTTATAAAACCGTTCATCATTTGCTTAGCTTTACATGATCCTTGCATTCTCATTGCACTTTCTAGCTCCTAGGTTGGATTGATTCCTCTTGCACTATACTACGACTGTGTGCTGCTTGAGTTTTGATAACCTCTTGTTGCATTGCATCATTTCACATTGCAAAAAACCTGTTATCAAATGGCGTCGTTGCCATCTTAGGAGTGTTTAGAAACCATCGAGCTGTTTGGCGATCATGCTTTTTCACACACGTTTTCACTTTATCATTTTCATCATTTTCTCTCTGTTCGAAGGCGATTTCGCCATTGTTAGACATTAAAGCTTTGTTATTGAATCTTTGAATCGTTTAAGTTTAAATCCATCGTTTTTCATGTTTATTAGTTCATCGTTTATGCTTTGTTTGGTTTACTTAATGTGTAGTGAGTATATTATTCGGGTTTTGGGGTTGAGAGGATTCAAAGGGGTCAAAAAGGTTTTCAAAGTTTGGTGTTTTCTTGTTCTTCACGGCTTTGTCTTCTAGGATGTCGAGTTCTTAAGGCTTAAAGAGTCTCACGCCAAGATCTTTATGATCAGAGAGATATCTTACCTTGACATGATCCAGAGATCTCTGAAAATCTCATCCTAGAGACTAGTTACCCTTTCCCAAACGCCATGGTAGTTTAGAGGACTAGTTAAACCGCGTGTTTGAAATCTGAGTTCTTTGCCCTTCAATCTCTTTTTCCGCCAAACGCCATGGGTCTGGAGGAGAGAATGAAGGAGTGATCCATACAACACGCCATGGATGGATCTTGTTTTGTTTTCAAGGCTTAGAGAATCTCACAAAGTGAGTAGATCTAGAGTTTTCAAACCAAGCTTGAACCTTTGAAGCCCTTGAACATGAATCTCAACCCTAGACCCTCTTTCTTAGTATTCTTACATCTCTGTTAATCATTCGCTTGCTATCTGTTTGCATCCTGGTCATTAGATTTGTTTCTGTTGAATATTTAGACGAGATCGATCATTGTTGCTCGATCTAGTGGTCGATCTTGTGGTCGATCCACTAGTCAATTTTTACAAATCCATAGCTTTGCATTTTAATCATTCTGTTTATTCGTCATGGTAGTTCACTCGTTCCTGGTATTTTTAAAATAGTTTTGCTTTGCATTTAGTCGTTGCATCTAGTTTTTAGGATTTTTAAAAAACCGTTCATCATTTGCTTAGATTTACATGATCCTTGCATTCTCATTGCACTTTCTAGCTCCTAGGTTGGATTGATTCCTCTTGCACTATACTACGACTGTGTGCTGCTTGAGTTTTGATAACCTCTTGTTGCATTGCATCATTTCACATTGCAAAAAACCTGTTATCAAATGGCGTCGTTGCCATCTTAGGAGTGTTTAGAAACCATCGAGCTGTTTGGCGATCATGCTTTTTCACACACGTTTTCACTTTATCATTTTCATCATTTTCTCTCTGTTCGAAGGCGATTTCGCCATTGTTAGACATTAAAGCTTTGTTATTGAATCTTTGAATCGTTTAAGTTTAAATCCATCGTTTTTCATGTTTATTAGTTCATCGTTTATGCTTTGTTTGGTTTACTTAATGTGTAGTGAGTATATTATTCGGGTTTTGGGGTTGAGAGGATTCAAAGGGGTCAAAAAGGTTTTCAAAGTTTGGTGTTTTCTTGTTCTTCACGGCTTTGTCTTCTAGGATGTCGAGTTCTTAAGGCTTAAAGAGTCTCACGCCAAGATCTTTATGATCAGAGAGATGTCTTACCTTGACAGGATCCAGAGATCTCTGAAAATCTCATCCTAGAGACTAGTTACCCTTTCCCAAACGCCATGGTAGTTTAGAGGACTAGTTAAACCGCGTGTTTGAAATCTGAGTTCTTTGCCCTTCAATCTCTTTTTCCGCCAAACGCCATGGGTCTGGAGGAGAGAATGAAGGAGTGATCCATACAACACGCCATGGATGGATCTTGTTTTGTTTTCAAGGTTTAGAGAATCTCACAAAGTGAGTAGATCTAGAGTTTTCAAACTAAGCTTGAACCTTTGAAGCCCTTGAACATGAATCTCAACCCTAGACCCTCTTTCTTAGTATTCTTACATCTCTGTTAATCATTCGCTTGCTATCTGTTCGCATCCTGGTCATTAGATTTGTTTCTGTTGAATATTTAGACGAGATCGATCATTGTTGCTCGATCTAGTGGTCGATCTTGTGGTCGATCCACTAGTCAATTTTTACAAATCCATTGCTTTGCATTTTAATCATTCTGTTTATTCGTCGTGGTAGTTCACTCGTTCCTGGTATTTTTAAAATAGTTTTGCTTTGCATTTAGTCGTTGCATATAGTTTTTAGGATTTTTACAAAACCGTTCATCATTTGCTTAGCTTTACATGATCCTTGCATTCTCATTGCACTTTCTAGCTTCTAGGTTGGATTGATTCCTCTTGCACTATACTACGACTGTGTGCTGCTTGAGTTTTGATAACCTCTTGTTGCATTGCATCATTTCACATTGCAAAAAACCTGTTATCAAATGGCGTCGTTGCCATCTTAGGAGTGTTTAGAAACCATCGAGCTGTTTGGCGATCATGCTTTTTCACACACGTTTTCACTTTATCATTTTCATCTTTTTCTCCATTGTTAGACATTAAAGCTTTGTTTTTGAATCCTTGAATCGTTTAAGTTTAAATCCATCGTTTTTCATGTTTATTAGTACATCGTTTATGCTTTGTTTGGTTTACTAAATGTGTAGTGAGTATATTATTCGGGTTTTGGGGTTGAGAGGATTCAAAGGGGTCAAAAAGGTTTTCAAAGTTTGGTGTTTTCTTGTTCTTCACGGCTTTGTCTTCTAGGATGTCGAGTTCTTAAGGCTTAAAGAGTCTCACGCCAAGATCTTTATGATCAGAGAGATGTCTTACCTTGACAGGATCCAGAGATCTCTGAAAATCTCATCCTAGAGACTAGTTACCCTTTCCCAAACGCCATGGTAGTTTAGAGGACTAGTTAAGCCGCGTGTTTGAAATCTGAGTTCTTTGCCCTTCAATCTCTTTTTCCGCCAAACGCCATGGGTCTGGAGGAGAGAATGAAGGAGTTATCCATACCACACGCCATGGATAGATCTTGTTTTGTTTTCAAGGCTTAGAGAATCTCACAAAGTGAGTAGATCTAGAGTTTTCAAACCAAGCTTGAACCTTTGAAGCCCTTGAACATGAATCTCAACCCTAGACCCTCTTTCTTAGTATTCTTACATCTCTGTTAATCATTCGCTTGCTATCTGTTTGCATCCTGGTCATTAGATTTGTTTCTGTTGAATATTTAGACGAGATCGATCATTGTTGCTCGATCTAGTGGTCGATCTTGTGGTCGATCCACTAGTCAATTTTTACAAATTCATAGCTTTGCATTTTAATCATTCTGTTTATTCGTCGTGGTAGTTCACTCGTTCCTGGTATTTTTAAAATAGTTTTGCTTTGCATTTAGTCGTTGCATCTAGTTTTTAAGATTTTTACAAAACCGTTCCTCATTTGCTTAGCTTTACATGATCCTTGCATTCTCATTGCACTTTCTAGCTCCTAGGTTGGATTGATTCCTCTTGCACTATACTACGACTGTGTGCTGCTTGAGTTTTGATAACCTCTTGTTGCATTGCATCATTTCACATTGCAAAAAACCTGTTATCAAATGGCGTCGTTGCCATCTTAGGAGTGTTTAGAAACCATCGAGCTGTTTGGCGATCATGCTTTTTCACACACGTTTTCACTTTATCATTTTCATCTTTTTCTCTCTGTTCGAAGGCGATTTCGCCATTGTTAGACATTAAAGCTTTGTTATTGAATCTTTGAATCGTTTAAGTTTAAATCCATCGTTTTTCATGTTTATTAGTTCATCGTTTATGCTTTGTTTGGTTTACTTAATGTGTAGTGAGTATATTATTCGGGTTTTGGGGTTGAGAGGATTCAAAGGGGTCAAAAAGGTTTTCAAAGTTTGGTGTTTTCTTGTTCTTCACGGCTTTGTCTTCTAGGATGTCGAGTTCTTAAGGCTTAAAGAGTCTCACGCCAAGATCTTTATGATCAGAGAGATGTCTTACCTTGACAGGATCCAGAGATCTCTGAAAATCTCATCCTAGAGACTAGTTACCCTTTCCCAAACGCCATGGTAGTTTAGAGGACTAGTTAAGCCGCGTGTTTGAAATCTGAGTTCTTTGCCCTTCAATCTCATTTTCCGCCAAACGCCATGGGTCTGGAGGAGAGAATGTAGGAGTGATCCATACAACACGCCATGGATGGATCTTGTTTTGTTTTCAAGGCTTAGAGAATCTCACAAAGTGAGTAGATCTAGAGTTTTCAAACCAAGCTTGAACCTTTGAAGCCCTTGAACATGATTCTCAACCCTAGACCCTCTTTCTTAGTATTCTTACATCTCTGTTAATCATTCGCTTGCTATCTGTTCGCATCCTGGTCATTAGATTTGTTTCTGTTGAATATTTAGACGAGATCGATCATTGTTGCTCGATCTAGTGGTCGATCTTGTGGTCGATTCACTAGTCCATTTTTACAAATTCATAGGTTTGCATTTTAATCATTCTGTTTATTCGTCGTAGTAGTTCCTCGTTCCTGGTATTTTTAAAATAGTTTTGCTTTGCATTTAGTCGTTGCATCTAGTTTTTAGGATTTTTACAAAACCGTTCCTCATTTGCTTAGCTTTACATGTTCCTTGCATTCTCATTGCACTTTCTAGCTCCTAGGTTGGATTGATTCCTCTTGCACTATACTACGACTGTGTGCTGCTTGAGTTTTGATAACCTCTTGTTGCATTGCATCATTTCACATTGCAAAAAACCTGTTATCAAATGGCGTCGTTGCCATCTTAGGAGTGTTTAGAAACCATCGAGCTGTTTGGCGATCATGCTTTTTCACACACGTTTTCACTTTATCATTTTCATCTTTTTCTCTCTGTTCGAAGGCGATTTCGCCATTGTTAGACATTAAAGCTTTGTTATTGAATCTTTGAATCGTTTAAGTTTAAATCCATCATTTTTCATGTTTATTAGTTCATCGTTTATGCTTTGTTTGGTTTACTTAATGTGTAGTGAGTATATTATTCGGGTTTTGGGGTTGAGAGGATTCAAAGGGGTCAAAAAGGTTTTCAAAGTTTGGTGTTTTCTTGTTCTTCACGGCTTTGTCTTCTAGGATGTCGAGTTCTTAAGGCTTAAAGAGTCTCACGCCAAGATCTTTATGATCAGAGAGATGTCTTACCTTGACAGGATCCAGAGATCTCTGAAAATCTCATCCTAGAGACTAGTTACCCTTTCCCAAACGCCATGGTAGTTTAGAGGACTAGTTAAGCCGCGTGTTTGAAATCTGAGTTCTTTGCCCTTCAATCTCATTTTCCGCCAAACGCCATGGGTCTGGAGGAGAGAATGAAGGAGTGATCCATACAACACGCCATGGATGGATCTTGTTTTGTTTTCAAGGCTTAGAGAATCTCACAAAGTGAGTAGATCTAGAGTTTTCAAACCAAGCTTGAACCTTTGAAGCCCTTGAACATGAATCTCAACCCTAGACCCTCTTTCTTAGTATTCTTACATCTCTGTTAATCATTCGCTTGCTATCTGTTCGCATCCTGGTCATTAGATTTGTTTCTGTTGAATATTTAGACGAGATCGATCATTGTTGCTCGATCTAGTGGTCGATCTTGTGGTCGATCCACTAGTCAATTTTTACAAATTCATAGCTTTGCATTTTAATCATTCTATTTATTCGTCGTGGTAGTTCACTGGTTCCTGGTATTTTTAAAATAGTTTTGCTTTGCATTTAGTCGTTGCATCTAGTTTTTAGGATTTTTATAAAACCGTTCATCATTTGCTTACCTTTACATGATCCTTGCATTCTCATTGCACTTTCTAGCTCCTAGGTTGGATTGATTCCTCTTGCACTATACTACGACTGTGTGCTGCTTGAGTTTTGATAACCTCTTGTTGCATTGCATCATTTCACATTGCAAACAACCTGTTATCAAATGGCGTCGTTACCATCTTAGGAGTGTTTAGAAACCATCGAGCTGTTTCGCGATCATGCTTTTTCACACACGTTTTCACTTTATCATTTTCATCTTTTTCTCTCTGTTCGAAGGCGATTTCGCCATTGTTAGACATTAAAGCTTTGTTATTGAATCCTTGAATCGTTTAAGTTTAAATCCATCATTTTTCATGTTTATTAGTTCATCGTTTATGCTTTGTTTGGTTTACTTAATGTGTAGTGAGTATATTATTCGGGTTTTGGGGTTGAGAGGATTCAAAGGGGTCAAAAAGGTTTTCAAAGTTTGGTGTTTTCTTGTTCTTCACGGCTTTGTCTTCTTGGATGTCGAGTTCTTAAGGCTTAAAGAGTCTCACGCCAAGATCTTTATGATCAGAGAGATGTCTTACCTTGACCGGATCCAGAGATCTCTGAAAATCTCATCCTAGAGACTAGTTACCCTTTCCCAAACGCCATGGTAGTTTAGAGGACTAGTTAAGCCGCGTGTTTGAAATCTGAGTTATTTGCCCTTCAATCTCTTTTTCCGCCAAACGCCATGGGTCGTGAGGAGAGAATGAAGGAGTGATCCATACAACACGCCATGGATGGATCTTGTTTTGTTTTCAAGGCTTAGAGAATCTCACAAAGTGAGTAGATCTAGAGTTTTCAAACCAAGCTTGAACCTTTGAAGCCCTTGAACATGAATCTCAACCCTAGACCCTCTTTCTTAGTATTCTTACATCTCTGTTAATCATTCGCTTGCTATCTGTTCGCATCCTGGTCATTAGATTTGTTTCTGTTGAATATTTAGACGAGATCGATCATTGTTGCTCGATCTAGTGGTCGATCTTGTGGTCGATCCACTAGTCAATTTTTACAAATTCATAGCTTTGCATTTTAATCATTCTGTTTATTCGTCGTGGTAGTTCACTCGTTCCTGGTATTTTTAAAATAGTTTTGTTTTGCATTTAGTCGTTGCATCTAGTTTTTAGGATTTTTATAAAACCGTTCATCATTTGCTTACCTTTACATGATCCTTGCATTCTCATTGCACTTTCTAGCTCCTAGGTTGGATTGATTCCTCTTGCACTATACTACGACTGTGTGCTGCTTGAGTTTTGATAACCTCTTGTTGCATTGCATCATTTCACATTGCAAACAACCTGTTATCAAATGGCGTCGTTACCATCTTAGGAGTGTTTAGAAACCATCGAGCTGTTTCGCGATCATGCTTTTTCACACACGTTTTCACTTTATCATTTTCATCTTTTTCTCTCTGTTCGAAGGCGATTTCGCCATTGTTAGACATTAAAGCTTTGTTATTGAATCCTTGAATCGTTTAAGTTTAAATCCATCATTTTTCATGTTTATTAGTTCATTGTTTATGCTTTGTTTGGTTTACTTAATGTGTAGTGAGTATATTATTCGGGTTTTGGGGTTGAGAGGATTCAAAGGGGTCAAAAAGGTTTTCAAAGTTTGGTGTTTTCTTGTTCTTCACGGCTTTGTCTTCTTGGATGTCGAGTTCTTAAGGCTTAAAGAGTCTCACGCCAAGATCTTTATGATCAGAGAGATGTCTTACCTTGACAGGATCCAGAGATCTCTGAAAATCTCATCCTAGAGACTAGTTACCCTTTTTCAAACGCCATGGTAGTTTAGAGGACTAGTTAAGCCGCGTGTTTGAAATCTGAGTTATTTGCCCTTCAATCTCTTTTTCCGCCAAACGCCATGGGTCGTGAGGAGAGAATGAAGGAGTGATCCATACAACACGCCATGGATGGATCTTGTTTTGTTTTCAAGGCTTAGAGAATCTCACAAAGTGAGTAGATCTAGAGTTTTCAAACCAAGCTTGAACCTTTGAAGCCCTTGAACATGAATCTCAACCCTAGACCCTCTTTCTTAGTATTCTTACATCTCTGTTAATCATTCGCTTGCTATCTGTTCGCATCCTGGTCATTAGATTTGTTTCTGTTGAATATTTAGACGAGATCGATCATTGTTGCTCGATCTAGTGGTCGATCTTGTGGTCGATCCACTAGTCAATTTTTACAAATTCATAGCTTTGCATTTTAATCATTCTGTTTATTCGTCGTGGTAGTTCACTCGTTCCTGGTATTTTTAAAATAGTTTTGCTTTGCATTTAGTCGTTGCATCTAGTTTTTAGGATTTTTACAAAACCGTTCATCATTTGCTTAGCTTTACATGATCCTTGCATTCTCATTGCACTTTCTAGCTCCTAGGTTGGATTGATTCCTCTTGCACTATACTACGACTGTGTGCTGCTTGAGTTTTGATAACCTCTTGTTGCATTGCATCATTTCACATTGCAAAAAACCTGTTATCAAATGGCGTCGTTGCCATCTTAGGAGTGTTTAGAAACCATCGAGCTGTTTGGCAATCATGCTTTTTCACACACGTTTTCACTTTATCATTTTCATCTTTTTCTCTCTGTTCGAAGGCGATTTCGCCATTGTTAGACATTAAAGCTTTGTTATTGAATCCTTGAATCGTTTAAGTTTAAATCCATCGTTTTTCATGTTTATTAGTTCATCGTTTATGCTTTGTTTGGTTTACTTAATGTGTTGTGAGTATATTATTCGGGTTTTGGGGTTGAGAGGATTCAAAGGGGTCAAAAAGGTTTTCAAAGTTTGGTGTTTTCTTGTTCTTCACGGCTTTGTCTTCTAGGATGTCGAGTTCTTAAGGCTTAAAGAGTCTCACGCCAAGATCTTTATGATCAGAGAGATGTCTTACCTTGACAGGATCCAGAGATCTCTGAAAATCTCATCCTAGAGACTAGTTACCCTTTCCTAAACGCCATGGTAGTTTAGAGGACTAGTTAAGACGCGTGTTTGAAATCTGAGTTCTTTGCCCTTCAATCTCTTTTTCCGCCAAACGCCATGGGTCGTGAGGAGAGAATGTAGGAGTGATCCATACAACACGTCATAGATGGATCTTGTTTTGTTTTCAAGGCTTAGAGAATCTCACAAAGTGAGTAGATCTAGAGTTTTCAAACCAAGCTTGAACCTTTGAAGCCCTTGAACATGAATCTCAACCCTAGACCCTCTTTCTTAGTATTCTTACACCTTTGTTAATCATTTGCTTGCTATCTGTTTGCATCCTGGTCATTAGATTTGTTTCTGTTGAATATTTAGACGAGATCGATCATTGTTGCTCGATCTAGTGGTCGATCCACTAGTCAATTTTTACAAATTCATAGCTTTGCATTTTAGTCATTCTGTTTATTCGTCGTGGTAGTTCACTCGTTCCTGGTATTTTTAAAATAGTTTTGCTTTGTATTTAGTCGTTGCATCTAGTTTTTAGGATTTTTACAAAACCGTTCATCATTTGCTTAGCTTTACATGATCCTTGCATTCTCATTGCACTTTCTAGCTCCTAGGTTGGATTGATTCCTCTTGCACTATACTACGACTGTGTGCTGCTTGAGTTTTGATAACCTCTTGTTGCATTGCATCATTTCACATTGCAAAAAACCTGTTATCAAAGGGCGTCGTTGCCATCTTAAGAGTGTTTAGAAACCATCGAGCTGTTTGGCGATCATGCTTTTTCACACACGTTTTCACTTTATCATTTTCATCTTTTTCTCTCTGTTCGAAGGCGATTTCGCCATTGTTAGACATTAAAGCTTTGTTATTGAATCTTTGAATCGTTTAAGTTTAAATCCATCGTTTTTCATGTTTATTAGTTCATCGTTTATGCTTTGTTTGGTTTACTTAATGTGTAGTGAGTATATTATTCGGGTTTTGGGGTTGAGAGGATTCAAAGGGGTCAAAAAGGTTTTCAAAGTTTTGTGTTTTCTTGTTCTTCACGGCTTTGTCTTCTAGGATGTCGAGTTCTTAAGGCTTAAAGAGTCTCACGCCAAGATCTTTATGATCAGAGAGATGTCTTACCTTGACAGGATCCAGAGATCTCTGAAAATCTCATCCTAGAGACTAGTTACCCTTTCCCAAACGCCATGGTAGTTTAGAGGACTAGTTAAGCCGCGTGTTTGAAATCTGAGTTCTTTGCCCTTCAATCTCTTTTTCTGCCAAACGCCATGGGTCTGGAGGAGAGAATGAAGGAGTGATCCATACAACTCGCCATGGATGGATCTTGTTTTGTTTTCAAGGCTTAGAGAATCTCACAAAGTGAGTAGATCTAGATTTTTCAAACCAAGCTTGAACCTTTGAAGCCCTTGAACATGAATCTCAACCCTAGACCCTCTTTCTTAGTATTCATACATCTCTGTTAATCATCCGCTTGCTATCTGTTCGCATCCTGGTCATTAGATTTGTTTCTGTTGAATATTTAGACGAGATCGATCATTGTTGCTCGATCTAGTGGTCGATCTTATGGTCGATCCACTAGTCAATTTTTACAAATTCATAGCTTTGCATTTTAATCATTCTGTTTATTCGTCGTGGTAGTTCACTCGTTCCTGGTATTTTTAAAATAGTTTTGCTTTGCATTTAGTCGTTGCATCTAGTTTTTTTAGGATTTTTACAAAACCGTTCATCATTTGCTTAGCTTTACATGATCCTTGCATTCTCATTGCACTTTCTAGCTCCTAGGTTGGATTGATTCCTCTTGCACTATACTACGACTGTGTGCTGCTTGAGTTTTGATAACCTCTTGTTGCATTGCATCATTTCACATTGCAAAAAACCTGTTATCAAATGGCGTCGTTGCCATCTTAGGAGTGTTTAGAAACCATCGAGCTGTTTGGCGATCATGCTTTTTCACACACGTTTTCACTTTATCATTTTCATCTTTTTCTCTCTGTTCGAAGGCGATTTCGCCATTGTTAGACATTAAAGCTTTGTTTTTGAATCCTTGAATCGTTTAAGTTTAAATCCATCGTTTTTCATGTTTATTAGTACATCGTTTATGCTTTGTTTGGTTTACTTAATGTGTAGTGAGTATATTATTCAGGTTTTGGGGTTGAGAGGATTCAAAGGGGTCAAAAAGGTTTTCAAAGTTTGGTGTTTTCTTGTTCTTCACGGCTTTGTCTTCTAGGATGTCGAGTTCTTAAGGCTTAAAGAGTCTCACGCCAAGATCTTTATGATCAGAGAGATGTCTTACCTTGACAGGATCCAGAGATCTCTGAAAATCTCATCCTAGAGACTAGTTACCCTTTCCCAAACGCCATGGTAGTTTAGAGGACTAGTTAAACCGCGTGTTTGAAATCTGAGTTCTTTGCCCTTCAATCTCTTTTTCCGCCAAACGCCATGCGTCTGGAGGAGAGAATGAAGGAGTGATCCATACAACACGCCATGGATGGATCTTGTTTTGTTTTCAAGGCTTAGAGAATCTCACAAAGTGAGTAGATCTAGAGTTTTCAAACCAAGCTTGAACCTTTGAAGCCCTTGAACATGAATCTCAACCCTAGACCCTCTTTCTTAGTATTCTTACATCTCTGTTAATCATTTGCTTGCTATCTGTTCGCATCCTGGTCATTAGATTTGTTTCTGTTGAATACTTAGACGAGATCGATCATTGTTGCTCGATCTAGTGGTCGATCTTGTGGTCGATCCACTAGTCAATTTTTACAAATTCATAGCTTTGCATTTTAATCATTCTGTTTATTCGTCGTGGTAGTTCACTCGTTCCTGGTATTTTTAAAATAGTTTTGCTTTGCATTTAGTCGTTGCATCTAGTTTTTAGGATTTTTACAAAACCGTTCATCATTTGCTTAGCTTTACATGATCCTTGCATTCTCATTGCACTTTCTAGCTCCTAGGTTGGATTGATTCCTCTTGCACTATACTACGACTGTGTGCTGCTTGAGTTTTGATAACCTCTTGTTGCATTGCATCATTTCACATTGCAAAAAACCTGTTATCAAATGGCGTCGTTGCCATCTTAGGAGTGTTGAGAAACCATCGAGCTTTTTGGCAATCATGCTTTTTCACACACGTTTTCACTTTATCATTTTCATCTTTTTTTCTCTGTTCGAAGGCGATTTCGCCATTGTTAGACATTAAAACTTTGTTATTGAATCTTTGAATCGTTTAAGTTTAAATCCATCGTTTTTCATGTTTATTAGTTCATCGTTTATGCATTGTTTGGTTTACTTAATGTGTAGTGAGTATATTATTCGGGTTTTAGGGTTGAGAGGATTCAAAGGGGTCAAAAAGGTTTTCAAAGTTTGATGTTTTCTTGTTCTTCACGGCTTTGTCTTCTAGGATGTCGAGTTCTTAAGGCTTGAAGAGTCTCACGCCAAGATCTTTATGATCAGAGAGATGTCTTACCTTGACAGGATCCAGAGATCTCTGAAAATCTCATCCTAGAGACTAGTTACCCTTTCCCAAACGCCATGGTAGTTTAGAGGACTAGTTAAGCCGCGTGTTTGAAATCTGAGTTCTTTGCCCTTCAATCTCTTTTTCCGCCAAACGCCATGGGTCTGGAGAAGAGAATGAAGGAGTGATCCATACAACATGCCATGGATGGATCTTGTTTTGTTTTCAAGGCTTAGAGAATCTCACAAAGTGAGTAGATCTAGAGTTTTCAAGCCAAGCTTGAACCTTTGAAGCCCTTGAACATGAATCTCAACCCTAGACCCTCTTTCTTAGTTTTCTTACATCTCCGTTAATCATTCGCTTGCTATCTGTTCGCATCCTGGTCATTAGATTTGTTTCTGTTGAATAGTTAGACGAGATCGATCATTGTTGCTCGATCTAGTGGTCGATCTTGTGGTCGATCCACTAGTCAATTTTTACAAATACATAGCTTTGCATTTTAATCATTCTGTTTATTCGTCGTGGTAGTTTACTCGTTCCTGGTATTTTTAAAATAGTTTTGCTTTGCATTTAGTCGTTGCATCTAGTTTTTAGGATTTTTACAAAACCGTTCATCATTTGCTTAGCTTTACATGATCCTTGCATTCTCATTGCACTTTCTAGCTCCTAGGTTGGATTGAGTCCTCTTGCACTATACTATGACTGTGTGCTGCTTGAGTTTTGATAACCTTTTGTTGCATTGCATCATTTCACATTGCAAAAAACCTGTTATCAAATAGCGTCGTTGCCATCTTAGGAGTGTTTAGAAACCATCGAGCTGTTTGGCGATCATGCTTTTTCACACACGTTTTCACTTTATCATTTTCATCTTTTTCTCTCTGTTCGAAGGCGATTTCGCCATTGTTAGACATTTTAAGCTTTGTTATTGAATCTTTGATTTGGTAAATTTTAAATCCATCGTTTTTCATGTTTATTAGTTCATCGTTTATGCTTTGTTTGGTTTACTTAATGTGTAGTGAGTATATTATTCGGGTTTTGGGGTTGAGAGGATTCAAAGGGGTCAAAAAGGTTTTCAAAGTTTGGTGTTTTCTTGTTCTTCACGGCTTTGTCTTCTAGGATGTCGAGTTCTTAAGGCTTAAAGAGTCTCACGCCAAGATCTTTATGATCAGAGAGATGTCTTACCTTGACAGGATCCAGAGATCTCTGAAAATCTCATCCTAGAGACTAGTTACCCTTTCCCAAACGCCATGGTAGTTTAGAGGACTAGTTAAGCCGCGTGTTTGAAATCTGAGTTCTTTGCCCTTCAATCTCTTTTTCCGCCAAACGCCATGGGTCTGGAGGAGAGAATGAAGGAGTGATCCATACAACACGCCATGGATGGATCTTGTTTTGTTTTCAAGGCTTAGAGAATCTCACAAAGTGAGTAGATCTAGAGTTTTCAAACCAAGCTTGAACCTTTGAAGCCCTTGAACATGGATCTCAACCCTAGACCCTCTTTCTTAGTATTCTTACATCTCTGTTAATCATTCGCTTGCTATCTGTTCGCATCCTGGTCATTAGATTTGTTTCTGTTGAATATTTAGACGAGATCGATCATTGTTGCTCGATCTAGTGGTCGATCTTGTGGTCGATCCACTAGTCAATTTTTACAAATTCATAGCTTTGCATTTTAATCATTCTGTTTATTCGTCGTGGTAGTTCACTCGTTCCTGGTATTTTTAAAATAGTTTTGCTTTGCATTTAGTCGTTGCATCTAGTTTTTAGGATTTTTACAAAACCGTTCATCATTTGCTTAGCTTTACATGATCCTTGCATTCTCATTGCACTTTCTAGCTCCTAGGTTGGATTGATTCCTCTTGCACTATACTACGACTGTGTGCTGCTTGAGTTTTGATAACCTCTTGTTGCATTGCATCATTTCACATTGCAAAAAACCTGTTATCAAATGGCGTCGTTGCCATCTTAGGAGTGTTTAGAAAGCATTGAGATTTGGGGTTTAGTAAAGACTAAGCCTTTCTTTTTCTTTTGGTTACTTATTTCTCTACTCTCAAAATTGTGTTTCTCAGGTACATGAATCTTCGTTCAAGGGGAGACAACAATCTACTTCAACCCTTGGACAACATTCATCAATTTGGACATTCACGACAAAGAAGAGTACGAGAGCAAGCTAGAGCTTTTGAGGAGATTGTTCAGCAAGGTTCAGTGGATTTTGAAGCAATGGATGAGCACGAGCATCCAGAGGGACCTCCTCCAGCTCACGGGGCAGTGGGAAGGGGTAATGGAAACCCCCAACACGCGGCTAGACCCCCAAGGATCATAGGAGCGGGAGATGCTCCCAATACTCATCACAATAGGTTTGGGATCACTCCTCCTCCTGTACAGAACAACAACTTTGACATTAAGCCAGGATTCATCTCAATGGTGCAAAACAATAAGTTTCACGGGCTAGCAATGGAAGATCCCTTGGAGTACCTTGATAACTTCGAGCAAGTATGTAGGATGATCAAGATTAATGGCATATCCGAAGATGCTTTTTCAAGCTGTCTTTCCATTTTCTCTTGGAGACAAGGCTAGACATTGGGAGAAGACCCTTCCATAAGGCACCATTACATCTTGGGCTGAGTGTTAGAAGGCTTTCCTTTCAAAGTTCTTCTCTAGCACCAGAACAGCAAGGTTGAGAAGTGAGATCAGCGGCTTCACTCAAAGGAACAATGAGACGTTCAATGAAGCCATGGAGCAGTTCAAGGACTATACTATACAGTGTCCTCACCACGGCTTCAGCGAAGAGACTCTTCTAAGCACTATCTACCACGGAGCTTCACCAAAGATTCGCTTGTTGCTTGACACGGCTAGTAAGGGAAACTTCCTTGGTCAAGAGGTAGAAGAGGGCATGGAGCTGACTGAGAACTTGGCACTAAGTGACGGCAACTATGCTGAAGATTACGACCGTGCACCGAGAGGTTCTGAGCTAGAGTCTCACAAGAAAGAGCTTAAATCATTGCATGAGAAGATTGATAAGCTGGTGTTGGCTAATCAGAAGCATGTTCACTTTGTTGGTGAAGCGGATGAAACCTTAGAGGAGCTTGAGTTGAGTCAAGAAGAAGCCAATTAGGTGGCGGGTCAAAACAACTACAAACCTCAAGGGTATTCACAAGGCTACAACTAGAACAACAATCTCTCATACCGTACACCAATGTCGCGAACCCTAAGGATCAAGTGTACCCTGCTCAGCAAGCAAAGCCTTTTGTACCATACAACAAAGGTTTTCAGCCGAGTGGTGGCTTCCAAGGGCAAGGGCAGAACAACTTCCAAGGACAACAGCAAGGAAACAAGGGTTATACGCCAATGTACCCTCCGGGCTTTGTTCCTTAACAGCAACCGATGCAACAACAACAAGTTGATCCTGTCCAAGCTATGTTTCAACAATTGATTCAAGGGTAAGCATCTACAAATCAGAAGTTTGCCGAGATGAACACTCGTTTAGACTCGTCTCTCACGGATTTCTCTACTCAGATCACCAACTTGAATAACAAGATCAAGCAGCTAGAGAAGGGAAAGGCGAGTACAAGCGGTCAGAATAGCTTACCGGGCAAGTGTGAGCAGAATCCCATGGAATACGCCAATGCCATTATGCTAAGGAGTGGGAAAGAGCTTGCACCTACGGTTACTCCCAAGGTCAACGAGGACGTTGTAATTCAAGAAGGGGAGGGTAAGCTTTCAGCCGATGATGAGATCAACTTTGACAATGTTTGGATTCAAGGGCCAAGGAGAGGTGAGAAAGCGGTTGTAGAGAAGAAACTGGAGCAAGCTGCTAAGGAGAAGGATGCTTATGTGCCTCCACCGTATGTACCTAAGCTAGATTTTCCTGGCCGCTTCAAGAAGCAACTCATAGAGAAGCATAGAATCTTGTTTGAGAAGCACCTTAAGGATGTAGAGATCAAGCTACCTCTCGTGGACTGCCTTGCAATGATGCCTAAATGCGCTAAATTCTTCAAAGACACGCTTGTGAAGAAGAATAAGGAAAGCAAGGAAGTGCTTGTTCTTAGTGAGGAATGTAGTGCTGTGATACACAAGGAGATAGTCCCTAAGAAGTTGGGAGACCCAGGAAGCTTCACTATACCTTGCGCTTTAGGTCCTTTGGAGCTCAAGAGTTGCCTTTGTGATCTCGGAGCTAGTATAAATCTGATGCCTCATTCCGTAGCAAAGAAACTTGGCTTTACCCGGTTCAAAGATTGTAGAATCTCGTTGGTACTAGCTGACAGGAGCGTGAGGTTACCCGTGGGTTTGCTTGAGGACTTGCCAGTGAGAATCAGCGGTGTAAACGTGCCTACGGACTTCGTTGTGTTAGAAATGGACGCAGAGCCTAAGGATCCACTCATTCTCGGTAGACCGTTCTTAGCCACCGCCGGAGCCATCATAGACGTCAAGAATGGGAAGATAGCTCTGCACTTGGATAAAGATATAAGCCTGGACTTTGATATCAATGAGGTTTTGAAGAAGCCTATGTTAGAAGGGCAAGCTTTCTACATTGAAACGTTGGATGCTTTAGCGGATGAGTTAATAGAAGAGTTGGCTCAGGAAGATCATTTGAAGCTGGCATTGACTAAGGAGCCAGGGAAGTTCGGTTACTTGGATCAGAAAACTCAGGAATACGTTAACTTGCTTGATTCAAGGAAGATTGTGCTAGAAAATGAAAGCGCTTGCCTAGAGATCGACTCCAAGATCGATGACATTACTCGATCCAAGGGTCAAATCGACAAGACAATCGAGAGCACAACTCGATCCGGTGCAACAATCGACAGTCAGATCGAGGAGGGTGATCGATCCAGGAAATCAACCGAGTCCGAGATCGAGAGAAGCCTTCCGATCAGTTTAGGGTCTAATCCGGAGATCGACCCAGTGACTCGATCTCTTACTCGATCCACATTAAATCGAGTGAGTGAATCGAGCGAAACTGCTCGATCTAGACGACATCGAGAGGCAGATCGACTTGATGACTCGATTTCAGAAGGGACAACGGTTCAAGAAAGCAGCCTCAAGGGTCATGTCTCGGGTTCTAAGGAAGGTTCCAAGGAGGAAAACAACAGCAACAGCCACAAGGATGATTGGAGCGAGCTGCTAGCCCCAAAGGTGGACCTTAAGGAGCTCCCAAAAGGGCTAAAGTATGCTTTCTTAGGGCTTAACGAAACCTATCCCGTGATTGTGAATGAAAACTTAAGTGATGATGAGTTGCACTCGCTCTTAACTGAGTTGAGAAAGTATAGGAAGGCCATTGGGTACTCTCTAAGTGACATCAAGGGCCTTTCACCAATGCTTTGCACTCATAGGATTCACTTGGATAATGAGAACGCCTCTTCTATAGATCATAAAAGGCGTTTGAATCCTAATTTGAAAGAGGTTGTTAAGAAAGAGATTATTAAGATTTTAGAGGCTGACGTGATCTATCCCATAAGTAACAGCACGTGGGTTTCTCCCGTACACGTGGTGCTTAAGAAAGGAGGGATCACGGTCATTAAGAATGACACAGATGAGCTTATACCTACTAGGACTATCACTGGGCACCGTATGTGTATTGATTATAGGAAGCTTAATCTTGCTACTAGAAAAGATCATTTTCCCTTGCTTTTTATTGATCAAATGCTTGAAAGACTTGCTAATCATCCCTACTATTGCTTTCTTGATGGATATAGTAGATTTTTCCAAATACCAATCCATCCAAATGATCAGGAGAAGACGACCTTTACATGCCCTTATGGCACCTTTGCATATTGAAGGATGCCATTCGGGTTGTGTAACGCACCGGCTACGTTTCAGCGGTGTATGATGTCGATCTTCTCCGATCTAATATAAGAGATGGTAGAGGTATTTATAGATGACTTCTCGGTCTATGGTGCGTCCTTTTCTGCGTGTTTGTTGAATCTTTGCAAGGTACTAAAGCCTTGTGAGGAGACAAACTTGGTCCTTAATTGGGAGAAATGCCACCTAATGGTGAAGGAAGGGATCGTGCTTGGCCATAAGATATCAGAGAAGGGCATTGAGGTTGATAAGGCTAAGGTTGAGGTTATGATAAGTCTCGAGCCGCCGGTTAATGTTAAAGGAGTGAGGAGTTTCTTGGGACACGCTGGCTTCTACAGGCGCTTCATCAAGGATTTCTCTAAGATTGCACGCCCTCTTACACGGCTGTTGTGCAAGGAAGCTGATTTTGTCTTTGATGAGGAGTGTTTGCAAGCTTTCGTGACCATCAAGGAAGCTCTAGTATCTGTGCCTATAGTGCAAGCACCAGATAGATAAGAAGCTGCACGTGATCTACTATGCTTCAAGAACCTTGGATGACACGCAAACAAGGTACACTACCACGGAGAAGGAGCTATTGGCAGTAGTGTTTGACTTTGAGAAGTTCCGGTCATACCTCGTGGGTTCCAAGGCCATTGTCTACACAGATCACGCGGCTTTGCGGTATATCTATTCCAAGAAGGACACTAAGCCGAGGCTTTTGAGATGGATTCTTCTTCTTCAGGAGTTTGACATGGAGATCAAAGACAAGAAAGGGATAGAGAACGGCGTTGTTGATTAAGAATCAACGAGTCTCTCTCGGTTAAGAATCAACGAGTCTCTACCTTTAGATGACTCTCTCCCCGAGGAACAACTCATGGCGATCACTACGGCTGTTTGTGGGAACCTAGAAGGGCGGTTTGAGGATGTTCTGAGCTTCAAAGAGGAGGATCTCCCTTGGTACGCGGATATTGTGAACTACTTGGCGTGTGGGGAAGAGCCTTCGCATCTTGACAACTACCATAGGAAGAAGTTCATGAGGGACGTGAGCCTCTACTATTGGGACGAACCCTATTTATACAAGAGAGGTGTTGACAGCTTATACAGAAGATGTGTGACAAAGGAGGAGGCAAGAGATATCATCTTTCATTGCCATGGCTCTTTGTATGGCGGGGACTTTGCTTCGTTCAAAAACCGCCACTAAGGTCTTACAAGCCGGCTTCTGGTGGCCGCCCATCTTCAAAGACACCCATGAGTTCGTGATGAGTTGCGAAGCTTGTCAAAGAGCAGGGAATATCACTAAGAGGAACGAGATGCCTCAAGTTCCCATCTTTGACGTAGACGTCTTTGACGCGTGGGGCATAGACTTCATGGGGCCGTTTCCTTCTTCCTACGGCAACAAGTTTATTTTGGTAGCTGTTGATTACGTCTCTAAATGGGTTGAGGCCATTGCTTCCCCTACAAACGATTCTAAGGTGGTGATCAAGCTCTTTAAGAGCATCATTTTCCCGAGGTTTGGAGTACCCAAGGTTGTGATAAGCGACGGAGGAAGCCATTTAACTAACAAGCTGTTTGAAAATCTTCTAAGGAAGTATGGCGTGAAGCACAAGGTAGCTACGCCTTACCATCCTCAAACGAGTGGCCAAGTGGAGGTCTCTAACCGACAGATCAAGGCAATACTCGAGAGAACAGTTGGGACTACTCGGAAGGATTGGGCAGTGAAGTTAGATGACGCTTTGTGGGCTTACCGGACTGCTTTCAAAACGCCCATTGGTACTACTCCTTTCACTCTTCTCTACGGCAAAGGATGTCACCTCCCCGTTGAGCTGGAACATAAGGCGTTGTGGGCTGTGAAGCGGCTGAATTTTGATATGAAGACGGCTCAGGAGAAGCATGTGATCCAGTTGCACGAGCTTGATGAGCTAAGGCTGGATGCTTACGAAAGCGCTAGGATCTACAAGGAGCGTACTAAGGCTGCTCACGACAAGAAGTTGGTACCTAAGGAGCTTAAGGAAGGGAGTTTGGTGTTGCTTTACAACTCAAGGCTCAAGCTCTTTCCAGGGAAGCTGAAATCACGATGGAGCGGTCCGTATGAAATCAAGGAGGTATTACCCTACGGAACTGTCACGTTGGTAGGCAAGAGTGGGAATGCATTCACAGTGAACGGACACAGAGTTAAGCCATACATGGCGAGTGCATTTGACAAGGAGAGCACCTCAATGCATCTCCAAGACCCCCCATCTGCCTAAACCAAGTAAAGTCTAGCTAAAGACGTTAAAGAAAGCACACTTGGGAGGCATTCCCATGTTTATCCTGTATATATTCTTGCTTTATTTCTTTTCCAGTTTTATGTTTTTATCTTCTGAGTGTGTAGGAACAAGTATGAGGGATTGCAAGCCATGATCTTAGATCCAAAAGGAGTAAGAAGGGGCAAGTATACGCTAGAGATCGAGTGCTAGATCGACTCGTCCTGGCTCGATCTTTGCTAGATCGAGCTAGTGAATCGAGAGGAGTCAGTCGATCTAGACGAGATCGAGTAGACAGATCGTGTGACACAGTCGATCACGAGAGGACGAACACCCTGTACGTTTAGCCTGAAAAGCAAACGAGAGGTGGATCGACTGAGTCACTCGATTCTCAAGGATAGATCGAATAGTCTACTCGATCTGCCACTCGATCCAAGCTTAAATCGATCCCTGAATCGAGAACGTGGCTAGATCATGAGGACTTAGCCGTCGTGCCAAAAATTCAAGGAACGAGAGGTGTTATCAATCCAAGATTCGATTCAATTCGAACCGAGTCCCAGATCGAGCAACCCTCTTGATCCACGCCATTATGGGCATGAGATCGAGTCCTAGATCGACCAAAAGGACTCGATCTCGTGCCGAGGTAATATTTTCTTTTCCCTCTCTTCCTCTTTCCCTCCGGTTTTTTTAATTCAAAAAGTGGTCAAGGCAAGCATCTTTGACCATGAAAGATGTGCCTTGACCACAGCTTTTGTCAGAAAACCACTTCTTTTTACCCATGGTTTTATGTTGTTGGCCTTTAAATGTTTTCAACCACTCTCACACTATCTCATTCTTGTTTTCTCGAGTTGTTAAGCAAAAAGAGAGTGTGAGTTCTTGTTTTCTAAAGGCTAACAGGCATCTTTTTCAATCTTTGCAAAGCTATTTTCGAAATCTTTAAGAAAATCTTTAAGAAAATATCTTTTTTATTCGCTTTGATTGTTTTAGATGCTAGGGCGATTTTAAATTTTTAAAAATAGCTTGATAATAGGAAAAATTCTAGATTTCTCTCTACCTCTAGATTTGATTCTCTATTATTTTGCTATAATTCTTATAAATCCCCCAAAATTCTAGGGTATTAGTTATAGCTTTTCTTCTTTGCTTCTCTTTTTCTCTCATTATATCGCTGAATTGCTCATTGTTTTGCTTGAGAAACTTGTTTCAGGCACAATGGCTCCCAAAAGAACGAGAGAAGAGACAGCACAAGAGGGAGGAAACCAAGAAGTGGCTGTTCAGGAGAGGGTTCGTTGGAATAAAGATGAGAAACGAGACAAGGAACGGCTTCAAAGGCTGAGGTTCGAGGCGACTAAGTTTGCGGACAGAGGATTGCTGGCCAAGATGGGGATTCTAGGAGATGTTGATCAACTCCTCCAGAAGATAGGGCTGAGGTGTTTGTCACGGATGGATTGCCCAACCTTTCCTGAAGTGACAATCGACTTCCTTGCCACTTTGGAGTTTGCGTACGAGAATCCTAGCGTCCCAATTCCTTCTCAAGACCGCCTCTCCTTCAAGATAAAGCGCCAAGCCTTCAGTCTCTCAATCCCCGAGCTTTGCCAAGCTTATGGCCTCGATGCAGATGCCACGAAAGTGGAGTTTCCCTCCTTCACTCAAGCGAACGATTTTTGGGATCTCATCGCCAATGACTATTACAAGGCGAATATCGCGAAGATCAAGAGAGTGAGGAACCCGGTGCTACGTTATACCTTAAAGCTGATGGCCAACACTTTTAGTGGTCGGTCCGTAGCCCCCACGGTGTCCAAGACGGAGCTTTGCTTCTTGTTCCAAAGCCTTAAGCATCTCCTTTGTGATCCGGATGAGAACGATGAGCCGTTGGAAGACCAGCTCGGAGATGACGAGAAATATGGGTGCATCCTCGCCGCTTCATTGGTCAAATACAAGGCATATGCCTTGAGATGCAAGGCGAGCTCGTCACTCTTTAGCGGTTTCCTTACTCCCTTGTTCGTGCAAGCCGGCGTGCCGCTTCAGAACTTCACTCCCGTTCCGGATAGAGCCTTCATGGACGAGACGTATCTGCGGAATACTGATAGCTTGGGACACACGCCAGCCGAGGGCTTCTTTGAGTACTTGTTCGTTGATGAGGAGAAGGAGCAGAGGACATGCATCTTGCCAAACCAAACTGAGACCGAGCTATTGGGCATTGGGAACATCGAGTTTCTCCCGAGTATAGAGGAGTGCTTTGCTCCTCTAGGAGCCACAGCAACAATTCAGCAAGCTACTCGCCCAAGATCAGAGTCTCCAGCCACGGATGATGAGATGCCCGAAGCCTTTGTCCTCCCTAAGCTAGACTTTGAGCTGCGGACCAAGACAGAAAAGTTCTTTGCTTCTGTTGTGGAGATGCAAAGGAAGATCAACAAGTGGCAGAGCAAAGTCATCAAGAAGCTTTCCAAGAAGGTCAAAGCGCTTCAAAGAGGTTCACCAAAGCAGGCTGCGAGTGAGGAGGTTCAACAGCCCGAGAAGAGAAGGCTTTCAACCGGTGGAGTTGTTAAGCGCGAGACTCAAGGCAGCAACATTCAGCCGGCGCGTCTCTCTCTCCAAGAGCCAGGCTCCAAAGGCAAAGCCATAGTATCTAGCTATTCTGGAACATCCTTAAGTTCCAGCCGAGACTAGACCCGAGGTAACAACAACCTTCCATTGTATATACCGTTCATGTTTTCCTGCTTTTTGCTTTGTGTTTTGAGCTCTCTCGAAAATGTTTGCCACTGGGACGGTGTCATTTAAGTTCGGGGGAGTATGTGTGTGGTTTGACATGTTTATTTTGATCTTATTTTATCTTTGCATCCCTTGAGTCTTGCATACATCTAAGGCATATAAAAGAAAAGGAAAAAAATTGGTAAAATTTTTTAAAATTTTCAAAAAAATTCATGTAGTTGCATTCATCTTGTTAAACATTTTAAGATTGAGTCTAGAATTTTTAAGAATCTAGGTTGTTTACATTTGCATAAGGGGTTAAAGTTTTCTTAAAAAGGTGTTTTAAGCTCATGAATAGTTTCAATATCCTAGTTATTAGTTCTCTAATGCTTTGCTCACACTTTGAAAGTAAGTTCTTACCATGCTTGGATCACTTGTTTTGATTTTCGTGACTTGAATTGAACTCTCATGATTTGAAACTTGTCCTAATAAGTGAGAACTCTAATTTGAATTTTTAAATATCATTCTTATGCACTTGAAAATGAACACATGGATCTTAAAAATATTTAGGCTCTCTTCCTCCTTTTACCACTCTTTGTGAGCCTAAGTAGAACTTCCACCTTGACCCTTACCTTTCTTTGATGCCAAGTTTTCGTGTGCGACATCATTGTGAGGCCTCTTTTGGTTTGAACTTAGCATAACGTGTTACGTTTAGGCGATATGATTAGGTTCTCATATGATTGCTAGCTTCGCATTTTGAAGCTAGATGTAGGCTTAGGATAAGTTTGGGGGATCAATGGGATTGCTTTCATGTTTATATGCTTTCGGTTTCAAAAGAGTTTGGTATTTGAAGTGAACAAAAGGTTTTAAGTGAAAGGTTTTGTGTTTAAAATGTATAATGCTCTAATAATTTCAGAAGATAGCTCTCTGAAAAGAAAAGAAAAAAGAGCCTAAGTGCCAAAATAAAAAGAAAAGAAAAAGAAAGAAAAAATAATAAGAGAGCTATCAATAAGAAAGAAATAAGGAGCCTAATATTTTCAGACCTTTTCTTTAGCCTAAAAGAGTTACGATGTTTTCTATTTTGATTTGGGGTTTGCTAAGCTTTTGCTTTGGAGATAAGGATAGATTTTAAGAGGGTGAGTGAGCTAAAAAGAAAGAAAATGAGAGGGGTTTTAGGATCATTCTTAGCTTGCATGGGTAGATGAGAATCTGATCATGTATGCATTAATTGCCTTTACCTTTAGCATTATGCATAAAGTTCTTACCATTTTCGAGAGAAACCCTTGCTTAAAATAAACCCTCTTTAAAATGAGATCATTCTATGCTCATAGCCTTTACCCTTAGCCAAATGTGTTTTGCTTTAAAGTGCATAAGTTTAATCATGGTTCGGTCATTAATGAATGTTAAAGGATGAGTTTCTTTGATTGTTTGGTCTAGGAGAGTCATGATTTGAAATTCTTTGTGTGATGAGTATGACTAAGTTCTTTGGAGTATGAGCATGTGTACTGCATTTTAGAACTAGTAACTAGGACGTTGAGATTTATTCATTTGAAAAATACCTTTGCAAGAAGCTTAAACCCCCGTTTGTTTTAAAACCTCTCTCCCTTCTTTATTTTTGTTTGCTTGAGGGCAAGCAAAATGTAAGTTTGGGGAAGTTGATATTGTGCATATTTCATGTATTTTGCATACATATAAGTTAGTTTCTCACGCATATACATTGCATTTTAGGCTAGTTTGTATCACTTTAGGTCCTAGAGTGTTCTTACACCAGCATATGCATGTTTCTTGCATTTTGCATCGCATACATGATGTTTTCGGCTACTTTGGAGTCTTGGAGGGTTCGTGGACATGCTAAGACTCGTGAGGAGGTTCGTGGGAACTTGGAGAATTCAGGAATGCTTGCTAAGGACCAGAGATCGAGAAGCGGATCGAGCATGGCCGGTCAATCTAGACGAGATCGATCAGAAGATCGAGTAGTTCATCCGATCCAAGAGAACTGATCGAGACGGAGATCGAGTGAAGCGATCGATCAAGGAGTGCGGACGTAAATGACGCCATGTAGAGTGAGAGTCGGATCGAGTCCACCACTCGATCCACCAAAGATCGACTCCAAGATTGAACGAAGCACTCGATCCACCGAAGAAGATCGAGACACAGATCGAGCTGAAGGCACGATGTCCGAAGATGATCGAGCGAGATGCTCGATCTCGAAGTCGATCTCAGTGCACTTTAACCGTTTTTGGCCTGTTTGGCCTATTTCGGGAAGGCGGCGTTCATGCTTTTTCACACACATTTTCACTTTATCATTTTCATCTTTTTCTCTCTGTTCGAAGGAGATTTCGCCATTGTTAGACATTAAAGCTTTGTTATTGAATCTTTGAATCGTTTAAGTTTAAATCCATCGTTTTTCATGTTTATTAGTTCATCGTTTATGCTTTGTTTGGTTTACTTAATGTGTAGTGAGTATATTATTCGGGTTTTGGGATTGAGAGGGTTCAAAGGGGTCGAAAAGGTTTTCAAAGTTTGGTGTTTTCTTGTTCTTCACGGCTTTGTCTTCTAGGATGTCGAGTTCTTAAGGCTTAAAGAGTCTCACGCCAAGATCTTTATGATCAGAGAGATGTCTTACCTTGACAGGATCCAGAGATCTCTGAAAATCGCATCCTAGAGACTAGTTACCCTTTCCCAAACGCCATGGTAGTTTAGGGGACTAGTTAAGCCGCGTGTTTGAAATCTGAGTTCTTTGCCCTTCAATCTCTTTTTCTGCCAAACGCCATGGGTCTGGAGGAGAGAATGAAGGTGTGATCCATACCACACGCTATGGATGGATCTTGTTTTGTTTTCAAGGCTTAGAGAATCTCACAAAGTGAGTAGATCTAGAGTTTTCAAACCAAGCTTGAACCTTTGAAACCCTTGAACATGAATCCAACCCTAGACCCTCTTTCTTAGTATTTTTACATCTCTATTAATCATTCGCTTGCTATCTGTTCGCATCCTGGTCATTAGATTTGTTTCTGTTGAACATTTAGATGAGATCTATCGTTGTTGCTCGATCTAGTGGTCGATCTTGTGGTCGATCCACTAGTCGATTTTTATAAATTCATAGCTTTGCATTTTAATCATTCTGTTTGTTCGTCGTGGTAGTTCACTCGTTCCTGGTATTTTTAAAATAGTTTTGCTTTGCATTTAGTCGTTGCATCTAGTTTTTTGGATTTTTACAAAACCGTTCATCATTTGCTTAGCTTTACATGATCCTTGCATTCTCATTGCACTTTCTAGCTCCTAGGTTGGATTGATTCCTCTTGCACTATACTACGACTGTGTGCTGCTTGAGTTTTGATAACCTCTTGTTGCATTGCATCATTTCACATTGCAAAAAACCTGTTATCAAGTATCTGAAAGGAGCCTGAGTATCCATCTAGGAAGCAGTAATACTGGTGATTTGCCAGCCTCTCTAGCATCTGATCGATGAAAAGCAGAGGGAAGTGATCTTTCCTGGTGGCTGCATTCAGCTTCCTGTAGTCTATACACATCCATTGTCCAGTCACTGTTCTGGTAGGAATCAGCTCATCCTTATCATTCTTCACCACTGGGACTCGTCCTTTCTTAGGAACCACATGAACCAGACTGACCCAGGCGCTGTCAGATATGAGATAGATGATCCCAGCTTGCAGCAGCTTCATGGTCTCCTTCTTGACAACATTCTGCAGGTTAGGATTCAGCCTCCTCTGATGCTCCACTGATGATTTCGATTCATCCTCCAGGTGTATCCTATGCATGCACACGTCTGGAGAGATGTCTGAAATATCATCAAGAGAATAGCCAAGATCTTTGCGAAATCAGCGCAACTTACTTAGAAAAAGGGTGAGCTCTGCATTGTTCAATGAAATATTAATAATGACAGGAAAAGTGGAGTTCTCTCCAAAGAAGGCGTACCATATCCCTGCAGGGAGCTGTTTGAGCTCAATTTTTGGTGCTTTGGCTGCACTCTAATCGCCCATTATAGCAGCTTTCGCAGAGGTGCTGACTAGCTCCTCTTGTGCAACCAGTTGTATGACTTGTGCAGTAGCATCCATCATCTTTACATACCCAGTAGCAGCTGCATCCAGATGTTCAGCCTCTGCTGTAGAAGTGGTCAACGCCCTCTCTAACGGATCTTCTGGACTCACCTCTTAGAAGATCTGCTCAGCAAGGTTGGTGAGAACATCCACATAAAATGTGTGTATGGTTGGTCTCTTTATCAGCTTGTCCATTTCGAAATTTATCACCAAGTCACCTACATTCAGCTCAATTCTTCCTTTCCTGACATCTATGATGGCTCTAACAGTGGCCAGGAAGGGTCTGCCAAGAATTAGAGGATCTTTGGGTTTTTCTCGATACTCCAGAACGATAAAGTCAGTGGGAATCATACAAACTCCCACTTTGATAGCCACATCCTCTATCACATCTTCGGAGACTCTGACTGATCTATCAGCTAGGACAAGAGATATCCTAGTAGCTTTAAAATCGGTCATCCCTAAACTCTTGGCAACATAATGAGGCATCAGGTTCACACTAGAACTAAGATCACACAATGATCTTTCAAACCTGTCTAAAAAGATGGTGCAGTCTAAAACAAAGCTTCCATGGTCTGAAAGCTTCTCAGGTACTCTGTTCTGAATCACTGCACTAACCTGTTCATTGATCATCATGGCTCCCTGTTCCAGACTCAAGTTGTTGGTGACCATTCTCTTCACATATCTCCTAATAACAGGAGTAATCCTCACAGCATCAATCAAGGGGATTTCAATCACCAGCTTGTCCATAATAGCCTTGCATTTAGCATCTCCAAGCTCCTGTTTAGACTTCTTAGGATACTTAGGATAGGGTATCTTAGGCTTATACACCGTCTCCTTAGCATTGTTTGCAGTCTCAGGCGAAATAGCTGTGGTTCGGGGTTGGTGACGAGCGTCACCCTTCTGGTGACGATCGTCACTGGTCAGTGATGAGTCCTTGGTGCCGAACCCTCTTGTCACCACTCCGTCAAACTGATTAATTTTCATTTGTAAAGTGGGTGACGAGCAACACCCATCAGGGGTGACAGTCGTCACTCCTTCGTTCTCAGCAGGAATTTCATCATCTTCAACTTCTTGAAGTTCCACGATTTCCTCTGCACTCAAGCCCTTCTTCAACACTGGTTGAAGGTTTCTTCCACTCATAAGTGTAATGGCATTCACATGGTGCTTGAGATTAGTATCTGTCATTCCAGGAAGGAATCCCTCTTGCCATTGAACAGCTCCTGCAGTTTGAGCAACTTGAGTGTCCAGCTTCTTCATGTGAGAGTTCTGACTCTCAATTTTTCCATTCAGGTCCTGATACAGTGAATCTATCTTGCCATTGAAGTCCACAGTCATCTTCTGATGTCCTTCTAGGATCTGTTCCAACATAGCTTACATCTTGTTGTCTTGTGCAGGTGCAGTTTGATAGGAAGAATAACCTTAATTCATGTTGAAGTTGCTGCTGTTCTGGTATGGTTTCTGAAACTCAGTCTTCTGGAACTGTAACTTTGGAGTGTAACCAGGAGAATTCTGGTTTTCTTTGAAGGTTCTCTTATGATTGTTGCCATTGTAACCTCTGTTCCACTACTGATTCCCAGACCTTTGATTCTGAAAACCTCCTGCATTGATGAAATTAACATCCTCCTGCTCACTCTCTTCAGGATTTTTGAAAGTTTCCTCTTCTGCAGCAAACTGAACTGATTTCTTTCCCGCCATAAGGTTATGCATGCTGTCTAACATGGCCTTGACCTCAGCGATTTGGTTTCCATCATTCACACCAACTTGTTTCATCCTTTGAAAATCAGCATTCTTGGTGATGTTACTGGATGTCAAGTTTTCAATCAAAGTGATTGCATCTATTGGAAGGTTTGTGTTGAAGTTTCCACTACTAGCCACATCTAACGCCATCTGGTACTTCCAATCCACTCCTCTGAAGAAAATTCCAAGAAGCTGCACCTGATTGAAACCATGATGAGGACAGTCCCTCTGATAGGACTTGAATCTTAACCAGGAAGCCTTAAAAGCTTCAGTGGGTCCATGGGAGAATGAAGAATTTTCGTTCTCAACTCTTCTAACCCTGCATCATCATAGAAGTTGTTCATAAAAGTGTTCTTGGTCTCTTCCCAAGTAGTCAGCGATCCAGGCTCAAGTTGCTTCAGCTATTAAGCTGCATCTCCTCCAAGAGAGTAGGGGAACGACTTGCAGAACAGGAAGCCATTGCTGACTCCATTGGCAATGATTCTTGAAGCTTAATCCTCAAACATCTCTATGTGGTCCATATGGTGCTCATGTGGCAAGCCATGAAAAGGATGCTGGCTCACCAGCTGATAAAAGGCAGGCTTGAGCTCAAAATCGTTTCTCTGGAATGCAAAAGGGCGGATTGCAGCTCTGTTGGCATAAAACTGGTCAGGTATGTTGTAATCTCCCAGAGTCCGCTGAACAAAACGCCCAGCAGCGTTTACAGCATCATTTGCAGCTTGTTGTGCTTCAATAATGCTATGACCTGCAAAGACTCTACTAGGACTCTAAAAAGACCAAAAAGACTTAATAAAAAAGACTTATACCATGGTTAAAAACAATAAAAACCATAATATATCACCCTTCATCCTCATCCTCCACATCAAAATCTCTCACTGTACTTATGTTCCTGACTTTGCTAGGTCTCATCAAAAGCGGATCATTCCTTAGATCATATAAGTCATCTTCACTTGGCATGAATCGGATGTTCTTAAAAGAAGTGAAGCTTGTTAAGCTTTGCTTGGGCAGTAGGATCTTCTTCTTCTCTTCATCTAGGTATATTATGTCTCCATAGCTCCAGAGAGGTAACCGATCTACTTAAGATAAGGGACATCAATGAAACTGATAGGCATATTATGTCTCCATAGCTCCAGAGAGGTAACCGATCTTCTCAAGATAAGGGACATCAATGAAACACATCCCAATATCTGGTTTTCCAACTTGAACGCCAGCTCCTAGTAGGATGGGTATGATCAAGCCTCCAATGGCTAGCTTGGGTTTCTTATCAGTGGTGTTTAAGGCCCACTGCTGGCTAGAGAGAAACTGCTTCGTGATAATGGTAATGAGCCCCACTCTTAAACGCTCACCAGCAATCTTTCCATGCCTTGTCTCCACCAAAATGTTCATCAAACCCTTCACTAACAAACCCATCTCTTCTTCCTTAACCATGTTATGTTCTTTCCTGTAGAATAGACTACTTGTGATCACACAGTGGACATATCTGATGGCAGGATGTCGAATGCTTGCACTCCTCAGATGCCTTGCTTTGTACACGCCATTTGCTATCTCTTCCCACACTTGCTTGAGTTCATTAGTCTTGAAAGTCATGGACTGAGCTCTTGTGCCTTCAGCGAATCCAAAAATACCCTCCAGCACAGTGAATCCAAGTGTATACCACACCTTGCTAGCCCTGAACTTGATGAAGCCATTGCCAAACTCTTCCTTACCTTCATCATACTCCTCATTAAAGTGAAAGAAGTACACTTTAAGGCTTGCAAGGAACTCACATGACAACCTGCTTGTGAGTTGGATATCCAAGGCTGGTAAACCTTTCAAGACCAATTTTGATCAGCAGTTAATCCACTTCAGCCTTGATTCCCAGGTCAGTTAACATACCAGAAGAAGCATACAATGTGGGAGCAAAATCAACTTTCCTCATTGCTCTAAGGTAATTTTTGAGCTTTAGAGGTCCATTGGGATACTGCTCCTCTTCAAAAACCAGCCTCTTGCCTTCAGCTTTGTCTCTTTCTTGCTCGCTTGAAATCAAAACCAGTTCATTCCATCTGCTGCTTGACATTGTTCCCGAAAACACAAAGCTTATACCACAAATTAGTGTTCATTTCCTTGGAGCACTGTTCAGTAAAATAATTTTCTAAAATCAAGCAGACTTAGAAATATTCCACAAATATTCATATTGAATACCAACAAACAGAGATGAATTTAGAAAAACTTTTCAGCTCCAAAAGGTAAACACAATTAAAATTCAAATCTAAGAAATAACAAACAACAATTTATCCGAAAAATCAAGTTTATGCATCAATAAGTCATCTTCTCTCCGTCAAATTATGAATAAATGTTCAGACATTATTGTTACTCAATTATCAAGCATTTGAATGGCAAACATGAAGGAAAAACAATAACATGCAAAGATTTGGCCTAGATCTAAGCAATATGCAAGATTAAAAACTATAAAAAGCCTTTCCAACACTTAAACCATAAACATTCAAGCAAGATATGCAACAATGGCGACATGAAATTAAAATAACAATCTCAAGCATACAAAACAGTTTCGAAAAGCATTCGAATGCATCCTATCTCATCTTACAACTGTTAAAGACCAAAATTGGTAAACTCTAGCTATTTTTACCTTCAACCTTAAAAAGACTTGAAAGAATTGATAAGAGAGAATGAAAAAGAGAGAAAATGCTTTGTAGAAATGAAATAGAAGCTTAGCTCAAGATGCCTAAACGTGTGGAGAGAAGAGAAATTTGCAACTTTTAAAGAGATAAAGAAAAATATGATCTTTTAATAGAATAATGCAAGAGAATCTTTTCCAAAATTTAAAAATGGCAAAAAAAGAGAAAAAGAAACTTTTTTACCTGCACCAGGGTTCACATGCTGGTTTTACTCGGTTAAACCAAGTAAAAATTTGAAATTTATTTTACAAGGTTCATATCGAGTAAACACTCAATATGGTACCCCGGTGTGTACCTTTTCGGGGACATCGGGTCATGTGACTCGGCTATCAAGCTGCTGCTCCTCGCGAGTTCTTTGAACTGATTAGCTTCTTCTCTGGGACATCTTCCATCTAGCAAAACCAAAGGATGTCTTGCTCGATGTTGTTGCTCAACGTGGGGGAAGCACTTCTTTTGCTAGAATTTTCCCTTGGGCAGTCGCATAGGCATTGTCCAGACCCTCGTCGTGGCTCAAACATTCTGCATCGAGCAGAGTAGTAGTGGTTCTGCTCGATGTTACTCCTCGACATGGCCTCCGTCTTCATTTGAGTGGTGTCCTCCGAGGAAATAGGGGAATGCTGGCAATTTGCAACTCCATGACAAGCATCAAGCAAACTTATGGATGTTGTTGCTTGTGTGCTGGGGTACTCATCGGTGAAACGCGTATTGGCTTCGGTCCCAGGCGTGAAACACCAGGGAATCTTCATATCGGGCAAAACAGAGGTGTTTTGCTCGATGTACGTCATCTCCTACCTGGTGTAATCGCCATCGGGCTTCCTCCTCAATGTACGATTTGGCTGCTCGGTGTACGGTTTGGGCGATTGCATCGAGCAAGGTTTGAAAGGTTTTGCTCGATGCAACTACCTCGGTGTAATCTCCCCCGTGCAATTTGCTTTATGTGCGTCTCCCTTTCGTCGGTGTATGGACTGTGGTTCCTTGGGCGATTTCATCGAGCAGAGTTTTGCAGGTTCTGCTCGATGCATTTACCCCGGTGCAATCTCCCTCGTGTAATTTGCTCGACGTACGGACTACATCTTCGACGATATGACATGTATCTGGCAAAATATACAAAGGTCCTGCCTGATATATCACCCCGATACAGAAACAGAGTCTTCTTCTCTTGGATTTGAACACCCTACACAGCTTGTAACTTAATCTTTGACTCCTGAAACACTTGATAAACACATTAATAATCAAAGAAAGCTAATATATACAAGAATAGTCATGGGGTTACCTCTCAAGTGTGCTTGTTTTAAGTCATTAAGCTTGACTTTGATGATTGGTGATATATCATGGTTTTTATGGTTTTTAACCATGGTATAAGTCCTTTTTATTGAGTCTTTTTGATCTTTTTAGAGCCCTAGTAGAGTTTTTGCAGGTTATAGCATGTCTAGAGCATAATTGGAGATATTGAAGCCTTTTGGATCATTGCAAGATGAAGCCACAAAGTGTGCAACTCGAGAAGAAAAGTATGGATTTGGGTGACGCTCGTCACCACCTATGGTGACGCTCGTCACCCATAGAGGAAGGGTCGTGGCCTGGTTTTTAAAAGATTGGGAAGAATGAGCAGTTTTGTCCCAGAAGTTCTAGTATTTGAAAAAAGGACCCAGATCGTGTTTTAGCTTGTATATTTGGTTTTTCAGCCATTATTTTGGCAGATATCTTGTATCTTATTCTTTTTGAGAGCTTGAGAGATAGATTTGTAGCAGAGCTTTTGGAGAGACAAATCAGACTCCTTCAGAGCAGATTTCGAACTCCTTTATTTATATTTCTTATTTCTTTTATGCAATCTATTCTTTTCATGATGTTTGTTTCATTCACCAAGTGTGAGTAGTTTCTTACTTAAGTTAGGGCTTTC
The DNA here is from genome assembly GCA_911865555.2 of Thlaspi arvense. NCBI lineage: Eukaryota > Viridiplantae > Streptophyta > Magnoliopsida > Brassicales > Brassicaceae > Thlaspi > Thlaspi arvense. The sequence continues at coordinate 50,709,380 of OU466862.2, forward strand.
CAAAGGTTGAAGAAGAGGTTGTAGAATTGATAAACTTATAGGAAATCCATTGGTTCATCATATGTGCTTGCATTCATATCGATTTCTTAGACACATCATCTGGATTTCGAAACCCTATGTTGTTTGATAGATGTGAGATTATTATTAATCACCTGAACTAGTACTAGATGAGCAAAACGCCCTAGTGCAAAGAGATTTGGCTTAGGAGTTTTGTGAACAATTGAACCTGATCATTACTGCATGTTTAGGTTGTTTGGATTTGCAAAGAGATTTGAAACTCTGTGATTTAAGCATAGTTAGCTTCTGCAATGAGAATTGATTAGTTATATCTTTGCGATTCATGTTCAAGACGGTTTTAATTCACTCCTGATTACATGCATTCTACACTCTCGGATTCAACATGCGAATTGTCCTGACTTAGCGCCTTTAGCTTTTTGAACTTTAAGAACAAGCATAAAACGCCCACTTGCATTTATTTTACTGTTTCGCATTACATTCATTACTTATTGCTTAGCTTAATCCAAACATGAACTTTTTAGTGTAGTTTACTTACTCCATTGGGATTCGTTAACCCCTTGTACTACAACTGCTTTGATGTGCACTTGCAGTAGTTTTATTTGGGTAAAACCTGAGCCCTATCAAGTTTTTGGCGCCGTTGCCGGGGAGTAATAGCTGCCTATCGATTTTTAGTATTAGGATTTTGTCTAAGTTTTAAATTTGTTTACTAACTTTCTGCTACTTTTCTTTGTGCTGGTTTCAGGTGTATGCCTAATCGCAGTACCAGAAGCAACAAGGAGAAGGAGCTTTTGACCTTAGGCATTGACGAGCTAGCTAAGTTGGAAAGGACCATCAGGAAAGCTAAGAAGCAATCTACAATGGTTAATCCGCTGATCTTGGTTGAAGATGCAGAAGGTCACTTGGTTGACAGAGAGGGAAACAAGAGGAATGAAGAAGGGCAGAGACTGGATCAGGATGGGAATGTCATTGCTGAACAGCAGATTCAGCAAGCTCCAGATGAAGCTGTAAACGTTGCTGGCCGTTTTGTGCAGAGGACTTTAGGAGACTACAACAGACCTGATCAGTTTTATGCCAACAGGGCTGCAATCCGCCCTTCTGCTTTCCAGAGGAACGATTTTGAGCTTAAGCCTTCTTATTATCAGTTGGTGGGACAGCATCTATTCCATTGCTTACCTCCTGAGAATCCTATGGACCACATTAAGAGGTTTGAGGATTTGGGTTCAAGTGTCAAAGCTAATGGACTTAGCAATGACTTTCTGTTCTGCAAGCTTTTCCCTTACTCTCTTAGAGGAGATGCTGCATATTGGCTGAAGCAACTGGAGCCTGCTTTGCTGACCACTTGGGAAGACACTAAGAATGCTTTTCTGAACAACTTCTATAATGATGCCAGATCAGAAGACTTGAGGACGAAAATTGCATCCTTTACACAAGGTCCCACTAAAGCTTTTAAAGCTTCTTGGTTGAGGTTCAAGTCTTATCAAAGGGACTGTCCTCATCATGGCTTTAATCAGGTGAAACTGCTTGGTATCTTCTTCAAAGGCATTGACTGGAAGTATCATGTGGTGCTGGATACCGCTTTTAATGGGAACTTCAACACAAACCTTCCTGATGCTGCAATAACATTGATTGAAAATTTGGCCTGCAGTAACAGCACCAAGAATGCTGACTTTCAGAGGATGCAACAGACTGGTTTGAATAATGGAAACCAGATTGCAGAGGTTAAGGCTAAGCTGGACAGTATGCACAGCCTTTTGGCAGGAAAGAAACCAGTCCAGTTTGCTGCAGAAGTGGAGAGTTTCGAAAATCCTGAAGAATTTGAGCAGAAAGATGTTAATTTCATCAATGGAGGTTTTCAGAACCAAAGGTTTGGAAATCAGCAGTGGAACAGAGGCTACAACAGCAATAATCAGAAGAATACCTTTCCAGGAAACCAGAATGCAACTGGTTATACTTTAATGCCACAATTCCAGAAGACTGAAGTTGAGAAACCTTACCCAAACGGCAGGAATTATGGTTCTTCTTCCTACCAAACTGCACCTCTACAAGACAATAAGATGGAAGCTATGCTGGAGCAGATACTTAAAGGACAGCAGAAGATGACAATGAACTTCAATGGCAAGTTGGATTCTCTGTATCAAGATCTGAATGGAAAAATTGAGAGTTTAAACTCTCACATGAAGAAGCTAGATGTTCAGGTTGCTCAAACTGCAGGAGCTGTTCAGAGACAAGAAGGATTCCTTCCTGGAAGGACTGATATCAATCCCAAGCACCAGGTTAATGCCATCACAGTCAGGAGTGAAAAAGAGCTTGAAACAGTGCAGAAAAAGAGGTTGAGTGCAGAGCAAATCGTGCAGCAGATTGATTTTGAAGATGAAAATTTCGCAGTCTCAGAGATCAGTGACGAGCGACACCAGGTGGGTGATGCTTGTCACCCACTTCGAGCAGAAAATCGCGAATCATCACAGGTGAGTGACGATCGTCACCACCCTGGTGACAGTCGTCACCCACCCCAGAATGAAGATTTTTCACCTGTAACTAAAAATAACAGCAAGGAACAAGCGTATGAACCCAAGATACCCTACCCCAAGCATCCTAAGAAGTCTAAACAAGAGATAGAAGAAGCCAGATGCAAGGCTATAATAGACAAGCTGATGGTTGAGATTCCTCTTATTGATGCAGTCAAGCTTTCACCTGCATTAAAGAGGTATGTAAAAAGGATGGTTGTGAATGGTGTAAGCCTTGAGGAAGGTGCATTGCTTACCAGAGACATTAGGGCAATTTTCTTGGATACAGTTCCAAAGAAGAAGAAGAAGGTGACTGTTTCTGACCAAGTCAATGCCATCATTCAAAGCAGAGTTCCAGAGAAGCTATCTGATCCAGGGACCTTTGTTCTTGATTGCTCAATCTTTGCAGGACGTTTTCCCCACTCTCTATGTGATCTAGGGTCGAGTATTAACTTGATGTCTTTCTCTGTTGCTGCTAGATTTGGAATGACTGATTTCAAGCCAGATGGAATCCTCTCATCCTAGCAGATCGATCTATAAGAACCCCAAAAGGCATCTTAGAGGATGTTCCTGTTAACATTGAAGGCTGCATAATTCCTACAGATTTTGTGGTTCTGAAATATGCTGAAGAACCTAAAGATCCTCTTATTTTGGGAAGATCAGTTTTGGCTACTGCTGGCGCCATCATTGATGTGAAAAAGGGGAACATAGAGCTTGATTTGGGTTATGTTGTTATGAACTTTGACATGGACAAGTTAAGAGGGAGTTCTACCATTGATGGTAAGAACTTCTCTGTAAGGACTTCCAGAGATGAAGAGCTTGTCATGGAGCATTCAGAAGACACTACTGCTAGGTATGTCAATGAATCAGATAATAGAAGGCAAGAGATGAAGCTGGCTGTTCAAGGAACAATATCTGAAACTTCTGCCAAAGCTGTTGGGTTTGAGGATTGGAGTGAAGATCATATATTCATGACTAGGCTCGGAAAAGAGGTCCCCATCAATGCCAAGTTGCTGGAGGAGGACGAGTTTGTGATGGAGGCAAGAATTGCAGAGCTGAATTGCATAAAAACTGCAGAAACTCAAACTGCAGGGTCAGTGACGACCGTCACTGACCTGGTGACGCTCGTCACCAACCTGGACACAAAGGAGCGATATTATTTTTCAGCTACAAGTCCATCTTATGTTGCCAAACTTAAAATTCAACATTCCACAACTCAGAAACCTGCAACTAAACAAAGGTATGCACTTCCTGGAACCAATTCCAAACCTCCTAATCTCATCAATAAGAATTTAAAAGGTGCAAAAGATGCTTCACACTTATGCAAGCAACGAGATTCTCGTAGAATGCTTGGTGTTTTTTTTGATGATTCTGCAGGAAAACGAAGTGTACCACCCACAGTCACAACCCACCCTGCTGATGTTCCTCACTTCCTTGGAAGAGTTCATGCATCTACTGCCTATAAACCACCATGGATGAGGAGACATTCTTCTCCAAGGCATTCAATGCCACCTTCTGTTCCACCAGCTGTCTGAGCAGCATTCAAAGTCGAGCTAATAATTTTAAACAAGCGCTTAGTGGGAGGCAACCCACTGGTAAGTTTTTATTTTTCATATACTTAGTTTAGTTTTCTATTACATAGCTAAAAAAACCCAAAAACATGAGAAAAATCGAAAAAAAAAAAAATCAGTTTGTCAGTTTGCTTTGATGATGTCTTGTGAACTTGTTGGACCATGGATTTTGATTTGTTTGGATGTTATTAAATGTGTGTTTGAGTGCTCTAATAGTCTGACTTTAGAGTACACATGATAACATTACGTTTATAAACATCTAACTTGTCCATTTTGAAGTATCATCTGTGGTGACGCTCGTAACCAAGCTGGTGACGCTTGTCACCCGATCCTTCGCGAGGTACCACTTTTCCACCTTGGCTTTACAAGTTCACATGCTTCTTTTTTACCAACTCTTGGCTTAATAATACTGGGGACAGTGTTGTTTAAGTCTGGGGGAGGTGGTTACTGATGTTGTGTGCTTTGTGTCATGTTTTTAGAGTCTTAAAGTTGAGTCAAAAACCTGTTTTTTTTATAGAGTCACAATTTTGAAACTGTCAGTTTTTCTTGGAACTAACCACATAACGTCTATGCTTATAAGAACCATTGCCACAGTAGTTGATTACAAGTCTTACTAAGTTGAAAGTCATATGTAGATCAGTCTAGCAATGAAGCTTTAGGTTCTTAGAGAATCTGGAAAATTTTCTGTTAGCTCCACCTTAATGAACTTTAAACATCTTATCTTGGGGCTTGATTCTTATTGATCTTGATTCTCTCTTTCAGCACTGACAATAAGGTTAAGATACAGTCTCTCTTTGATCTTCCTTGATGCAGTTTTAATGAGTTTTAAGTCCAAAGAATGGTGCATTCATGACCTTGTCTCCTCACAAGGAACAACAGTAATGAACACACTCAAGAACCTGTCTCCTCACAAGGAACACAAGTATTGAGTAGCACCATATCTTAGACTATAAAAAATGAGAAAAGAGGTGAAAAATCAAAAAAATCAGAAAGAAAAAGATCAAGGGAAGAGAAAATAGGAGAGCTGTGTTGAGATTACTTTTTTCAGTTGTTTAGGAAGGGAAAAGAATTTTTATGTGATTGAGATGATAAAACTTGATGAGATATCACACTTAGGTAAAAATAAGGAGTTAACAGTAGAGATTTCGGATTTCTTGAAGGAATTTGGACTGGACTTGAGAGATTTGCTAAGCTTGTGATGATTAGACTGAAATTTGATCTTGTGTTGACTCTGTGGTATGTGGATTCGAAAGTGTTAACTAATGTGGTGTTCCTGATGTTTAGCTGACTGTTTCTTGTTTTCAAACCTCGATCATGTTCTCTGTCTGATGCTTGCTTGAGGGCAAGCAAAAGCTAAGTCTGGGAGAGTTGATATATCATGGTTTTTAACCATGGTATAAGTTCTTTTTATTGAGTCTTTTTGGTGTTTTTAGAGTCACAGTAGTCTTTGCAGGTTATAGCATGTCTGGAGCATAATTGGAGATATTGAAGCCTTTTGGAGCATTGCAAGATGAAGCCACGAAGTGTGCAACTCGAGAAGAAAAGTATGGATTTGGGTGACGCTCGTCACCACCTATCGTGACGCTCGTCACCCATAGAGGAAGGGTCGTGGCCTGGTTTTTAAAAAATTGGGAAGAATTTACAGTTTTGGCCCAGAAGTTCTAGTATTTGCAAAAAGGCCCCATATCATGTTTTAGCTTGTATATTAGGTTTTTCACCCATTCTTTTGGCAGATATCTTGTATCTTATTCTTTTTGAGAGCTTGAGAGAGAGATTTGTAGCAGAGCTTTTGGAGAGACAAATCAGACTCCTTCAGAGCAGATTTTGAACTCCTTTATTTCTATTTCTTATTTCTTTTATGCAATCTATTATTTTCATGATGTTTGTGTCATTCACCGTGTCTGAGTAGTTTGTTATTTAAGTTATGGCTTTTAAAAGGTTGAAGAAGAGTTTGTAGAATTGGTAAACTTATAGGAAATCTATTGGTTCTCCTTTATTTCTATTTCTTATTTCTTTTATGCAATCTATTCTTTTCATGATGTTTGTTTCATTCACCATGTCTGAGTAGTTTGTTACTTAAGTTAGGGCTTTTCAAAGGTTGAAGAAGAATTTGTAGAATTGCTAAACTTATAGGAAATCCATTGGTTCTTCATCTGTGCTTGCATTCATATCGATTTCTTAGACACATCATCTGGATTTCGAAATCCTAGGTTGTTTGATAGATGTGAGAGCATTATTAATCACCTGAACTAATATTAGATGAGCTAAATGCCCTAGTGCAAAGAGATTTGGCTTAGAAGTTTTGTGAACAACTGAACCTGATCATTACAGCATGTTTAGGTTGTTAGGGTTTGCAAAGAGATTTGAAACTCTGTGATTTAAGCATAGTTAACTTCTGCAATGAGAATTGATTAGTTATATCTTTGCGATTCATGTTCAAGACGGTTTTAATTCATTCCTGATTGCATGCATTCTACACTCTCAGATTCAATCTGCGAATTATCCTGACTTAGCGCTTTTAGCTTTCTGAACTTTAAGAACATGCATAAAACGCCCTTTTGCATTTATTTTACTGTTTCGCATTACATTCATTACTTATTACTTAGCTTAATCCGAACCTGAACTCTTTAGTGTAGTTTACTTACTCCTTTGAGATTCGATAACCCCTTGTACTACGACATCTTTGCTGTGCACTTGCAGTAGTTTTATTTGGGTAAAACCTGAGTCCTATCAATTGGTGACATAATGGGAAGAAGTGAATGGAGAAGAAGTGAATGGAGCAGATGCTCTTCTCCCTTCTTCATGTAGACTCAAGTACCAACTTATTGCACCCTTTTCTTGTCACGAGCTGACTTCTTAGACCTCTTCTTCTTCAAGCTTGTTGGGAAGCACAAGGACTTCTCTTCTTTGGTGATCACTTCTTCTTCTTCCAAGTTAACCCCAGGCTTCTTTCCATGATCATACCTCTTCTCAGACTCATCAGGAAAAGTGTCTCTCATAATCATGCTCATGGTGAAACTCATGGCTTCTTCCACACGCTCGAGAGAATTGTTTTAGCTAATCACTTCTTCAACTATGGTTCCACAAAATGTAATGGATGGAGACACTATCTTGTATGCTCTGAATTCATGAACATTCTTCAGCACTACTGAACTCCTCTTGAAGTCAATCTGAGCTCTTGTTGTAGCCAACAAGGGAGTGCCTAAGAGTAATGGTATCTCTTTGGAGTTTGATATCTCCATCACAACGAAATCAGTGGGTATGAGACAGTTGCCAAGCTTCAGTGGGAAGTCTTTAACCATTCCTAGTGGATGCCTTAAAGTGTTGTCCACAAAAGTGATGAATGCTTTGCAAGGCTTCAGCTCCTTGATTCCCAAAGTTTGGCTCAAGTGAAGGGATATCACATTCACGGTGGATCCTGAATTGCATAATGCCTCCACTTTGTTCATATTGCCGAGCTCATAAGTCACCAAGAACTTTCAAGGATTAGGTAACTTGGCTAGTGTCTTCAACTCCTTACTCTTCTCCATGTTAGCTCCCACAGTGTCTACTATAGACTCCACTACTTTTAAGTTTTCAAACATTTCTTTGAGGAAGCAAACTTGCTCTTTAACTTCAAGTAGACTAGTACCATTTAGCATCTTATCCCAACATCTTCTATGTCTTTTCTGAACCTTGAGTAGACAGCTTTTTGGGCTTTAGTTAAACCCTTAGTGGGGTAAAGGATTGGTGGTGAATAGACTTGTTCCTCAGCAGCCTTGCCTTCTTCAATGATGCTTGTAGAAGAACCTATTTGGCGGTCATGTACTGCCTTGAAGTCTTCAGAACATTCCTTGGCATATACCATCAAAGCATGGTAAACTTCTCTCAGCTCTTTGTCTTCTTCACTAGGCTCTGCTTTAGCTTCTTCTCTTGGAGCAACCAAGTCTTTCTCAGCCTTCTCTTTCTCAGCTCTTTCTTTCTCTAAAGCAAGCTCTTCTTCTTTGTCTAGATCTTGAAGAAACTGTTCAATGATGTCCACGGCCTCTTGGTCCTCTATAACAATGTTTAAAACACCCCCCCCCCCCCCCCCCCCCCCCCCCCCACACACACTAGATTCCTCCATGTCCCCATGGAGTAAGAGTCCTTGAAGCATATGCCCAAGATCTTCTAATGAAGCATCTTCTTCCTCCCTTACTTCTTCGTCACCTTCCTGGTAGTTGGTTCTGAGGCTTTGAAGAAGGACATAGCTTTCAATAGACTTAACACGGTTGGATAAGGCTTATAACTTAGAGTGACTGTCACCAGCATTGATCTCTATCTTGTTATGCACTTCAGCAAAGCGCTTGTGCATGTCAATAGTGAGAGAAGCTTGACCATTGATGACTTGTTGCATCATTTACTTCAAATCAGCTTCTTGTGGACCTCCTTGTAGCTGTTGTGAGTTGACAAAACCAGGTGGGAAGGGTCTTGGTTAGAAGCCATTCCCTCGAAAGTTGTTCCTAGGAACATATCCTTGAGAGTATGGAACATAGGGTCGGTTTTGAAACTGAGGTTGAGTAGCTTTTTGAGGGTAGCTCTGATCCTAAGGGTTAGCTACATCAGTACTCCTGTATGAGAGATTGGGATGGTTGCGGTTGTTGTTGAAGCCACCATAAGCTTGTTGGTTCATGTAGAAGGCTTCTTCTTCTAAAACTGCTCCATCTTCTTCTTATGTAGCATCAGCTTCACCAACCAAGCTCACACACTTCAAAGATACACTCAAAAGCTTGTCATGTTTGTCATTCAAAGCCTTCATATCTCTCTTTGTAGAGCTCTCATTCTCATTTCTCCCAATGTTTCTAGTAGTCGTATCATACTCATCTCCATAGTTGCAATCCGAGAGGGCTAGGTTCTCAACCAAAGCTAGACCATCCACTACAATGTTTCCCATGGAATTTTCGTTTGATGCAGCATCTAGTAGCATCCTATACTTAGGATTGACTCCGCGGTATAGTGTCGATAGAAAACTTTCATTTGTAAACCTCTGATGTGGGCATTGAAACGTGTATGACTTGAATCTCTCCCATGCCTCAAAAAAGGTTTTGTTTCCATGGTGTGTGATATCCCTTGTATTTACACCATTTAAGGCTGCATTTAGTACATATTTTGGTCCTCTTTTGCATATTTTCCCTTAGCTTTTATCCCATTTTTTCTCCTTTTAGACTTAGGTTGCATTTAGAGTATAGTTTGCATTTTTCTTGCATTTTGGATGTTTTTAGGTGATTTGGAGCTAAAAGGAGCTTGGAGGAGCTTTGAGAATGATCCAGGATGCTAGCTGGGCAAAAGGGAGCAAGAAGGATCAAAGCAGAAGATCTCTGCACAAGTTTTCGGTCAGAGCACGGTGAATATCCGTCAAGGATGACCGATACGGATCAGTATCGATCACCAGTATCAGTCAGAGGTGACCGACACAAACACAACGGATGGATTTTGGTTAAGTGAGTCGATCACTCCAGACCGATGGGGATCTATATCGGTCACCAAAGACCGACGAAACTGACCAATACTGACCCAGCCCGAACCTGTTTTTAATTATGCTTTTGCCATTACTCTAAGGCTTCCTTCCCTAGGCTATAAATAGCCTCTTTTTCCAGATTTTCGGGATGTCATGTCAAAATACTGTTCTTGAGCATTTTCTTTAAGTTTGTAAGACAATTTCTTTGCTTTGTTTAATATAAACAAGTATTTGCTTTAATCTTTCTTTAATTTCTCTTTTAATCATGATTAGCATCCTTTCCCTTTGTGATTTGGTGTTAAACATGAGTATGAGTGAGTAGTTATCTTAAAGTTTCTAGATGTGGTAGATTAGGGGGATTTAAGACTTGATTAAGGCTTGTTAAGTGCTTCAGTTTATGGGTTCCTCACTATTAATCTGTTATTCATGCTAGATTAGTCTTGATTAAACTTGTCTACGTTGTTAGCTTTCTCTTATGCCCACCAAGTGTTTGATGAAATGTTGATCATGTTTAATAGAGGATTTGCTGGCCTTGGATCAAGAGATTGACTGTTTGAGGAGCATTTTGACTTGAATAGAGTTGTTTACTATTGCTTGCTTGATGTTTTAACACTATTGAGAGTTAGTTCTTGTTAGAATGTTTAGCAAAGGGTTATTTGCCAAGAGATTGGATCTAACTAGCTTAATTGTGAACTATATGTCTAGAAACCACCATTGCTTGCTTACTTGCTTGATCAATGTAGTTTGAAACAGCCTTAGTTAATGTCTGAAATTCCCCAAAGTCAATAACCACATCTAGGAACTTGCCTTTCTCTTATTTGAATCTCGGATTTACTCTGTTTTGCTATGTTGCTCTGTTTTTCTTGTTTAAAACTGCTTAGATTACTTTTGTTTTCACTTTCTTTGCTGCTTGTTTCACTTAGGTTGCTAGAACTGTTGCTTAGGCAACAAAACATTTTCTCTGCTTGCTTGACTTAGAGATTTTTCTCTCTAACTCTTGTGTTTTCAACTGTTCTCAATTGGATTGACATAAAACCCATACTACAACTGACTAGTACAGGGTGATTGAGACAAGAACCTCAAAAATCTTGTATCAATTTGGCGTCGTTGCCATTTGGGAACTAAGTTTGAATCATTAGAGTTTGTAGAATCTTTAAGATCAAGCTTTTACTTTTTTTTGGTTACTAATTCTCTTTGACTCTCATTTCTGTCTTTCAGCTATATGAACTTGAGATCTAGAGGTTCAAGCAATCTTGTGGACTTCATAGACAACATCAATCTGCTGGATATAGGACAGAGAGCAAGGAGACAGCAAGAAAGACAGCAACACTTGCAAAGACTTGGTATGAACAATCAGGAACAAGTTATGGATGACATCAGATTCCAGGGTCCTCCAGGAGCTGCAGGCGCTCAGGGTATATAAGGACATCAAGGTGTTCAAGGCTTACAGGGTGAGCAAGGACCAAGAGGCGCTGCACAAGCTCCAAGGGCAGCTAGACCTATTGGCGCTGGTGATGCACCAAATACCTATAACAACAGGACAGGTATCATTCCACCAGCAGTCCAAAACAACAACTTTGAAATCAAGTCTGGATTGATTTCAATGGTTCAGAGCAGCAAATTCTATGGGTTACCACTTGAAGACCCTCTAGATCATCTGGATAATTTTGATAGGTTGTGCTCACTAACAAAGATAAATGGAGTGAGTGAAGATGGCTTCAAGCTCAGGTTGTTTCCCTTTTCCCTAGGAGACAAAGCACACCAGTAGGAGGAAAACCTTCCCCAAGGAAGTATCACCAGCTGGGATGAATGCAAGAAAGCCTTGGACAACATTCATCAATTTGGACATTCACGACAAAGAAGAGTACGAGAGCAAGCTAGAGCTTTTGAGGAGATTGTTCAGCAAGGTTCAGTGGATTTTGAAGCAATGGATGAGCACGAGCATCCAGAGGGACCTCCTCCAGCTCACGCGGCAGTGGGAAGGGGTAATGGAAACCCCCAACACGCGGCTAGACCCCCAAGGATCATAGGAGCGGGAGATGCTCCCAATACTCATCACAATAGGTTTGGGATCACTCCTCCTCCTGTACAGAACAACAACTTTGACATTAAGCCAGGATTCATCTCAATGGTGCAAAACAATAAGTTTCACGGGCTAGCAATGGAAGATCCCTTGGAGTACCTTGATAACTTCGAGCAAGTATGTAGGATGATCAAGATTAATGGCATATCCGAAGATGCTTTCAAGCTGTCTTTCCATTTTCTCTTGGAGACAAGGCTAGACATTGGGAGAAGACCCTTCCATAAGGCACCATTACATCTTGGGCTGAGTGTTAGAAGGCTTTCCTTTCAAAGTTCTTCTCTAGCACCAGAACAGCAAGGTTGAGAAGTGAGATCAGCGGCTTCACTCAAAGGAACAATGAGACGTTCAATGAAGCCATGGAGCAGTTCAAGGACTATACTATACAGTGTCCTCACCACGGCTTCAGCGAAGAGACTCTTCTAAGCACTATCTACCACGGAGCTTCACCAAAGATTCGCTTGTTGCTTGACACGGCTAGTAAGGGAAACTTCCTTGGTCAAGAGGTAGAAGAGGGCATGGAGCTGACTGAGAACTTGGCACTAAGTGACGGCAACTATGCTGAAGATTACGACCGTGCACCGAGAGGTTCTGAGCTAGAGTCTCACAAGAAAGAGCTTAAATCATTGCATGAGAAGATTGATAAGCTGGTGTTGGCTAATCAGAAGCATGTTCACTTTGTTGGTGAAGCGGATGAAACCTTAGAGGAGCTTGAGTTGAGTCAAGAAGAAGCCAATTAGGTGGCGGGTCAAAACAACTACAAACCTCAAGGGTATTCACAAGGCTACAACTAGAACAACAATCTCTCATACCGTACACCAATGTCGCGAACCCTAAGGATCAAGTGTACCCTGCTCAGCAAGCAAAGCCTTTTGTACCATACAACAAAGGTTTTCAGCCGAGTGGTGGCTTCCAAGGGCAAGGGCAGAACAACTTCCAAGGACAACAGCAAGGAAACAAGGGTTATACGCCAATGTACCCTCCGGGCTTTGTTCCTTAACAGCAACCGATGCAACAACAACAAGTTGATCCTGTCCAAGCTATGTTTCAACAATTGATTCAAGGGTAAGCATCTACAAATCAGAAGTTTGCCGAGATGAACACTCGTTTAGACTCGTCTCTCACGGATTTCTCTACTCAGATCACCAACTTGAATAACAAGATCAAGCAGCTAGAGAAGGGAAAGGCGAGTACAAGCGGTCAGAATAGCTTACCGGGCAAGTGTGAGCAGAATCCCATGGAATACGCCAATGCCATTATGCTAAGGAGTGGGAAAGAGCTTGCACCTACGGTTACTCCCAAGGTCAACGAGGACGTTGTAATTCAAGAAGGGGAGGGTAAGCTTTCAGCCGATGATGAGATCAACTTTGACAATGTTTGGATTCAAGGGCCAAGGAGAGGTGAGAAAGCGGTTGTAGAGAAGAAACTGGAGCAAGCTGCTAAGGAGAAGGATGCTTATGTGCCTCCACCGTATGTACCTAAGCTAGATTTTCCTGGCCGCTTCAAGAAGCAACTCATAGAGAAGCATAGAATCTTGTTTGAGAAGCACCTTAAGGATGTAGAGATCAAGCTACCTCTCGTGGACTGCCTTGCAATGATGCCTAAATGCGCTAAATTCTTCAAAGACACGCTTGTGAAGAAGAATAAGGAAAGCAAGGAAGTGCTTGTTCTTAGTGAGGAATGTAGTGCTGTGATACACAAGGAGATAGTCCCTAAGAAGTTGGGAGACCCAGGAAGCTTCACTATACCTTGCGCTTTAGGTCCTTTGGAGCTCAAGAGTTGCCTTTGTGATCTCGGAGCTAGTATAAATCTGATGCCTCATTCCGTAGCAAAGAAACTTGGCTTTACCCGGTTCAAAGATTGTAGAATCTCGTTGGTACTAGCTGACAGGAGCGTGAGGTTACCCGTGGGTTTGCTTGAGGACTTGCCAGTGAGAATCAGCGGTGTAAACGTGCCTACGGACTTCGTTGTGTTAGAAATGGACGCAGAGCCTAAGGATCCACTCATTCTCGGTAGACCGTTCTTAGCCACCGCCGGAGCCATCATAGACGTCAAGAATGGGAAGATAGCTCTGCACTTGGATAAAGATATAAGCCTGGACTTTGATATCAATGAGGTTTTGAAGAAGCCTATGTTAGAAGGGCAAGCTTTCTACATTGAAACGTTGGATGCTTTAGCGGATGAGTTAATAGAAGAGTTGGCTCAGGAAGATCATTTGAAGCTGGCATTGACTAAGGAGCCAGGGAAGTTCGGTTACTTGGATCAGAAAACTCAGGAATACGTTAACTTGCTTGATTCAAGGAAGATTGTGCTAGAAAATGAAAGCGCTTGCCTAGAGATCGACTCCAAGATCGATGACATTACTCGATCCAAGGGTCAAATCGACAAGACAATCGAGAGCACAACTCGATCCGGTGCAACAATCGACAGTCAGATCGAGGAGGGTGATCGATCCAGGAAATCAACCGAGTCCGAGATCGAGAGAAGCCTTCCGATCAGTTTAGGGTCTAATCCGGAGATCGACCCAGTGACTCGATCTCTTACTCGATCCACATTAAATCGAGTGAGTGAATCGAGCGAAACTGCTCGATCTAGACGACATCGAGAGGCAGATCGACTTGATGACTCGATTTCAGAAGGGACAACGGTTCAAGAAAGCAGCCTCAAGGGTCATGTCTCGGGTTCTAAGGAAGGTTCCAAGGAGGAAAAAACAACAGCAACAGCCACAAGGATGATTGGAGCGAGCTGCTAGCCCCAAAGGTGGACCTTAAGGAGCTCCCAAAAGGGCTAAAGTATGCTTTCTTAGGGCTTAACGAAACCTATCCCGTGATTGTGAATGAAAACTTAAGTGATGATGAGTTGCACTCGCTCTTAACTGAGTTGAGAAAGTATAGGAAGGCCATTGGGTACTCTCTAAGTGACATCAAGGGCCTTTCACCAATGCTTTGCACTCATAGGATTCACTTGGATAATGAGAACGCCTCTTCTATAGATCATAAAAGGCGTTTGAATCCTAATTTGAAAGAGGTTGTTAAGAAAGAGATTATTAAGATTTTAGAGGCTGACGTGATCTATCCCATAAGTAACAGCACGTGGGTTTCTCCCGTACACGTGGTGCTTAAGAAGGGAGGGATCACGGTCATTAAGAATGACACAGATGAGCTTATACCTACTAGGACTATCACTGGGCACCGTATGTGTATTGATTATAGGAAGCTTAATCTTGCTACTAGAAAAGATCATTTTCCCTTGCTTTTTATTGATCAAATGCTTGAAAGACTTGCTAATCATCCCTACTATTGCTTTCTTGATGGATATAGTAGATTTTTCCAAATACCAATCCATCCAAATGATCAGGAGAAGACGACCTTTACATGCCCTTATGGCACCTTTGCATATTGAAGGATGCCATTCGGGTTGTGTAACGCACCGGCTACGTTTCAGCGGTGTATGATGTCGATCTTCTCCGATCTAATATAAGAGATGGTAGAGGTATTTATAGATGACTTCTCGGTCTATGGTGCGTCCTTTTCTGCGTGTTTGTTGAATCTTTGCAAGGTACTAAAGCCTTGTGAGGAGACAAACTTGGTCCTTAATTGGGAGAAATGCCACCTAATGGTGAAGGAAGGGATCGTGCTTGGCCATAAGATATCAGAGAAGGGCATTGAGGTTGATAAGGCTAAGGTTGAGGTTATGATAAGTCTCGAGCCGCCGGTTAATGTTAAAGGAGTGAGGAGTTTCTTGGGACACGCTGGCTTTTACAGGCGCTTCATCAAGGATTTCTCTAAGATTGCACGCCCTCTTACACGGCTGTTGTGCAAGGAAGCTGATTTTGTCTTTGATGAGGAGTGTTTGCAAGCTTTCGTGACCATCAAGGAAGCTCTAGTATCTGTGCCTATAGTGCAAGCACCAGATAGATAAGAAGCTGCACGTGATCTACTATGCTTCAAGAACCTTGGATGACACGCAAACAAGGTACACTACCACGGAGAAGGAGCTATTGGCAGTAGTGTTTGACTTTGAGAAGTTCCGGTCATACCTCGTGGGTTCCAAGGCCATTGTCTACACAGATCACGCGGCTTTGCGGTATATCTATTCCAAGAAGGACACTAAGCCGAGGCTTTTGAGATGGATTCTTCTTCTTCAGGAGTTTGACATGGAGATCAAAGACAAGAAAGGGATAGAGAACGGCGTTGTTGATTAAGAATCAACGAGTCTCTCTCGGTTAAGAATCAACGAGTCTCTACCTTTAGATGACTCTCTCCCCGAGGAACAACTCATGGCGATCACTACGGCTGTTTGTGGGAACCTAGAAGGGCGGTTTGAGGATGTTCTGAGCTTCAAAGAGGAGGATCTCCCTTGGTACGCGGATATTGTGAACTACTTGGCGTGTGGGGAAGAGCCTTCGCATCTTGACAACTACCATAGGAAGAAGTTCATGAGGGACGTGAGCCTCTACTATTGGGACGAACCCTATTTATACAAGAGAGGTGTTGACAGCTTATACAGAAGATGTGTGACAAAGGAGGAGGCAAGAGATATCATCTTTCATTGCCATGGCTCTTTGTATGGCGGGGACTTTGCTTCGTTCAAAACCGCCACTAAGGTCTTACAAGCCGGCTTCTGGTGGCCGCCCATCTTCAAAGACACCCATGAGTTCGTGATGAGTTGCGAAGCTTGTCAAAGAGCAGGGAATATCACTAAGAGGAACGAGATGCCTCAAGTTCCCATCTTTGACGTAGACGTCTTTGACGCGTGGGGCATAGACTTCATGGGGCCGTTTCCTTCTTCCTACGGCAACAAGTTTATTTTGGTAGCTGTTGATTACGTCTCTAAATGGGTTGAGGCCATTGCTTCCCCTACAAACGATTCTAAGGTGGTGATCAAGCTCTTTAAGAGCATCATTTTCCCGAGGTTTGGAGTACCCAAGGTTGTGATAAGCGACGGAGGAAGCCATTTAACTAACAAGCTGTTTGAAAATCTTCTAAGGAAGTATGGCGTGAAGCACAAGGTAGCTACGCCTTACCATCCTCAAACGAGTGGCCAAGTGGAGGTCTCTAACCGACAGATCAAGGCAATACTCGAGAGAACAGTTGGGACTACTCGGAAGGATTGGGCAGTGAAGTTAGATGACGCTTTGTGGGCTTACCGGACTGCTTTCAAAACGCCCATTGGTACTACTCCTTTCACTCTTCTCTACGGCAAAGGATGTCACCTCCCCGTTGAGCTGGAACATAAGGCGTTATGGGCTGTGAAGCGGCTGAATTTTGATATGAAGACGGCTCAGGAGAAGCATGTGATCCAGTTGCACGAGCTTGATGAGCTAAGGCTGGATGCTTACGAAAGCGCTAGGATCTACAAGGAGCGTACTAAGGCTGCTCACGACAAGAAGTTGGTACCTAAGGAGCTTAAGGAAGGGAGTTTGGTGTTGCTTTACAACTCAAGGCTCAAGCTCTTTCCAGGGAAGCTGAAATCACGATGGAGCGGTCCGTATGAAATCAAGGAGGTATTACCCTACGGAACTGTCACGTTGGTAGGCAAGAGTGGGAATGCATTCACAGTGAACGGACACAGAGTTAAGCCATACATGGCGAGTGCATTTGACAAGGAGAGCACCTCAATGCATCTCCAAGACCCCCCATCTGCCTAAACCAAGTAAAGTCTAGCTAAAGACGTTAAAGAAAGCACACTTGGGAGGCATTCCCATGTTTATCCTGTATATATTCTTGCTTTATTTCTTTTCCAGTTTTATGTTTTTATCTTCTGAGTGTGTAGGAACAAGTATGAGGGATTGCAAGCCATGATCTTAGATCCAAAAGGAGTAAGAAGGGGCAAGTATACGCTAGAGATCGAGTGCTAGATCGACTCGTCCTGGCTCGATCTTTGCTAGATCGAGCTAGTGAATCGAGAGGAGTCAGTCGATCTAGACGAGATCGAGTAGACAGATCGTGTGACACAGTCGATCACGAGAGGACGAACACCCTGTACGTTTAGCCTGAAAAGCAAACGAGAGGTGGATCGACTGAGTCACTCGATTCTCAAGGATAGATCGAATAGTCTACTCGATCTGCCACTCGATCCAAGCTTAAATCGACCCCTGAATCGAGAACGTGGCTCGATCATGAGGACTTAGCCGTCGTGCCAAAAATTCAAGGAACGAGAGGTGTTATCAATCCAAGATTCGATTCAATTCGAACCGAGTCCCAGATCGAGTAACCCTCTTGATCCACGCCATTATGGGCATGAGATCGAGTCCTAGATCGACCAAAAGGACTCGATCTCGTGCCGAGGTAATATTTTCTTTTCCCTCTCTTCCTCTTTCCCTCCGGTTTTTTTAATTCAAAAAGTGGTCAAGGCAAGCATCTTTGACCATGAAAGATGTGCCTTGACCACAGCTTTTGTCAGAAAACCACTTCTTTTTACCCATGGTTTTATGTTGTTGGCCTTTAAATGTTTTCAACCACTCTCACACTATCTCATTCTTGTTTTCTCGAGTTGTTAAGCAAAAAGAGAGTGTGAGTTCTTGTTTTCTAAAGGCTAACAGGCATCTTTTTCAATCTTTGCAAAGGTATTTTCGAAATCTTTAAGAAAATCTTTAAGAAAATATCTTTTTTATTCGCTTTGATTGTTTTAGATGCTAGGGCGATTTTAAATTTTTAAAAATAGCTTGATAATAGGAAAAATTCTAGATTTCTCTCTACCTCTAGATTTGATTCTCTATTATTTTGCTATAATTCTTATAAATCCCCCAAAATTCTAGGGTATTAGTTATAGCTTTTCTTCTTTGCTTCTCTTTTTTTCTCTCATTATATCGCTGAATTGCTCATTGTTTTGCTTGAGAAACTTGTTTCAGGCACAATGGCTCCCAAAAGAACGAGAGAAGAGACAGCACAAGAGGGAGGAAACCAAGAAGTGGCTGTTCAGGAGAGGGTTCGTTGGAATAAGGATGAGAAACGAGACAAGGAACGGCTTCAAAGGCTGAGGTTCGAGGCGACTAAGTTTGCGGACAGAGGATTGCTGGCCAAGATGGGGATTCTAGGAGATGTTGATCAACTCCTCCAGAAGATAGGGCTGAGGTGTTTGTCACGGATGGATTGCCCAACCTTTCCTGAAGTGACAATCGACTTCCTTGCCACTTTGGAGTTTGCGTACGAGAATCCTAGCATCCCAATTCCTTCTCAAGGCTGCCTCTCCTTCAAGATAAAGCGCCAAGCCTTCAGTCTCTCAATCCCCGAGCTTTGCCAAGCTTATGGCCTCGATGCAGATGCCACGAAAGTGGAGTTTCCCTCCTTCACTCAAGCGAACGATTTTTGGGATCTCATCGCCAATGACGATTACAAGGCGAATATCGCGACGATCAAGAGAGTGAGGAACCCGGTGCTACGTTATACCTTAAAGCTGATGGCCAACACTTTTAGTGGTCGGTCCGTAGCCCCCACGGTGTCCAAGACGGAGCTTTGCTTCTTGTTCCAAGGCCTTAAGCATCTCCTTTGTGATCCGGATGTGAACGATGAGCCGTTGGAAGACCAGCTCGGAGATGACGAGAAATATGGGTGCATCCTCGCCGCTTCATTGGTCAAATACAAGGCATATGCCTTGAGATGCAAGGCGAGCTCGTCACTCATTAGCGGTTTCCTTACTCCCTTGTTCGTGCAAGCCGGCGTGCCGCTTCAGAACTTCACTCCCGTTCCGGATAGAGCCTTCATGGACGAGACGTATCTGCGGAATACTGATAGCTTGGGACGCACGCCAGCCGAGGGCTTCTTTGAGTACTTGTTCGTTGATGAGGTGAAGGAGCAGAGGACATGCATCTTGCCAAACCAAACTGAGACCGAGCTATTGGGCATTGGGAACATCGAGTTTCTCCCGAGTATAGAGGAGTGCTTTGCTCCTCTAGGAGCCACAGCAACAATTCAGCAAGCTACTCGCCCAAGATCAGAGTCTCCAGCCACGGATGATGAGATGCCCGAAGCCTTTGTCCTCCCTAAGCTAGACTTTGAGCTGCGGACCAAGACAGAAAAGTTCTTTGCTTCTGTTGTGGAAATGCAAAGGAAGATCAACAAGTGGCAGAGCAAAGTCATCAAGAAGCTTTCCAAGAAGGTCAAAGCGCTTCAAAGAGGTTCACCAAAGCAGGCTGCGAGTGAGGAGGTTCAACAGCCCGAGAAGAGAAGGCTTTCAACCGGTGGAGTTGTTAAGCGCGAGACTCAAGGCAGCAACATTCAGCCGGCGCATCTCTCTCTCCAAGAGCCAGGCTCCAAAGGCAAAGCCATAGTATCTAGCTATTCTGGAACATCCTTAAGTTCCAGCCGAGACTAGACCCGAGGTAACAACAACCTTCCATTGTATATACCGTTCATGTTTTCCTGCTTTTTGCTTTGTGTTTTGAGCTCTCTCGAAAATGTTTGCCACTGGGACGGTGTCATTTAAGTTCGGGGGAGTATGTGTGTGGTTTGACATGTTTATTTTGATCTTATTTTATCTTTGCATCCCTTGAGTCTTGCATACATCTAAGGCATATAAAAGAAAAGGAAAAAAATTGGTAAAATTTTTTAAAATTTTCAAAAAAATTCATGTAGTTGCATTCATCTTGTTAAACATTTTAAGATTGAGTCTAGAATTTTTAAGAATCTAGGTTGTTTACATTTGCATAAGGGGTTAAAGTTTTCTTAAAAAGGTGTTTTAAGCTCATGAATAGTTTCAATATCCTAGTTATTAGTTCTCTAATGCTTTGCTCACACTTTGAAAGTAAGTTCTTACCATGCTTGGATCACTTGTTTTGATTTTCGTGACTTGAATTGAACTCTCATGATTTGAAACTTGTCATAATAAGTGAGAACTCTAATTTGAATTTTTAAATATCATTCTTATGCACTTGAAAATGAACACATGGATCTTAAAAATATTTAGGCTCTCTTCCTCCTTTTACCATTCTTTGTGAGCCTAAGTAGAACTCCCACCTTGACCCTTACCTTTCTTTGATGCCAAGTTTTCGTGTGCGACATCATTGTGAGGCCTCTTTCGGTTTGAACTTAGCATAACGTGTTACGTTTAGGCGATATGATTAGGTTCTCATATGATTGCTAGCTTCGCATTTTGAAGCTAGATGTAGGCTTAGGATAAGTTTGGGGGATCAATGGGATTGCTTTCATGTTTATATGCTTTCGGTTTCAAAAGAGTTTGGTATTTGAAGTGAACAAAAGGTTTTAAGTGAAAGGTTTTGTGTTTAAAATGTATAATGCTCTAATAATTTCAGAAGATAGCTCTCTGAAAAGAAAAAAAAAAAAGAGCCTAAGTGCCAAAATAAAAAGAAAAGAAAAAGAAAGAAAAAATAATAAGAGAGCTATCAATAAGAAAGAAATAAGGAGCCTAATATTTTCAGACCTTTTCTTTAGCCTAAAAGAGTTACAATGTTTTCTATTTTGATTTGGGGTTTGCTAAGCTTTTGCTTTGGAGATAAGGATAGATTTTAAGAGGGTGAGTGAGCTAAAAAGAAAGAAAATGAGAGGGGTTTTAGGATCATTGTTAGCTTGCATGGGTAGATGAGAATCTGATCATGTATGCATTAATTGCCTTTACCTTTAGCATTATGCATAAAGTTCTTACCATTTTCGAGAGAAACCCTTGCTTAAAATAAACCCTCTTTAAAATGAGATCATTCTATGCTCATAGCCTTTACCCTTAGCCAAATGTGTTTTGCTTTAAAGTGCATAAGTTTAATCATGGTTCGGTCATTAATGAATGTTAAAGGATGAGTTTCTTTGATTGTTTGGTCTAGGAGAGTCATGATTTGAAATTCTTTGTGTGATGAGTATGGCTAAGTTCTTTGGAGTATGAGCATGTGTACTGCATTTTAGAACTAGTAACTAGGACGTTGAGATTTATTCATTTGAAAAATACCTTTGCAAGAAGCTTAAACCCCCGTTTGTTTTAAAACCTCTCTCCCTTCTTTATTTTTGTTTGCTTGAGGGCAAGCAAAATGTAAGTTTGGGGAAGTTGATATTGTGCATATTTCATGTATTTTGCATACATATAAGTTAGTTTCTCACGCATATACATTGCATTTTAGGCTAGTTTGTATCACTTTAGGTCCTAGAGTGTTCTTACACCAGCATATGCATGTTTCTTGCATTTTGCATCGCATACATGATGTTTTCGGCTACTTTGGAGTCTTGGAGGGTTCGTGGACATGCTAAGACTCGTTAGGAGGTTCGTGGGAACTTGGAGAATTCAGGAATGCTTGCTAAGGACCAGAGATCGAGAAGCGGATCGAGCATGGCCGGTCAATCTAGACGAGATCGACCAGAAGATCGAGTAGTTCATCCGATCCAATGGAACTGATCGAGTCGGAGATCGAGTGAAGCGATCGATCAAGGAGTGCGGACGTAAATGACGCCATGTAGAGCGAGAGTCGGATCGAGTGCACCACTCGATCCACCGAAGATCGACTCCAAGATTGAACGAAGCACTCGATCCACCGAAGAAGATCGAGACACAGATCGAGCTAAAGGCACGATGTCCGAAGATGATCGAGCGAGATGCTCGATCTCGAAGTCGATCTCAGTGCACTTTAACCGTTTTTGGCCGCTAGCAGGGGGGGGACCATCGAGCTGTTTGGCCTATTTCGGGAAGGCGGCGTTCATGCTTTTTCACACACATTTTCACTTTATCATTTTCATCTTTTTCTCTCTGTTCGAAGGAGATTTCGCCATTGTTAGACATTAAAGCTTTGTTATTGAATCTTTGAATCGTTTAAGTTTAAATCCATCGTTTTTCATGTTTATTAGTTCATCGTTTATGCTTTGTTTGGTTTACTTAATGTGTAGTGAGTATATTATTCGAGTTTTGGGGTTGAGAGGGTTCAAAGGGTTCAAAGGGGTCGAAAAGGTTTTCAAAGTTTGGTGTTTTCTTGTTCTTCACGGCTTTGTCTTCTAGGATGTCGAGTTCTTAAGGCTTAAAGAGTCTCACGCCAAGATCTTTATGATCAGAGAGATGTCTTACCTTGACAGGATCCAGAGATCTCTGAAAATCGCATCCTAGAGACTAGTTACCCTTTCCCAAACGCCATGGTAGTTTAGGGGACTAGTTAAGCCGCGTGTTTGAAATCTGAGTTCTTTGCCCTTCAATCTCTTTTTCTGCCAAACGCCATGGGTCTGGAGGAGAGAATGAAGGTGTGATCTATACCACATGCTATGGATGGATCTTGTTTTGTTTTCAAGGCTTAGAGAATCTCACAAAGTGAGTAGATCTAGAGTTTTCAAACCAAGCTTGAACCTTTGAAACCCTTGAACATGAATCCAACCCTAGACCCTCTTTCTTAGTATTTTTACATCTCTATTAATCATTCGCTTGCTATCTGTTCGCATCCTGGTCATTAGATTTGTTTCTGTTGAACATTTAGACGAGATCTATCGTTGTTGCTCGATCTAGTGGTCGATCTTGTGGTCGATCCACTAGTCGATTTTTATAAATTCATAGCTTTGCATTTTAATCATTCTGTTTGTTCATCGTGGTAGTTCACTCGTTCCTGGTATTTTTAAAATAGTTTTGCTTTGCATTTAGTCGTTGCATCTAGTTTTTAGGATTTTTACAAAACCGTTCATCATTTGCTTAGCTTTACATGATCCTTGCATTCTCATTGCACTTTCTAGCTCCTAGGTTGGATTGATTCCTCTTGCACTATACTACGACTGTGTGCTGCTTGAGTTTTGATAACCTCTTGTTGCATTGCATCATTTCACATTGCAAAAAACCTGTTATCAAGTATCTGAAAGGAGCCTGAGTATCCATCTAGAAAGCAGTAATACTGGTGATTTGCCAGCCTCTCTAGCATCTGATCGATGAAAGACAGAGGGAAGTGATCTTTCCTGGTGGCTGCATTCAGCTTCCTGTAGTCTATACACATCCTGTGTCCAGTCACTGTTCTGGTAGGAATCAGCTCATCCTTATCATTCTTCACCACTGGGACTCCTTCTTTCTTAGGAACCACATGAACCAGACTGACCCAGGCGCTGTCAGATATGAGATAGATGATCCCAGCTTGCAGCAGCTTCATGGTCTCCTTCTTGACAACATTCTGCAGGTTAGGATTCAGCCTCCTCTGATGCTCCACTGATGATTTCGATTCATCCTCCAGGTGTATCCTATGCATGCACACGTCTGGAGAGATGCCTGAAATATCATCAAGAGAATAGCCAAGATCTTTGCGAAATCAGCGCAACTTACTTAGAAAAAGGGTGAGCTCTGCATTGTTCAATGAAATATTAATAATGACAGGAAAAGTGGAGTTCTCTCCAAAGAAGGCGTACCATATCCCTGCAGGGAGCTGTTTGAGCTCAATTTTTGGTGCTTTGGCTGCACTCTAATCGCCCATTATAGCAGCTTTCGCAGAGGTGCTGACTAGCTCCTTTTGTGCAACCAGTTGCATGACTTGTGCAGTAGCATCCATCATCTTTACATATCCAGTAGCAGCTGCATCCAGATGTTCAGCCTCTGCTGTAGAAGTGGTCAACGCCCTCTCTAACGGATCTTCTGGACTCACCTCTTAGAAGATCTGCTCAGCAAGGTTGGTGAGAACATCCACATAAAATGTGTGTATGGTTGGTCTCTTTATCAGCTTGTCCATTTCGAAATTTATCACCAAGTCACCTACATTCAGCTCAATTCTTCCTTTCCTGACATCTATGATGGCTCTAACAGTAGCCAGGAAGGGTCTGCCAAGAATTAGAGGATCTTTGGGTTTTTCTCGATACTCCAGAACGATAAAGTCAGTGGGAATCATACAAACTCCCACTTTGATAGCCACATCCTCTATCACATCTTCGGAGACTCTGACTGATCTATCAGCTAGGACAAGAGATATCCTAGTAGCTTTAAAATCGGTCATCCCTAAGCTCTTGGCAACATAATGAGGCATCAGGTTCACACTAGAACTAAGATCACACAATGATCTTTCAAACCTGTCTAAAAAGATGGTGCAGTCTAAAACAAAGCTTCCATGGTCTGAAAGCTTCTCAGGTACTCTGTTCTGAATCACTGCACTAACCTGTTCATTGATCATCATGGCTCCCTGTTCCAGACTCAAGTTGTTGGTGACCATTCTCTTCACATATCTCCTAATAACAGGAGTAATCCTCACAGCATCAATCAAGAGGATTTCAATCACCAGCTTGTCCATAATAGCCTTGCATTTAGCATCTCCAAGCTCCTGTTTAGACTTCTTAGGATACTTAGGATAGGGTATCTTAGGCTTATACACCGTCTCCTTAGCATTGTTTGCAGTCTCAGGCGAAATAGCTGTGGTTCGGGGTTGGTGACGAGCGTCACCCTTCTGGTGACGATCGTCACTGGTCAGTGATGAGTCCTTGGTGCCGAACCCTCTTGTCACCACTCCGCCAAACTGATTAATTTTCATTTGTAAAGTGGGTGACGAGCAACACCCATCAGGGGTGACAGTCGTCACTCCTTCGTTCTCAGCAGGAATTTCATCATCTTCAACTTCTTGAAGTTCCACGATTTCCTCTGCACTCAAGCCCTTCTTCAACACTGGTTGAAGGTTTCTTCCACTCATAAGTGTAATGGCATTCACATGGTGCTTGAGATTAGTATCTGTCATTCCAGGAAGGAATCCCTCTTGCCATTGAACAGCTCCTGCAGTTTGAGCAACTTGAGTGTCCAGCTTCTTCATGTGAGAGTTCTGACTCTCAATTTTTCCATTCAGGTCCTGATACAGTGAATCTATCTTGCCATTGAAGTCCACAGTCATCTTCTGATGTCCTTCTAGGATCTGTTCCAACATAGCTTACATCTTGTTATCTTGTGCAGGTGCAGTTTGATAGGAAGAATAACCTTAATTCATGTTGAAGTTGCTGCTGTTCTGGTATGGTTTCTGAAACTCAGTCTTCTGGAACTGTAACTTTGGAGTGTAACCAGGAGAATTCTGGTTTTCTTTGAAGGTTCTCTTATGATTGTTGCCATTGTAACCTCTGTTCCACTACTGATTCCCAGACCTTTGATTCTGAAAACCTCCTGCATTGATGAAATTAACATCCTCCTGCTCACTCTCTTCAGGATTTTTGAAAGTTTCCTCTTCTGCAGCAAACTGAACTGATTTCTTTCCCGCCATAAGGTTATGCATGCTGTCTAACATGGCCTTGACCTCAGCGATTTGGTTTCCATCATTCACACCAACTTGTTTCATCCTTTGAAAATCAGCATTCTTGGTGATGTTACTGGATGTCAAGTTTTCAATCAAAGTGATTGCATCTATTGGAAGGTTTGTGTTGAAGTTTCCACTACTAGCCACATCTAACGCCATCTGGTACTTCCAATCCACTCCTCTGAAGAAAATTCCAAGAAGCTGCACCTGATTGAAACCATGATGAGGACAGTCCCTCTGATAGGACTTGAATCTTAACCAGGAAGCCTTAAAAGCTTCAATGGGTCCATGGGAGAATGAAGAAATTTTCGTTCTCAACTCTTCTGACCCTGCATCATCATAGAAGTTGTTCATAAAAGTGTTCTTGGTGTCTTCCCAAGTAGTCAGCGATCCAGGCTCAAGTTGCTTCAGCTATTAAGCTGCATCTCCTCCAAGAGAGTAGGGGAACGACTTGCAGAACAGGAAGCCATTGCTGACTCCATTGGCAATGATTCTTGAAGCTTAATCCTCAAACATCTCTATGTGGTCCATATGGTGCTCATGTGGCAAGCCATGAAAAGGATGCTGGCTCACCAGCTGATAAAAGGCAGGCTTGAGCTCAAAATCGTTTCTCTGGAATGCAAAAGGACGGATTGCAGCTCTGTTGGCATAAAACTGGTCAGGTATGTTGTAATCTCCCAGAGTCCGCTGAACAAAACGCCCAGCAGCGTTTACAGCATCATTTGCAGCTTGTTGTGCTCCAATAATGCTATGACCTGCAAAGACTCTACTAGGACTCTAAAAAGACCAAAAAGACTTAATAAAAAAGACTTATACCATGGTTAAAAACAATAAAAACCATAATATATCACCCTTCATCCTCATCCTCCACATCAAAATCTCTCACTGTACTTATGTTCCTGACTTTGCTAGGTCTCATCAAAGGCGGATCATTCCTTAGATCATATAAGTCATCTTCACTTGGCATGAATCGGATGTTCTTAAAAGAAGTGAAGCTTGTTAAGCTTTGCTTGGGCAGTAGGATCTTCTTCTTCTCTTCATCTAGGTATATTATGTCTCCATAGCTCCAGAGAGGTAACCGATCTTCTTAAGATAAGGGACATCAATGAAACTGATAGGCATATTATGTCTCCATAGCTCCAGAGAGGTAACCGATCTTCTCAAGATAAGGGACATCAATGAAACACATCCCAATATCCGGTTTTCCAACTTGAACGCCAGCTCCTAGTAGGATGGGTGTGATCAAGCCTCCAATGGCTAGCTTGGGTTTCTTATCAGTGGTGTTTAATGCCCACTGCTGGCTAGAGAGAAACTGCTTCGTGATAATGGTAATGAGCCCCACTCTTAAACGCTCACCAGCAATCTTTCCATGCCTTGTCTCCACCAAAATGTTCATCAAACCCTTCACTAACAAACCCATCTCTTCTTCCTTAACCATGTTATGTTCTTTCCTGTAGAATAGACTACTTGTGATCACACAGTGGACATATCTGATGGCAGGATGTCGAATGCTTGCACTCCTCAGATGCCTTGCTTTGTACACGCCATTTGCTATCTCTTCCCACACTTGCTTGAGTTCATTAGTCTTGAAAGTCATGGACTGAGCTCTTGTGCCTTCAGCGAATCCAAAAATACCCTCCAGCACAGTGAATCCAAGTGTATACCACACCTTGCTAGCCCTGAACTTGATGAAGCCATTGCCAAACTCTTCCTTACCTTCATCATACTCCTCATTAAAGTGAAAGAAGTACACTTTAAGGCTTGCAAGGAACTCACATGACAACCTGCTTGTGAGTTGGATATCCAAGGCTGGTAAACCTTTCAAGACCAATTTTGATCAGCAGTTAATCCACTTCAGCCTTGATTCCCAGGTCAGTTAACATACCAGAAGAAGCATACAATGTGGGAGCAAAATCAACTTTCCTCATTGCTCTAAGGTAATTTTTGAGCTTTAGAGGTCCATTGGGATATTGCTCTTCAAAAACCAGCCTCTTGCCTTCAGCTTTGTCTCTTTCTTGCTTGCTTGAAGTCAAAACCAGTTCATTCCATCTGCTGCTTGACATTGTTCCCGAAAACACAAAGCTTATATCACAAATTAGTGTTCATTTCCTTGGAGCACTGTTCAGTAAAATAATTTTCTAAAATCAAGCAGACTTAGAAATATTCCACAAATATTCATATTGAATACCAACAAACAGAGATGAATTTAGAAAAACTTTTCAGCTCCAAAAGGTAAACACAATTAAAATTCAAATCCAAGAAATAACAAAAAACAATTTATCCGAAAAATCAAGTTTATGCATCAATAAGTCATCTTCTCTCCGTCAAATTATGAATAAATGTTCAGACATTATTGTTACTCAATTATCAAGCATTTGAATGGCAAACATGAAGAAAAAACAATAACATGCAAAGATTTGGCCTAGATCTAAGCAATATGCAAGATTAAAAACTATAAAAAGCCTTTCCAACACTTAAACCATAAATATTCAAGCAAGATATGCAACAATGGCGACATAAAATTAAAATAACAATCTCAAGCATACAAAACAGTTTCGAAAAGCATTCGAATGCATCCTATCTCATCTTACAACTGTTCAAGACCAAAATTGGTAAACTCTAGCTATTTTTACCTTCAACCTTAAAAAGACTTGAAAGAATTGATAAGAGAGAATGCAAAAGAGAGAAAATGCTTTGTAGAAATGAAAGAGAAGCTTAGCTCAAGATGCCTAAACGTGTGGAGAGAAGAGAAATTTGCAACTTTTAAAGGGATAAAGAAAAATATGATCTTTTAATAGAATAATGCAAGAGAATCTTTTCCAAAATTTAAAAATGGCAAAAAAGGAGAAAAAGAAACTCTTTTACCTGCACCAGGGTTCACATGCTGGTTTTACTCGGTTAAACCAAGTAAAAATTTGAAATTTGTTTTACAAGGTTCATATCGAGTAAACACTCAATAT
The DNA here is from genome assembly GCA_911865555.2 of Thlaspi arvense. Taxonomy (NCBI): domain Eukaryota; kingdom Viridiplantae; phylum Streptophyta; class Magnoliopsida; order Brassicales; family Brassicaceae; genus Thlaspi; species Thlaspi arvense. The sequence continues at coordinate 50,738,144 of OU466862.2, forward strand.
GGCACCCCGGTGTGTACCTTTTCGGGGACATCGGGTCATGTGACTCGGCTATCATGCTGCTGCTCCTCGCGAGTTCTTTGAACTGATTAGCTTCTTCTCTGGGACATCTTCCATCTAGCAAAACCAAAGGATGTCTTGCTCGATGTTGTTGCTCAACGTGGGGGAAGCACTTCTTTTGCTAGGATTTTCCCTTGGGCAGTCGCATAGGCATTGTCCAGACCCTCGTCGTGGCTCAAACATTCTGCATCGAGCAGAGTAGTAGTAGTTCTGCTCGATGTTACTCCTCGACATGGCCTCCGTCTTCATTTGAGTGGTGTCCTCCGAGGAAATAGGGGAATGCTGGCAATTTGCAACTCCATGACAAGCATCAAGCAAACTTATGGATGTTGTTGCTTGTGTGCTGGGGTACTCATCGGTGAAACGCGTATTGGCTTCGGTCCCAGGCGTGAAACACCAGGGAATCTTCATATCGGGCAAAATAGAGGTGTTTTGCTTGATGTACGTCATCTCCTACCTGGTGTAATCGCCATCGGGCTTCCTGCTCAATGTACGATTTGGCTGCTCGGTGTACGGTTTGGGCGATTGCATCGAGCAAGGTTTGCAAGGTTTTGCTCGATGCAACTACCTCGGTGTAATCTCCCCCGTGTAATTTGCTTTATGTGCGTCTCCCTTTCGTCGGTGTATGGACTGTGGTTCCTTGGGCGATTTCATCGAGCAGAGTTTTGCAGGTTCTGCTCGATGCATTTACCCCGGTGCAATCTCCTTCGTGCAATTTGCTCGACGTACGGACTACATCTTCGACGATATGGCATGTATCTGGCAAAATATACAAAGGTCCTGCCTGATATATCACCCCGATACAGAAACAGAGTCTTCTTCTCTTGGATTTGAACACCCTACACAGCTTGTAACTTAATCTTTGACTCCTGAAACACTTGATAAACACATTAATAATCAAAGAAAGCTAATATATACAAGAATAGTCATGGGGTTACCTCTCAAGTGTGCTTGTTTTAAGTCATTAAGCTTGACTTTGATGATTGGTGATATATCATGGTTTTTATGGTTTTTAACCATGGTATAAGTCCTTTTTATTGAGTCTTTTTGATCTTTTTAGAGCCCTAGTAGAGTTTTTGCAGGTTATAGCATGTCTAGAGCATAATTGGAGATATTGAAACCTTTTGGATCATTGCAAGATGAAGCCACAAAGTGTGCAACTCGAGAAGAAAAGTATGGATTTGGGTGACGCTCGTCACCACCTATGGTGACGCTCGTCACCCATAGAGGAAGGGTCGTGGCCTGGTTTTTAAAAGATTGGGAAGAATGAGCAGTTTTGGCCCAGAAGTTCTAGTATTTGAAAAAAGGACCCAGATCGTGTTTTAGCTTGTATATTTGGTTTTTCAGCCATTATTTTGGCAGATATCTTGTATCTTATTCTTTTTGAGAGCTTGAGAGATAGATTTGTAGCAGAGCTTTTGGAGAGACAAATCAGACTCCTTCAGAGCAGATTTCGAACTCCTTTATTTATATTTCTTATTTCTTTTATGCAATCTATTCTTTTCATGATGTTTGTTTCATTCACCAAGTGTGAGTAGTTTCTTACTTAAGTTAGGGCTTTTCAAAGGTTGAAGAAGAGGTTGTCGAATTGATAAACTTATAGGAAATCTATTGGTTCATCATATGTGCTTGCATTCATATCGATTTCTTAGACACATCATCTGGATTTCGAAACCCTATGTTGTTTGATAGATGTGAGATTATTATTAATCACCTGAACTAGTACTAGATGAGCAAAACGCCCTAGTGCAAAGAGATTTGGCTTAGGAGTTTTGTGAACAATTGAACCTGATCATTACTGCATGTTTAGGTTGTTTGGATTTGCAAAGAGATTTGAAACTCTGTGATTTAAGCATAGTTAGCTTCTGCAATGAGAATTGATTAGTTATATCTTTGCGATTCATGTTCAAGACGGTTTTAATTCACTCCTGATTACATGCATTCTACACTCTCGGATTCAACATGCGAATTGTCCTGACTTAGCGCCTTTAGCTTTTTGAACTTTAAGAACAAGCATAAAACGCCCACTTGCATTTATTTTACTGTTTCGCATTACATTCATTACTTATTGCTTAGCTTAATCCAAACATGAAATTTTTAGTGTAGTTTACTTACTCCATTGGGATTCGTTAACCCCTTGTACTACAACTGCTTTGATGTGCACTTGCACTAGTTTTATTTGGGTAAAACCTGAGCCCTATCAAGTTTTTGGCGCCGTTGCCGGGGAGTAATAGCTGCCTATCGATTTTTAGTATTAGGATTTTGTCTAAGTTTTAAATTTGTTTACTAACTTTCTGCTACTTTTCTTTGTGCTGGTTTCAGGTGTATGCCTAATCGCAGTACCAGAAGCAACAAGGAGAAGGAGCTTTTGACCTTAGGCATTGACGAGCTAGCTAAGTTGGAAAGGACCATCAGGAAAGCTAAGAAGCAATCTACAATGGTTAATCCGCTGATCTTGGTTGAAGATGCAGAAGGTCACTTGGTTGACAGAGAGGGAAACAAGAGGAATGAAGAAGGGCAGAGACTGGATCAGGATGGGAATGTCATTGCTGAACAGCAGATTCAGCAAGCTCCAGATGAAGCTGTAAACGTTGCTGGCCGTTTTTTGCAGAGGACTTTAGGAGACTACAACAGACCTGATCAGTTTTATGCCAACAGGGCTGCAATCCGCCCTTCTGCTTTCCAGAGGAACGATTTTGAGCTTAAGCCTTCTTATTATCAGTTGGTGGGACAGCATCCATTCCATTGCTTACCTCCTGAGAATCCTATGGACCACATTAAGAGGTTTGAGGATTTGGGTTCAAGTGTCAAAGCTAATGGACTTAGCAATGACTTTCTGTTCTGCAAGCTTTTCCCTTACTCTCTTAGAGGAGATGCTGCATATTGGCTGAAGCAACTGGAGCCTGCTTCGCTGACCACTTGGAAAGACACTAAGAATGCTTTTCTGAACAACTTCTATAATGATGCCAGATCAGAAGACTTGAGGACGAAAATTGCATCCTTTACACAAGGTCCCACTAAAGCTTTTAAAGCTTCTTGGTTGAGGTTCAAGTCTTATCAAAGGGACTGTCCTCATCATGGCTTTAATCAGGTGAAACTGCTTGGTATCTTCTTCAAAGGCATTGACTGGAAGTATCATATGGTGCTGGATACCGCTTTTAATGGGAACTTCAACACAAACCTTCCTGATGCTGCAATAACATTGATTGAAAATTTGGCATGTAGTAACAGCACCAAGAATGCTGACTTTCAGAGGATGCAACAGACTGGTTTGAATAATGGAAACCAGATTGCAGAGGTTAAGGCTAAGCTGGACAGTATGCACAGCCTTTTGGCAGGAAAGAAACCAGTCCAGTTTGCTGCAGAAGTGGAGAGTTTCGAAAATCCTGAAGAATTTGAGCAGAAAGATGTTAATTTCATCAATGGAGGTTTTCAGAACCAAAGGTTTGGAAATCAGCAGTGGAACAGAGGCTACAACAGCAATAATCAGAAGAATACCTTTCCAGGAAACCAGAATGCAACTGGTTATACTTTAATGCCACAGTTCCAGAAGACTGAAGTTGAGAAACCTTACCCAAACGGCAGGAATTATGGTTCTTCTTCCTACCAAACTGCACCTCTACAAGACAATAAGATGGAAGCTATGCTGGAGCAGATACTTGAAGGACAGCAGAAGATGACAATGAACTTCAATGGCAAGTTGGATTCTCTGTATCAAGATCTGAATGGAAAAATTGAGAGTTTAAACTCTCACATGAAGAAGCTAGATGTTCAGGTTGCTCAAACTGCAGGAGCTGTTCAGAGACAAGAAGGATTCCTTCCTGGAAGGACTGATATCAATCCCAAGCACCAGGTTAATGCCATGACAGTCAGGAGTGAAAAAGAGCTTGAAACAGTGCAGAAAAAGAGGTTGAGTGCAGAGCAAATCGTGCAACAGATTGATTTTGAAGATGAAAATTTCGCAGTCTCAGAGATCAGTGACGAGCGACACCAGGTGGGTGATGCTTGTCACCCACTTCGAGCAGAAAATCGCGAATCATCACAGGTGAGTGACGGTCGTCACCACCCTGGTGACAGTCGTCACCCACCCCAGAATGAAGATTTTTCACCTGTAACTAAAAATAACAGCAAGGAACAAGCGTATGAACCCAAGATACCCTACCCCAAGCATCCTAAGAAGTCTAAACAAGAGATAGAAGAAGCCAGATGCAAGGCTATGATAGACAAGCTGATGGTTGAGATTCCTCTTATTGATGCAGTCAAGCTTTCACCTGCATTAAAGAGGTATGTAAAAAGGATGGTTGTGAATGGTGTAAGCCTTGAGGAAGGTGCATTGCTTACCAGAGACATTAGGGCAATTTTCTTGGATACAGTTCCAAAGAAGAAGAAGAAGGTGACTGTTTCTGACCAAGTCAATGCCATCATTCAAAGCAGAGTTCCAGAGAAGCTATCTGATCCAGGGACCTTTGTTCTTGATTGCTCAATCTTTGCAGGACGTTTTCCCCACTCTCTATGTGATCTAGGGTCGAGTATTAACTTGATGTCTTTCTCTGTTGCTGCTAGATTTGGAATGACTGATTTCAAGCCAGATGGAATCCTCTCATCCTAGCAGATCGATCTATAAGAACCCCAAAAGGCATCTTAGAGGATGTTCCTGTTAACATTGAAGGCTGCATAATTCCTACAGATTTTGTGGTTCTGAAATATGCTGAAGAACCTAAAGATCCTCTTATTTTGGGAAGATCATTTTTGGCTACTGCTGGCGCCATCATTGATGTGAAAAAGGGGAACATAGAGCTTGATTTGGGTTATGTTGTTATGAACTTTGACATGGACAAGTTAAGAGGGAGTTCTACCATTGATGGTAAGAACTTCTCTGTAAGGACTTCCAGAGATGAAGAGCTTGTCATGGAGCATTCAGAAGACACTACTGCTAGGTATGTCAATGAATCAGATAATAGAAGGCAAGAGATGAAGCTGGCTGTTCAAGGAGCAATATCTGAAACTTCTGCCGAAGCTGTTGGGTTTGAGGATTGGAGTGAAGATCATATATTCATGACTAGGCTCGGAAAAGAGGTCCCCATCAATGCCAAGTTGCTGGAGGAGGACGAGTTTGTGATGGAGGCAAGAATTGCAGAGCTGAATTGCATAAAAACTGCAGAAACTCAAACTGCAGGGTCAGTGACGACCGTCACTGACCTGGTGACGCTCGTCACCAACCTGGACACAAAGGAGCGATATTATTTTTCAGCTACAAGTCCATCTTATGTTGCCAAACTTAAAATTCAACATTCCACAACTCAGAAACCTGCAACTAAACAAAGGTATGCACTTCCTGGAACCAATTCCAAACCTCCTAATCTCATCAATAAGAATTTAAAAGGTGCAAAAGATGCTTCACACTTATGCAAGCAACGAGATTCTCGTAGAATGCTTGGTGTTTTTTTTGATGATTCTGCAGGAAAACGAAGTGTACCACCCACAGTCACAACCCACCCTGCTGATGTTCCTCACTTCCTTGGAAGAGTTCATGCATCTACTGCCTATAAACCACCATGGATGAGGAGACATTCTTCTCCAAGGCATTCAATGCCACCTTCTGTTCCACCAGCTGTCTGAGCAGCATTCAAAATCGAGCTAATAATTTTAAACAAGCGCTTAGTGGGAGGCAACCCACTGGTAAGTTTTTATTTTTCATATACTTAGTTAAGTTTTCTATTACATAGCTAAAAAAACACAAAAACATGAGAAAAATCGAAAAAAAAAAAAATCAGTTTGTCAGTTTGCTTTGATGATGTCTTGTGAACTTGTTGGACCATGGATTTTGATTTGTTTGGATGTTATTAAATGTGTGTTTGAGTGCTCTAATAGTCTGACTTTAGAGTACACATGATAACATTACGTTTATAAACATCTAACTTGTCCATTTTGAAGTATCATCTGTGGTGACGCTCGTAACCAAGCTGGTGACGCTTGTCACCCGATCCTTCGCGAGGTACCACTTTTCCACCTTGGCTTTACAAGTTCACATGCTTCTTTTTTACCAACTCTTGGCTTAATAACAATGGGGACAGTGTTGTTTAAGTCTGGGGGAGGTGGTTACTGATGTTGTGTGCTTTGTGTCATGTTTTTAGAGTCTTAAAGTTGAGTCAAAAACCTGTTTTTTTTATAGAGTCACAATTTTGAAACTGTCAGTTTTTCTTGGAACTAACCACATAACGTCTATGCTTATAAGAACCATTGCCACAGTAGTTGATTACAAGTCTTACTAAGTTGAAAGTCATATGTAGATCAGTCTAGCAATGAAGCTTTAGGTTCTTAGAGAATCTGGAAAATTTTCTGTTAGCTCCACCTTAATGAACTTTAAACATCTTATCTTGGGGCTTGATTCTTATTGATCTTGATTCTCTCTTTCAGCACTGACAATAAGGTTAAGATACAGTCTCTCTTTGATCTTCCTTGATGCAGTTTTAATGAGTTTTAAGTCCAAAGAATGGTGCATTCATGACCTTGTCTCCTCACAAGAAACAACAGTAATGAACACACTCAAGAACCTGTCTCCTCACAAGGAACACAAGTATTGAGTAGCACCATATCTTAGACTATAAAAAATGAGAAAAGAGGTGAAAAATCAAAAAAATCAGAAAGAAAAAGATCAAGGGAAGAGAAAATAGGAGAGCTGTGTTGAGATTACTTTTTTCAGTTGTTTAGGAAGGGAAAAGAATTTTTATGTGATTGAGATGATAAAACTTGATGAGATATCACACTTAGGTAAAAATAAGGAGTTAACAGTAGAGATTTCGGATTTCTTGAAGGAATTTGGACTGGACTTGAGAGATTTGCTAAGCTTGTGATGATTAGACTGAAATTTGATCTTGTGTTGACTCTGTGGTATGTGGATTCGAAAGTGTTAACTAATGTGGTGTTCCTGATGTTTAGCTGACTGTTTCTTGTTTTCAAACCTCGATCATGTTCTCTGTCTGATGCTTGCTTGAGGGCAAGCAAAAGCTAAGTCTGGGAGAGTTGATATATCATGGTTTTTAACCATGGTATAAGTTCTTTTTATTGAGTCTTTTTGGTGTTTTTAGAGTCACAGTAGTCTTTGCAGGTTATAGCATGTCTGGAGCATAATTGGAGATATTGAAGCCTTTTGGAGCATTGCAAGATGAAGCCACGAAGTGTGCAACTCGAGAAGAAAAGTATGGATTTGGGTGACGCTCGTCACCACCTATGGTGACGCTCGTCACCCATAGAGGAAGGGTCGTGGCCTGGTTTTTAAAAAATTGGGAAGAATTTACAGTTTTGGCCCAGAAGTTCTAGTATTTGCAAAAAGGCCCCATATCATGTTTTAGCTTGTATATTAGGTTTTTCACCCATTCTTTTGGCAGATATCTTGTATCTTATTCTTTTTGAGAGCTTGAGAGAGAGATTTGTAGCAGAGCTTTTGGAGAGACAAATCAGACTCCTTCAGAGCAGATTTTGAACTCCTTTATTTCTATTTCTTATTTCTTTTATGCAATCTATTATTTTCATGATGTTTGTGTCATTCACCGTGTCTGAGTAGTTTGTTATTTAAGTTATGGGTTTTAAAAGGTTGAAGAAGAGTTTGTAGAATTGGTAAACTTATAGGAAATCTATTGGTTCTCCTTTATTTCAATTTCTTATTTCTTTTATGCAATCTATTCTTTTCATGATGTTTGTTTCATTCACCATGTCTGAGTAGTTTGTTACTTAAGTTAGGGCTTTTCAAAGGTTGAAGAAGAATTTGTAGAATTGCTAAACTTATAGGAAATCCATTGGTTCTTCATCTGTGCTTGCATTCATATCGATTTCTTAGACACATCATCTGGATTTCGAAATCCTAGGTTGTTTGATAGATGTGAGAGCATTATTAATCACCTGAACTAATATTAGATGAGCTAAATGCCCTAGTGCAAAGAGATTTGGCTTAACCTGATCATTACAGCATGTTTAGGTTGTTAGGGTTTGCAAAGAGATTTGAAACTCTGTGATTTAAGCATAGTTAACTTCTGCAATGAGAATTGATTAGTTATATCTTTGCGATTCATGTTCAAGACGGTTTTAATTCATTCCTGATTGCATGCATTCTACACTCTCAGATTCAATCTGCGAATTGTCCTGACTTAGCGCTTTTAGCTTTCTGAACTTTAAGAACATGCATAAAACGCCCTTTTGCATTTATTTTACTGTTTCGCATTACATTCATTACTTATTACTTAGCTTAATCCGAACCTGAACTCTTTAGTGTAGTTTACTTACTCCTTTGAGATTCGATAACCCCTTGTACTACGACATCTTTGCTGTGCACTTGCAGTAGTTTTATTTGGGTAAAACCTGAGCCCTATCAATTGGTGACATAATGGGAAGAAGTGAATGGAGAAGAAGTGAATGGAGCAGATGCTCTTCTCCCTTCTTCATGTAGACTCAAGTACCAACTTATTGCAGCCTTTTCTTGTCACGAGCTGACTTCTTAGACCTCTTCTTCTTCAAGCTTGTTGGGAAGCACAAGGACTTCTCTTCTTTGGTGATCACTTCTTCTTCTTCCAAGTCAACCCCAGGCTTCTTTCCATGATCATACCTCTTCTCAGACTCATCAGGAAAAGTGTCTCTCATAATCATGCTCATGGTGAAACTCATGGCTTCTTCCACACGCTCGAGAGAATTGTTTTAGCTAACCACTTCTTCAACTATGGTTCCACAAAATGTAATGGATGGAGACACTATCTTGTATGCTCTGAATTCATGAACATTCTTCAGCACTACTGAACTCCTCTTGAAGTCAATCTGAGCTCTTGTTGTAGCCAACAAGGGAGTGCCTAAGAGTAATGGTATCTCTTTGGTGTTTGATATCTCCATCACAACGAAATCAGTGGGTATGAGACAGTTGCCAAGCTTCAGTGGGAAGTCTTTAACCATTCCTAGTGGATGCCTTAAAGTGTTGTCCACAAAGGTGATGAATGCTTTGCAAGGCTTCAGCTCCTTGATTCCCAAAGTTTGGCTCAAGTGAAGGGATATCACATTCACGGTGGATCCTGAATTGCATAATGCCTCCACTTTGTTCATATTGCCGAGCTCATAAGTCACCAAGAACTTTCAAGGATTAGGTAACTTGGCTAGTGTCTTCAACTCCTTACTCTTCTCCATGTTAGCTCCCACAGTGTCTACTATAGACTCCACTACTTTTAAGTTTTCAAACATTTCTTTGAGGAAGCAAACTTGCTCTTTAACTTCAAGTAGACTAGTACCATTTAGCATCTTGATCCCAACATCTTCTATGTCTTTTCTGAACCTTGAGTAGACAGCTTTTTGGGCTTTAGTTAAACCCTTAGTGGGGTAAAGGATTGGTGGTGAATAGACTTGTTCCTCAGCAGCCTTGCCTTCTTCAATAATGCTTGTAGAAGAACCTATTTGGCGGTCATGTACTGCCTTGAAGTCTTCAGAACTTTCCTTGGCATATACCATCAAAGCATGGTAAACTTCTCTCAGCTCTTTGTCTTCTTCACTAGGCTCTGCTTTAGCTTCTTCTCTTGGAGCAACCAAGTCTTTCTCAGCCTTCTCTTTCTCAGCTCTTTCTTTCTCTAAAGCAAGCTCTTCTTCTTTGTCTAGATCTTGAAGAAACTGTTCAATGATGTCCACGGCCTCTTGGTCCTCTATAACAATGTTTAAAACACCCCCCCCCCCCACACACACACACACTAGATTCCTCCATGTCCCCATGGAGTAAGAGTCCTTGAAGCATATGCCCAAGATCTTCTAATGAAGCATCTTCTTCCTCCCTTACTTCTTCGTCACCTTCATTAAGGAAATGGCAAAATTCATTTGGATTTGCTTCACTCTTTCCTGGTAGTTGGTTCTGAGGATTTGAAGAAGGACATAGCTTTCAATGGACTTAACACGGTTGGATAAGACTTATAACTTAGAGTGACTGTCACCAGCATTGATCTCTATCTTGTTATGCACTTCAGCAAAGCGCTTGTGCATGTCAATAGTGAGAGAAGCTTGACCATTGATGACTTGTTGCATCATTTACTTCAAATCAGCTTCTTGTGGACCTCCTTGTAGCTGTTGTGAGTTGACAAAACCAGGTGGGAAGGGTCTTGGTTGGAAGCCATTCCCTCGAAAGTTGTTCCTAGGAACATATCCTTGAGAGTATGGAACATATGGTCGGTTTTGAAACTGAGGTTGAGTAGCTTTTTGAGGGTAGCTCTGATCCTAAGGGTTAGCTACATCAGTACTCCTGTATGAGAGATTGGGATGGTTGCGGTTGTTGTTGAAGCCACCATAAGCTTGTTGGTTCATGTAGAAGGCTTCTTCTTCTAAAACTGCTCCATCTTCTTCTTGTGTAGCATCAGCTTCACCAACCAAGCTCACACACTTCAAAGATACACTCAAAAGCTTGTCATGTTTGTCATTCAAAGCCTTCATATCTCTCTTTGTAGAGCTCTCATTCTCATTTCTCCCAACGTTTCTAGTAGTCGTATCATACTCATCTCCATAGTTGCAATCCGAGAGGGCTAGGTTCTCAACCAAAGCTAGACCATCCACTACAATGTTTCCCATGGAATTTTCGTTTGATGCAGCATCTAGTAGCATCCTATACTTAGGATTGACTCCGCGGTATAGTGTCGATAGAAAACTTTCATTTGTAAACCTCTGATGTGGGCATTGAAACGTGTATGACTTGAATCTCTCCCATGCCTCAAAAAAGGTTTTGTTTCCATAGTGTGTGATATCCCTTGTATTTACACCATTTAAGGCTGTATTTGGTACATATTTTGGTCCTCTTTTGCATATTTTCCCTTAGCTTTTATCCCATTTTTTCTCCTTTTAGACTTAGGTTGCATTTAGAGTATAGTTTGCATTTTTCTTGCATTTTGGATGTTTTTAGGTGCTTTTGGAGCTAAAAGGAGCTTGGAGGAGCTTTGAGAATGATCCAGGATGCTAGCTGGGCAAAAGGGAGCAAGAAAGATCAAAGCAGAAGATCTCTGCACAAGTTTTCGGTCAGAGCACGGTGAATATCCGTCAAGGATGACCGATACGGATCAGTATCGATCACCAGTATCAGTCAGAGGTGACCGACACAAACACAACGGATGGATTTTGGTTAAGTGTGTCGATCACTCCAGACCGATGGGGATCTATATCGGTCACCAAAGACCGACGAAACTGACCGATACTGACCCAGCCCGAACCTGTTTTTAATTATGCTTTTGCCATTACTCTAAGGCTTCCTTCCCTAGGCTATAAATAGCCTCTTTTTCCAGATTTTCGGGATGTCATGTCAAAATACTGTTCTTGAGCATTTTCTTTAAGTTTGTAAGACAATTTCTTTGCTTTGTTTAATATAAACAAGTATTTGCTTTAATCTTTCTTTAATTTCTCTTTTAATCATGATTAGCATCCTTTCCCTTTGTGATTTGGTGTTAAACATGAGTATGAGTGAGTAGTTATCTTAAAGTTTCTAGATGTGGTAGATTAGGGGGATTTAAGACTTGATTAAGGCTTGTTAAGTGCTTCAGTTTATGGGTTCCTCACTATTAATCTGTTATTCATGCTAGATTAGTCTTGATTAAACTTGTCTACGTTGTTAGCTTTCTCTTATGCCCACCAAGTGTTTGATGAAATGTTGATCATGTTTAATAGAGGATTTTCTGGCCTTGGCTCAAGAGATTGACTGTTTGAGGAGCATTTTGACTTGAATAGAGTTGTTTACTATTGCTTGCTTGATGTTTTAACACTATTGAGAATTAGTTCTTGTTAGAATGTTTAGCAAAGGGTTATTTGCCAAGAGATTGGATCTAACTAGCTTAATTGTGAACTATATGTCTAGAAACCACCATTGCTTGCTTACTTGCTTGATCAATGTAGTTTGAAACAGCCTTAGTTAATGTCTGAAATTCCCCAAAGTCAATAACCACATCTAGGAACTTGCCTTTCTCTTATTTGAATCTCGAATTTACTCTGTTTTGCTCTGTTGCTCTGTTTTTCTTGTTTAAAACTGCTTAGTTTACTTTTGTTTTCACTTTCTTTGCTGCTTGTTTCACTTAGGTTGCTAGAACTGTTGCTTAGGCAACAAAACATTTTCTCTGCTTGCTTGACTTAGAGATTTTACTCTCTAACTCTTGTGTTTTCAACTGTTCTCAATTGGATTGACATAAAACCCATACTACAACTGACTAATACAGGGTGATTGAGACAAGAACCTCAAAAATCTTGTATCAATTTGGCGTCGTTGCCATTTGGGAACTAAGTTTGAATCATTAGAGTTTGTAGAATCTTTAAGATCAAGCTTTTACTTTTTTTTGGTTACTAATTCTCTTTGACTCTCATTTCTGTCTTTCAGCTATATGAACTTGAGATCTAGAGGTTCAAGCAATCTTGTGGACTTCATAGACAACATCAATCTGCTGGATATAGGACAGAGAGCAAGGAGACAGCAAGAAAGACAGCAACACTTGCAAAGACTTGGTATGAACAATCAGGAACAAGTTATGGATGACATCAGATTCCAGGGTCCTCCAGGAGCTACAGGCGCTCAGGGTATATAAGGACATCAAGGTGTTCAAGGCTTACAGGGTGAGCAAGGACCAAGAGGCGCTGCACAAGCTCCAAGGGCAGCTAGACCTATTGGCGCTGGTGATGCACCAAATACCTATAACAACAGGACAGGTATCATTCCACCAGCAGTCCAAAACAACAACTTTGAAATCAAGTCTGGATTGATTTCAATGGTTCAGAGCAGCAAATTCCATGGGTTACCACTTGAAGACCCTCTAGATCATCTGGATAATTTTGATAGGTTGTGCTCACTAACAAAGATAAATGGAGTGAGTGAAGATGGCTTCAAGCTCAGGTTGTTTCCCTTTTCCCTAGGAGACAAAGCACACCAGTAGGAGGAAAACCTTCCCCAAGGAAGTATCACCAGCTGGGATGAATGCAAGAAAGCCTTTCTAGGAAAGTTCTTCTCCACTTCAAGAACTGCTAGACTAAGGAATGAGATTTCAGAGTTTGCACAGAGGAACAATGAAAGCTTTGGAGAAGCTTGGGAGAGATTCAAGGGTTACACATTGCAATGGCTTCATCATGGCTTCTCACAAGCCTCTTTGCTATCCACTCTCTACAGAGGAGCCTTGCCTAAGATAAGAATGCTTCTGGACATAGCATCCAATGGGAACTTCCTGTCAAAAGATGTAGATGAAGGTTTGGAGTTAGTAGAGAATTTGGCTCAGTCTGATGGAAACTACAATGAGGAGTTTGACATAGCACCAAGGAGTGCAAAGGATGAGTTAGAGTCTAGCAAGAAAGAAATCAAGTCTCTACATGAGAAGCTGGACTTGTTGCTAAGGGAAAAGAAAGAGGTTCACTTTGTGGGAGACATGGTTCAGCTTGATGATCAGGAGCAATGCCAAGTTGAGGAGATGAACTATTTGGGAAACCAAGGTGGCTACAACAACTATGGGAACTACAGACCAAATCCCAACTTGTCCTACAGGAGCAACAATGTTTCCGACCCACAAGATCAGGTTTACCCTCAACAGCAACAGCAAGCTGCCCCAAGATCTTTTGTTCCCTACAACAATCAAGGTTTTCAGCAGAGGAATAACAACCATCAGCCTAGAGCGCCCTACAACCCTCCAGGATTCAATGCCCAAGCTCAAGGAAAAGCTTCCTCTAGCTCTTAAGACACTGAAATCAAGACTCTCATGCAACAAATGATCAACACTCAAGTCACCACAACCTTATAAATGAACAAGAAGTTTGCAGAGGTCCATAACAAAATTGATTCAGTGCATGTAGAGCTCACCAACAAGTTTGATGGATTGGCTGCCAGAGTCAAAACACTAGAGAACAACAAAGGCATAGCTGGTCCCAAGCCACAAGGACAATTTCCTGGAAAACCAGAAGCTAACCCAAAGGACTTCTGCAATGCTATTGTCATAGAGGAAGAAAGCTTCTCAGCTGAAGAAGAAACTATCATTGAAGAGTTCCTCTACTTGTTCACTGAGGACACTGAACCTCTAAGTGGGGGGGGGGAGAGTTCTTAGAAGTTGAAAATGACCAAGGAGCTGTAGAAGAAGGACCCTTTGGAGATGGGGAAAACTCAGATGATGAAGAGTGGTGGGCGCCACATGAAGTTGTTGATAACACAAAGGACTACTTGGTGGAAGCTGCTGATGATAAGGAGAAACCTCAAACAGCTACTCTTCCTGTCCATAAACCAACCATCCCTTTTCCAGGAAGGTTCAAGGAACAGCTAATTCAGAAATATGAAACTCTCTATGCTGCTCAGATGGAAATGAGGGGTTTGAATAGCCAAGAAGAACTTGAGAAGCTAATGGTGAAGGTTGGAACACCTGAGGTTAAGGAGCTCACTATCAAAAAACTTGGAGATCCAGGATGTTTTACTCTCCCATGTGAGCTTAAGGGGCAGATTTTCAAGAGCTGTCTTTGTGACCTTGGAGCAAGTATCATCTTCTCCCATCCTCTACTGCTAAAGCTCTTGGCTACACTCAACTTCATGAGAGTAATGTATCCCTTACTATAGCTGATGGGACAGTGAAGAAACCACTTGGGAGTCTCAAGGATGTGCCAATGATGATAGAAGAGGAGTAACCATTCCAACTGATTTCCTGGGGCTTGATGTGGGGGGGGGGAGAGTTCTTAGAAGTTGAAAATGACCAAGGAGCTGTAGAAGAAGGACCCTTTGGAGATGGGGAAAACTCAGATGATGAAGAGTGGTGGGCGCCACATGAAGTTGTTGATAACACAAAGGACTACTTGGTGGAAGCTGCTGATGATAAGGAGAAACCTCAAACAGCTACTCTTCCTGTCCATAAACCAACCATCCCTTTTCCAGGAAGGTTCAAGGAACAGCTAATTCAGAAATATGAAACTCTCTATGCTGCTCAGATGGAAATGAGGGGTTTGAATGGCCAAGAAGAACTTGAGAAGCTAATGGTGAAGGTTGGAACACCTGAGGTTAAGGAGCTCACTATCAAAAAACTTGGAGATCCAGGATGTTTTACTCTCCCATGTGAGCTTAAGGGGCAGACTTTCAAGAGCTGTCTTTGTGACCTTGGAGCAAGTATCATCTTCTCCCATCCTCTACTGCTAAAGCTCTTGGCTACACTCAACTTCATGAGAGTAATGTATCCCTTACTATAGCTGATGGGACAGTGAAGAAACCACTTGGGAGTCTCAAGGATGTGCCAATGATGATAGAAGGAGTAACCATTCCAACTGATTTCCTGGGGCTTGATGTGGGGGGGGGGAGAGTTCTTAGAAGTTGAAAATGACCAAGGAGCTGTAGAAGAAGGACCCTTTGGAGATGGGGAAAACTCAGATGATGAAGAGTGGTGGGCGCCACATGAAGTTGTTGATAACACAAAGGACTACTTGGTGGAAGCTGCTGATGATAAGGAGAAACCTCAAACAGCTACTCTTCCTGTCCATAAACCAACCATCCCTTTTCCAGGAAGGTTCAAGGAACAGCTAATTCAGAAATATGAAACTCTCTATGCTGCTCAGATGGAAATGAGGGGTTTGAATGGCCAAGAAGAACTTGAGAAGCTAATGGTGAAGGTTGGAACACCTGAGGTTAAGGAGCTCACTATCAAAAAACTTGGAGATCCAGGATGTTTTACTCTCCCATGTGAGCTTAAGGGGCAGACTTTCAAGAGCTGTCTTTGTGACCTTGGAGCAAGTATCATCTTCTCCCATCCTCTACTGCTAAAGCTCTTGGCTGCACTCAACTTCATGAGAGTAATGTATCCCTTACTATAGCTGATGGGACAGTGAAGAAACCACTTGGGAGTCTCAAGGATGTGCCAATGATGATAGAAGGAGTAACCATTCCAACTGATTTCCTGGGGCTTGATGTGGGGGGGGGGGGAGAGTTCTTAGAAGTTGAAAATGACCAAGGAGCTGTAGAAGAAGGACCCTTTGGAGATGGGGAAAACTCAGATGATGAAGAGTGGTGGGCACCACATGAAGTTGTTGATAACACAAAGGACTACTTGGTGGAAGCTGCTGATGATAAGGAGAAACCTCAAACAGCTACTCTTCCTGTCCATAAACCAACCATCCCTTTTCCAGGAAGGTTCAAGGAACAGCTAATTCAGAAATATGAAACTCTCTATGCTGCTCAGATGGAAATGAGGGGTTTGAATGGCCAAGAAGAACTTGAGAAGCTAATGGTGAAGGTTGGAACACCTGAGGTTAAGGAGCTCACTATCAAAAAACTTGGAGATCCAGGATGTTTTACTCTCCCATGTGAGCTTAAGGGGCAGACTTTCAAGAGCTGTCTTTGTGACCTTGGAGCAAGTATCATCTTCTCCCATCCTCTACTGCTAAAGCTCTTGGCTACACTCAACTTCATGAGAGTAATGTATCCCTTACTATAGCTGATGGGACAGTGAAGAAACCACTTGGGAGTCTCAAGGATGTGCCAATGATGATAGAAGGAGTAACCATTCCAACTGATTTCCTGGGGCTTGATGTGGAAGGGCATATAAAGAATGCTATCATTTTAGGAAGACCTTTCTTAGCCTCAACTGGAGAAGTGTTTGATGCCAAGGAATGCACTATTGAGCTGAAGCTGACCAAGAAGAAAGTTCTAAGGTTTGACTCCAAGGAGAATAAACTGGAGAATGAGCAAGCCTTCTCAATGGAGATCAAGAAGCTGAAGCAGCTTGGAAAGAATTGGCCAGAGTTTGAAGGCTATCAAGGAGAGAGTTTTGATGGCTGCTGATTGGTCAAGTTGTTTGAAGACACCACTGAAAAGGAGGTCTTTGAAGTGGTTGGTTACAAGAATCTGAATGATGTTAAGCTGGCTACTAGCAAGGGAGAAGTGGTTTTGAAACCAAGTGTCTCTAAGAAGGGAGAGTTTTGCTTCAAGCTTCAGCAAGAGGGGAATACTACACCTTTTGCTAAGATAAAGGTGAATGGAGTCACCACCACGATCAGGAGAAGCAAGATGACACCAAGGAGTTCCAAGACTCCTTCTCCTCACCTCAACTAAACAGGTAATCAAAGTCAAGCTTAGTGACTTTAAACAAGCACACTTGGGAGGTAGTCCCATGGTATCCTTTTGTATATATTATGCTTTCTAGTTTATCTTTTATGCTTTGTTTTAGTGTATAGAAACAGGATTTCGAACTGGGGTTTGAGAAAGTCTGAAGGGGACAAAGAACAGGTGTATTCTGGCTGATATCGATCATTTGTATCGGTCATGACAGACCTATACACAGATTTTTGGTCATCAGTATCGATCATGTTTGATCGCTATCAGTGGAGCCAGTCTACACCAGTCAACATAACGGTCACTTGTGACCGATATGGAAAGAAGTTTGAAAGCAGGACAAATTTTGGTCATTCATATCGACCAGACTTGATCGACATAAGCACACCGTTTGATTTTCGGTCCAATGTGTCGATCACTGGTGATTGATGAGATTCTTAGAATCATATCGGTCACCAGTATCGATCACTCATGACATAATCACATCGGATGTATTTTGGTCAAGTGTGTCGATCAGTGATGATCGATACTAATCCCAGAAAGCACATCAGTCTCCAATATCGATCACTCATGACCGAAACTGCCATTTTGGTCAGTTATATCGGTCATGTGTGACCGATATTCCATCTGAGGTAAGTATCTCAACTTTCAAAAATTTTTACCTTCTTTGGTTTGGAGCCAAAGGAATTTGAATTTTTTAAATGGGATTCTTTCTGACCTCTTTCTTAGCTTCTGAACACTTTTGTTTTTGTTCCCCACACTTTTGATTCCTTATGTTCTCTCACTAACCTTTGATTCCTTTGGTTTCCTCTCTTTTCTCTCTATTTAAGCAACAACTTCATTCACTTCTCTTCACACTTAAACTCACTCTTCTTCTCAACTAAAGCTCGAAATTACTAGTTCTTTTTCTCTTTTATTGCTTTCTCTAAGTGTTCAAAAGCTCACTAAAGGTTTTCTTCCTAAACTATCTCTCTTTGCTCTTACTCTTTGCTTATGTTCAAAATTGCTTAGTAGATGTTTTTAAGAGCAACTAGTGTTTAGTTTTACTTGTTGTGCTATGGTTTTTCAATTTGGATTTGTTTTGAATTATCAAGCTATATGTTGAAGTTCTGATTAATGTCTATTTATCTCATTGCTTGTTTATCTTCATCCATTTCCAAGATCATCATCTCTTTTGCCCAAGAACCATTTTGCTAGAATGTCATGCATAACTGTTTATCTTTTGTGCATCCTAGCTTATTTAGTTGTTAGCTTTTGATCTCTTCTTGCTTTGAATAAGTTTAAGCTTGTTGTTAGGACTTGTTAGACTTTTCTTATCTTAAAGAATTTCTCCATTAAAAGCTTTCAGCTATTTGGTTCTTCAGCTTTTATTCTTTCACTTACCTTGTTTTCAAGCTTTGCTTTTGAAGGTACCATGGGAAGAACAAACATAGCTGCTGGGAAAAAGGGAAAACCACCTCAGGAAACACCAATCCAACCAAGAACTAAGAAAGATAAAGGAAAGGGCAAAGCTGATGAGCAATCCTCCAAAGTCGCTGGAAAGAGACCAGTTGGAAATAAGGGAGAAAATCAACAAAAGAAGGGCAATGCTGCTAGAGAACTCATGGAGGCTTTCAACCAGTGCACTTTCAAGCCAACAAGATATCCATGCACCTCCACAATGAAGGCGTTGGGACTCTATGGTGACTGCAAAGCCATATTTGAGCGCATGGGCCTTGGAGCTTTCATGGAGACGCCACTCCCATCTTACCAACAGCTCACTTACCAATTCCTCTCCACACTCAAGGTGGTCTGGTATGAAGACAGTGAACTCTCTAATGGCGATGGATGGATTTCTTTTCGGATTGGCAAGGAAAAGTTCTCCTCAACATTCACGAAGATCGCCAAGGCTCTAGATCTGAAGCCCCACCCCACCAAGCTGAGCAGGTTCAAAATCCCCAGCAAGCAGCACATCATGCTGTGGGGCATTATTGGAGTTGGGAAATACACTCCTGGAAGATCAAGAAAGCAGCACCTGAGGCATCCAGCTGTGAGATATGTCCACAAGGCACTTGCGAATATACTCTTTGCAAGGAAGGAGACAACATATCTCACAGGAAGGGAGGCAGATCTGATATACCAAGGACTGTATGATCTTTTGGGAGGCGACGAGTATGGAGAACCTCTCCGAGCACCAAAAAGCTATCCCTGCTATGTGTCTATGCTGATGGAACAGCTCTTATCCTACTAGAGTTGGGTTTTAAGTAAGACGAAGAAGGAAAGCAGCCCTCAAGTGAACATTGGGGGAGTTGTGACAGCGGTTCTACAAGCTAGTGGAGTAGACCTTGAGAGACATGAAGATGATGTGCTTGAGCCACTATGGATTGACATTGATTATCTCAAGAGGAGCCACTACCTTGAAAGAATCATTGGTGGAAAGCTTGTATACAACTTCATCACAGGCTTTGACACACCAGCAAAAGTCCTCCTCCCCAATCCAAAGCTTACATCCTTCATCAAAAAAAGAAACATCAGCTTCAACCCAAGCACTGAGGAGCTCTACACAGGCGGCCCTGTTCTTAGAGAAGAAGAAGACAGTGAAAAAGAAGAGGAGCACACTGAAGAGATTAGAGAAGAAGAAGAAGAAGATAAATGGAATGCTACTGCTGGCGCTTGATATTGCTGCATATTTCATGTATTTTGCATACATATAAGTTAGTTTCTCATGCATATACATTGTATTTTAGGCTAGTTTGCATCACTTTAGGTCCTAGAGTGTTCTTGCACCAGCATATGCATGTTTCTTGCATTTTGCATCGTATACAGGTTGTTTTTGGCTACTTTGGAGTCTTGGAGGGTTCGTGGACGTGCTAAGGCTCATGAGGAAGTTCGTGGGAACTTGGAGAATTCAGGAATGCTTGCTAAGGACCAGAGATCGAGAAGCGGATCGAGCATGGCCGGTCGATCTAGACGAGATCGACCAGAAGATCGAGTAGTCCATCCGATCCAAGGGAACTGATCGAGGCGGAGATCGAGTGAAGCGGTCGATCAAGGAGTACGGACGTAAATGACGCCATGCAGAGCGACAGTCTGATCGAGTCCACCACTCGATCCTCCGAAGATCGACTCCAAGATCAAACGAAGCACTCGATCCACCGAAGAAGATCGAGACACAGATCGAGCTGAAGTCACGATGTCCGAAGATGATCGAGCGAGATGCTCGATCTCGAGGTCGATCTCAGTGCACTTTAACCATTTTTGGCCACTAGCGAGGGGGGACCATCAAGCTGTTTGGCCTATTTCGGGAAGGCGGCGATCATGCTTTTTGATACACATTTTCACTTTATCATTTTCATTTTTTTCTCTCTGTTCGAAGGCGATTTCGCCATTGTTAGACTTTGAAGCTTTGTTCTTGAATATTGAATCGTTTAAGTTTAAATCTATCATTTTTCATGTCTATGAGTTCATCGTTTATGCTTTGTTTGGTTTACTCAATGTGTAGCGAGTAGGTTATTCTGGTTTTGGGGTTAAGAGGATTCAAAGGGGTCGAAAAGGTTTTCAAAGTTTGGTGTTTTCTTGTTCTTCATGGCTTTCTCTTCTAGGATGTCGAGTTCTGAAGGCTTAAGGACTCTCACGCCAAGATCTTTATGATCAGAGAGGTCTCTTACCTTGACAGGATCCAGAGATCTCTGAAAATCGCATCCTAGAGACTAATTACCCTTTCCCAAACGCCATGGTAGTTTAGAGGACTAGCTAAGCCGCGTGTTTGAAATCTGAGTTCTTTGCCCTTCAATCTCTTTTTCCGCCAAACGCCATGGGTCTGGAGGAGAGAATGAAGGAGTGATCCATACCACACGCCATGGATGGATCTTTTTTTGTTTTCAAGGCTTAGAGAATCTCAGAAAGTGAGTCGATCTAGAGTTTTCAAACAAAGCTTGAACCTTTGAAACCCTTGAACATGAATCTCAACCCTAGACCCTCTTTCTTAGTATTCTTACATCTCTGTTAATCGTTTGCTTGCTATCTGTTCGCATCCTAGTCATTAGATTCGTTTCTGTTGACCATTTAGACGAGATCGATCGTTGTTGCTCGATCTAGTGGTCGATCTTGTGGTCGATCCACTAGTCGATTTTTACAAATTCATAGATTTGCATTTTAATCATTATGTTTGTTCGTCGTGGTAGTTCACTCATTCCTAGTATTTCTAAAATAGTTTTGCCTTGCATTTAGTCGTTGCATCTAGTTTTTAGGATTTTTACAAAACCGTTCATCATTTGCTTAGCTTTACTCGATCCTTGCATTCTCATTGCACTTTCTAGCTCCTAGGTTGGATTGATTCCTCTTGCACTATACTACGACTGTGTGCTGCTTGAGTTTTGATAACCTCCTGTTGCATTTGATCATTCCACATTGTAAAAACCTGTTATCAAATGGCGCCGTTGCCGTCTTAGGAGTGCTTAGAAAGCAATGAGATTTGGGGTTTAGTAAAGACTAAGCCTTTCTTTTTCTTTTGGTTACTAATTACTCTACTCTCAAACTTGTGTTTCTCAGGTACATGAATCTTCGTTCAAGGGGAGACAACAATCTACTTCAACCCTTGGACAACATTCATCAACTTGGACATTCGCGACAAAGAAGAGTTAGAGAGCAAGCTAGAGCTTTTGAGGAGATTGTTCAGCAAGGTTCAGTGGATTTTGAAGCGATGGCTGAGCACGAGCATCCAGAGGGACCTCCTCCAGCTCATGGGGCAGTGGGAAGGGGTAATGGAAACTCCCAACACGCAGTTAGACCCCCAAGGATAATAGGAGCGGGAGATGCTCCTAATACTCATCACAATAGGTTTGGGGTCACTCCTCCTCCTGTACAGAACAACAACTTCGAGATTAAGCCAGGTTTCATCTCAATGGTGCAAAACAATAAGTTTCACGGGCTAGCAAAGGAAGATCCCTTGGAGCACCTTGATAACTTTGAGCAAGTATGTGGGATGATCAAAATTAATGGCATATGTGAAGATGCTTTCAAGCTGCGTCTCTTTCCATTTTCTCTTGGAGACAAGGCTAGACATTGGGAGAAGACCCTTCCACAAGGCACCATTACATCTTGGACTGAGTGTAAGAAGGATTTCCTTTCAAAGTTCTTCTCTAGCACCAGAACAGCAAGGTTGAGAAGTGAGATCAGCGGCTTCACTCAAAGGAACAATGAGACGTTCAATGAAGCCATGGATCTGTTCAAGGACTATACTATCCAGTGTCCTCACCACGGTTTCAGCGAAGAGACTCTTCTAAGCACTATCTACCGCGGAGCTTCACCAAAGATTCGCTTGTTACTTGACACGGCTAGTAAGGGAAACTTCCTTGGTCAAGAGGTAGAAGAGGGCATGGAGCTGATTGAAAACTTGGCATTGAGTGACGGCAACTACGCTGAAGATTACGACCGTGCACCGAGAGGTTCTGAGCTAGAGTCTCACATGAAAGAGCTTAAATCATTGCATGAGAAGATTGACAAGCTGGTGTTAGCTAATCAGAAGCATGTTCACTTTGTTGGTGAAGCGGATGAAACCTTAGAGGAGCTTGAGTTGAGTCAAGAAGAAGCCAATTGGGTGGCGGGTCAAAATAACTACAAACCTCAAGGGTATTCACAAGGCTACAACCAGAACAACAATCTCTCATACCGTAGCACCAATGTCACGAACCCTAAGGATCAAGTGTACCCTGCTCAGCAAGCATAGCCTTTCGTACCATACAACAAAGGTTTTCAGCCGAGTGGTGGCTTCCAAGGGCAAGGGCAGAACAACTTCCAAGGACAACAGCAAGGAAACAAGGGTTATACGCCAATGTACCCTCCGGGCTTTGTTCCTCAACAGCAACCGATGCAACAACAACAAGTTGATCCTATCCAAGCTATGTTTCAACAATTGATTCAAGGGCAAGCCTCTACAAATCAGAAGTTTGCCGAGATGAACACTCGTTTAGATTCCTCTCTCACTGATTTCTCTACTCAGATCACCAACTTGAATAACAAGATCAAGCAGCTAGAGAAAGGAAAGGCGAGTACAAGCAGTTAGAATAGCTTACCGGGCAAATGTGAGCAGAATCCCAAGGAATACGCCAATGCCATTACGCTAAGGAGTGGGAAAGATCTTGCACCTACGGTTACTCCCAAGGTCAAAGAGGACGTTGTAATTCAAGAGGGGGAGGGTAAGCTTTCAGCCTATGATGAGATCAACTTTGACAATGTTTGGATTCAGGGACCAAGGAGAGGCGCGAAAGCGGTTGTAGAGAAGAAACCGGAACAAGCTTCTAAGGAGAAGGATGCTTATGTGCCTCCACCATATGTACCTAAGCTACCTTTTCCTGGCCGCTTCAAGAAGCAACTCATAGAGAAGCATAAAATCTTATTTGAGAAGCATCTTAAAGACGTAGAGATCAAACTACCTCTCGTGGACTGCCTTGCAATGATGCCTAAGTGCGCCAAATTCTTCAAAGATACGCTTGTGAAGAATAATAAGGAAAGCAAGGAAGTGCTTGTTCTTAGTGAGGAATGTAGTGCTGTGATAAACAAGGAGATAGTCCCTAAGAAGTTGGGAGACCCTGGAAGCTTCACTATACCTTGCGCCTTAGGACCTTTGGAGTTCAAGAGTTGCCTTTGTGATCTCGGAGCTAGTATAACTCTGATGCCTCATTCCGTAGCAAAGAAACTTGGCTTTACCCGGTTCAAAGATTGTAGAATCTCGTTGGTACTAGCTGACAGGAGCGTGAGGTTACCCGTGGGTTTGCTTGAGGACTTGCCAGTGAGAATCAGCGGTGTGAACGTGCCTACAGTCTTCGTTGTGTTGGAAATGGATGAAGAACCTAAGGACCCACTCATTCTCGGTAGACCGTTCTTAGCCACCGCCGGAGCCATCATAGACGTCAAGAATGGGAAGATAGCTCTGCACTTGGGTAAGGATATAAGGCTGGACTTTGACATCAACGAGGTTTTTAAGAAGCCTACGATAGAAGGGCAAGCTTTCTACATTGAAACGTTGGATGCTTTAGCGGATGAGTTGCTAGAAGAGTTGGCTCAGGAGGATCATTTGAAGCTGGCATTGACTAAGGAGCCAGGGGAGTTCGGTTACTTAGAACAGAGAACTCAGGAATACGTTAACCTGCTTGATTCAAGAAAGGTTGTGCTGGATGATGAAGGCGCTTGCCTAGAGATCGACTCTGAGATCGATGACATTACTCGATTCAGGGGTCAAATAGACAAGACAATCGAGAGCACAACTCGATCCGGTGCAGCAATCGACAGTCAGATCGAGGAGGGTGATCGATCCAGGAAATCAATCGAGTTCGAGATTGAGAGAAGCCTTCCGATCAGTTTAGGGTCTAATCTGGAGATCGACTCAGCGTCTCGATCTCTCACTCGATCCACATTAAATCGAGTGATTGAATCGAGCGAAACTGCTCGATCTAGACGACATCCAGAGCAAGATCGACTGGATGACTCGATTTCAGAAGGGACAACGGTTCAAGAAAGCAGCCTCACGGGTCATGTCTCGGGTTCTAAGGAGGGTTCCAAGGAGGAAAACAACAGCAACAACCACGAGGATGATTGGAGCGAGCTGTTAGCCCCAAAGGTGGACCTTAAGGAGCTCCCAAAAGGGCTAAGGTATGCTTTCTTAGGGCTTAACGAAACCTATCCCGTGATTGTGAATGAAAACTTAAGTGATGATGAGTTGCACTCGCTCTTAACTGAGTTGAGAAAGTATAGGAAGGCCATTCGGTACTCTCTAAGTGACATCAAGGGCCTTTCACCAATGCTTTGCACTCATAGGATTCACTTGGATAATGAGAACGCCTCTTCTATAGAACATCAAAGGCGTTTGAATCCTAATTTGAAAGAGGTTGTTAAGAAAGAGATTCTTAAGCTTTTAGAGGCTGACGTGATCTATCCCATATGTGACAGCACGTGGGTTTCTCCCGTACATGTGGTGCCTAAGAAGGGAGGGATCACGGTCATTATGAATGACAAAGATGAGCTTATACCTACTAGGACTATCACTAGACACCGTATGTGTAGGAAGCTTAATCTTGCTACTAGAAAGGATCATTTTCCCTTGCCTTTTATTGATCAAATGCTTGAAAGACTTGCTAATCACCCCTACTATTGCTTTCTTGATGGATATAGTGGATTTTTCCTAAATACCAATCCATCCAAATGATTGGGAGAAGACGACCTTTACATGCCCTTATGGCACCTTCACGTATCGAAGGATGCCATTCGGGTTGTGTAACGCACCGGCTATGTTTCAGCGGTGTATGATGTCGATCTTCTCCGATTTAATAGAAGAGATGGTAGAGGTGTTTATGGATGACTTCTCGGTCTATGGTGCGTCCTTTTCTGCGTGTTTGTTGAATCTTTGCAAGGTACTAAAGCGTTGTAAGGAGACAAACTTGGTGCTTAACTGGGAGAAATGCCACTTCATGGTGAAGGAAGGGATCGTGCTTGGCCATAAGATATCAGAGAAGGGCATTGAGGTTGATAAGGCTAAGGTTGAGGTCATGATGAGTCTTGAGCCGCTGGTTATTGTTAAAGGAGTGAGGAGTTTATTGGGACATGCTGGCTTCTACAGGCGCTTCATCAAGGATTTCTCTAAGATTGCACGCCCTCCTACACGGCTGTTGTGCAAGGAAGCTGATTTTGTCTTTGATGAGGAGTGTTTGCAAGCTTTCGTGACCATCAAGGAAGCTCTAGTATATGCGCCTATGGTGCAAGCACCGGACTGGACTCTACCGTTCAAGATTATGTGTGATACTAGTGACTACGCCGTGGGAGCCATTCTAGGTCAAAGGAAAGATAAGAAGTTGCACGTGATTTACTATGCTTCAAGAACCTTGGATGACACGCAAACAAGGTACACTACCACGGAGAAGGAGCTATTGGCAGTGGTGTTTGCCTTTGAGAAGTTCTGGTCATACCTCGTGGGTTCCAAGGCCATTGTCTACACAGATCACGCGACTTTGAGATACATCTACTCCAAGAAGGACACTAAGCCGAGGCTTTTGAGATGGATTCTTCTTCTTCAGGAGTATGACATGGAGATCAAAGACAAGAAAGGGATAGAGAACGGCGTTGCTGACCATCTCTCTCGGCTAAGAATCAATGAGTCTCTGCCTTTAGATGATTCTCTCCCCGAGGAACAACTCATGGCGATCACTACGGCTGTTTGTGGGAACCTAGAAGGACGGTTTGAGGAAGTTATGAGCTTCAAAGAGGAGGATCTCCCTTGGTACGCGGATATTGTGAACTACTTGGCGTGTGGGGAAAAGCCTTCGCATCTTGACAACTACCATAGGAAGAAGTTCATGAGGGACGTGAGCCACTACTATTGGGACGAACCCTATTTATATAAGAGAGGTGTTGACAGCTTATAAAGAAGATGTGTGACAAAGGAGGAGGCAAGAGATATCATCTTTCATTGCTATGGCTCTTTGTATGGCGGGCACTTTGCTTCATTCAAAACTGCCACTAAGGTCTTACAAGCCGGCTTCTGGTGGCCGTCCATCTTCAAAGACACCCATGAGTTCGTGATGAGTTGCGAAGCTTGTCAAAGAGCAGAGAATATCACTAAGAGGAACGAGATGCCTCAAGTTCCCATCTTTGAGGTAGATGTCTTTGACGCATAGACTTCATGGGGCCGTTTCCTACTTCCTACGGCAACAAATTCATCCTAGTAGCTGTTGATTACGTCTCTAAATGGGTTGAGGCCATTGCTTCCCCTATAAATAATTCTAAGGTGGTGATCAAGCTCTTTAAGAGCATCATTTTCCCGAGGTTTGGAGTACCCAAGGTGGTGATAAGCGACGGAGGAAGCCATTTCATCAACAAGCTGTTTGAAAACCTTCTAAGGAAGTATGCCATGAAGCACAAGGTAGCTAAACCTTACCATCATCAAACGAGTGGTCAAGTGGAGGTCTCTAACCGACAGATCAAGGCCATACTCGAGAGAACAGTTGGGACAACTCGGAAGGATTGGGCAGCGAAGTTAGATGACGCTTTGTGGGCTTACCGGACTGCATTCAAAATGCCCATTGGTACTACTCCTTTCACTCTTCTCTACGGCAAAGGATGTCACCTCCCCGTTGAGCTGGAACATAAGGCGTTGTGGGCTGTGAAGCGGCTGAATTTTGATCTGAAGACAGCTCAAGAGAAACGTATGATCCAGTTGCACGAGCTTGATGAGCTAAGGCTCGACGCTTACAAAAGCGCTCGGATCTACAAGGAGCGTACTAAGGCTGCTCACGGCAAGAAACTGGTACCCAAGGAGCTTAAGGAAGGGAGTTTAGTGCTGATTTACAATTCAAGGCTCAAGCTCTTTCCAGGGAAGCTGAAATCACTATGGAGCGGTCCGTATGAAATCAAGGAGGTATTACCCTACGGAGCTGTCACGTTGGTCGGCAAGAGTGGGAATGCATTCACAGTGAACGGACACAGAGTTAAGCCATACATGGCGAGTGCATTTGACAAGGAGAGCACTTCAATGCTTCTCCAATACCCCCCATCTGCCTAAACCAAGTAAAGTCTAGCTAAAGTTGTTAAAGAAAGAGCACTTGGGAGGCATTCCGATGTTTATCCTGTATATATTCTTGCTTTATTTCTTTTCCAGTTTTATGTTTTTACCTTCTGAGTGTGTAGGAACAAGTATGAGGGATTGCAAGCCATGATCTTAGGTCCAAAAGGTGTAGGAAGGGGGCGAGTATAAGCTAGAGATCGAGTGCTAGATCGACTCATCCTGGCTCGATCTTTGCTAGATCGAGCTAGTAAATCGAGAGGAGTCAGTCGATCTAGACGAGATCGGGTAGACAGATCGTGTGACATAGTCGATCACGAGAGGACGAACACCCTGTACGTTTAGCCTGAAAAGCAAACGAGAGGTGGATCGACTGAGTCACTCGATTCTCAAGGATAGATCGAATAGTCTACTCGATATGCAACTCGATCCAAGCTTAAATCGACCCATGAATCGAGAACGTGGCTCGATCATGAGGACTTAGCTGTCGTGCCAAAAATTCAAGGAACGAGAGGTGTTATCGATCCAAGATTCGATTCAATTCGAATTGAGTCCCAGATCGAGCAACTCTCTCGATCCACGCCATTATGGGCATGAGATCGAGTCCCAGATCGACCAAAAGGATTCGATCTCGTGCCGAGGTAACATTTTCTTTTCTCTCTCTTCCTCTTTCCCTCCGATTTTTTTAATTCAAAAAGTGGTCAAGGCAAGCATCTTTGACCATGAAAGATGTGCCTTGACCACAGCTTTTGTCAGAAAACCACTTCTTTTTACCCATGGTTTTATGTTGTTGGCCTTAAAATGTTTTCAACCACTCTCACACTCTCTCATTCTTGTTTTCTCGAGTTGTTAAGCAAAAGAGAGTGTGAATTCTTGTTTTCTAAAGGCTAACAGCATTTTCTTTCAATCCTTGCAAAGGTATTTTCGAATCTTTAAGAAAATCTTTAAGAAAATATCCTTTTTATTCGCTTTGATTGTTTTAGATGCTAGGGCGGTTTAAAATTTTTAAAAATAGCTTGATAATAGGAAAAAATCTAGATTTCTCTCTATCTCTAGATTTGATTCTCTATTATTTTGCTATAATTTTTATAAATTCCCCAAAAATCTAGGGTATTAGTTATAAGTTTTCTTCTTTACTTCTCTTTTTCTCTCATCATATCGCCGATTTGCTCATTGCTTTGCTTGAGAAACTTGTTTCAGGCGCAATGGCTCCCAAAAGAATGAGAGAAGAGATGGCACAAGAGGTAGGAAACCAAAAAGTGGCTGTTCAGGAGAGGGTTCGTTGGAGTAAGGATGAGAAACGGGACAAGGAACGGCTTCAAAGGCTGAGGTTCGAGGCGACTAAGTTTGCGGACAGAGGATTGCTGGCAAAGATGAGGATTCTAGGAGATTTTGAACAGCTCCTCCAGAAGATAGGGCTGAGGTGTTGGTCACGGATGGATTGTCCAACCTTTCCTGAAGTGACAATCGACTTCCTTGCCACTTTGGAGTTTGCGTACGAGAATCCTAGCGTCCCAATTCCTTCTCAAGGCCGCCTCTCCTTCAAGATAAAGCGCCAAGCCTTCAGTCTATCAATCCCCGAGCTTTGCCAAGCTTATGGCCTCGATGCAGATGCCACGAAAGTGGAGTTTCCCTCCTTCATTCAAGCAAACGATTTTTGGGATGTCATCGCCAATGACGATTACAAGGCGAATACCGCGAAGATCAAGAGAGTGAGGAACCCGGTGCTACGTTACACCTTGAAGCTGATGGCCAACACTTTTAATGGTTGGTCCGTAGCCCCCCACAGTGACCAAGACGGAGCTTTGGTTCTTGTTCCAAGGCCTCAAGCATCTTCTTTGTGATCCGGATGAAAACGATGAGCCGTTGGAAGACCAGCTCGGAGATGACGTGAACTATGGGTGAATCCTCCCGCTTCATTGGTCAAATACAAGGCGTATGCCTTGAGATGCAAGGCGAGCTCATCACTCATTGGCGGTTTCCTCACTCCCTTATTCGTGCAAGCCGGCGTGCCGCTTCAGAATTTCACTCCCGTTCCGGATAGAGCCTTCATGGACTTGACATACCTAAGGAACACTGATAGCTTGGGATGCACGCCAGCCGAGGGCTTCTTTGAGTACTTGTTTGTTGATGAGGAGAATGAGAAGAGGACATGCATCTTGCCAAACCAAACCGAGACCGAGCTGTTGGACGTTGGGAATATAGAGTTTCTTCCAAGCATAGAGGAGTGTGTTGCTCCTCTAGGAGCCGCGACAACAATTCAGCAGGCTACTCGCCCAAGATCAGAGTCTCCAACCACGGATGATGAGATGCCCGAAGCCTTTGTCCTCCCTAAGCTAGACTTTGTGCCGCGGACCAAGACAGAAAAGTTATTTGCTTCTGTTGTGGAGATGCAAAGGAAGATCAACATGTGGCAGAGCAAAGTCATCAAGAAGCTTGTCAAGAAGGTCAAAGCGCTTCAAAGAGGTTCACCAAAGCAGGCTGCGAGTGAGGAGGTTCAACAGCCCGAGAAGAGAAGGCTTTCAACCGGTGGAGTTGTCATCCGTGAGACTCAAGGCAGCAACATTCAACCGGCGCGTCTCTCTCTCCAAGAGCCAGGCTCCAAAGACAAAGCCATAGTATCTAGCTCTTCTGGAACATCCTCAAGTTCCAGCCAAGACTAGACCCGAGGTAACAACCACCTTCCATTGTATATACCGTTCATGTTTTCTTAATTTTTGCTTTGTGTTTTGAGCTCTCTCGAACATGTTTGCCACCGGGACGGTGTCATTCAAGTTTGGGGGATTATGTGTGTAGTTTGACATGTTTATTTTGATCTTATTTTATCTTTGCATCCCTTGAGTCTTGCATACATCTAAGTTATAGAAAAGAAAAGGAAAAAATTGGTCAAAGTTTTAAAAAATTTCCAAAAACATTCATGTAGTTGCATTCATCTTGTTAAACATTTTAGGATTGAGTCTAGAATTTTTAAGCATCTAGGTTGTTTACATTTGCATAAGGGATTAAAGTTTTCTTAAAAAGGTGTTTTAAGCTCATGAATAGTTTCAATATCCTAGTTATTAGTTCTCTAATGCTTTGCTCACACTTTGAAAGTAAGTTCTTACCATGCTTAGATCACTTGTTTTGATTTTCGTGACTTGAATTGAACTCTCATGATTTGAAACTTGTCATAATAAGTGAAAACCTTAATCTGAATTTTTAAATATCATTCTTATGCACTTGAAAATGAACACATGGATCTTAAAAATATTTAGGCTCTCTTCTTCCTTTTACCACTCTTTATGAGCCTAAGTAGAACTCCCACCTTGACCCTTACCTTTCTTTGAAGCCAAGTTTTTGTGTGTGACATCATTGTGAGGCATCTTTCGGTTTGAACTTAGCATAACGTGTTACGTTTAGGCGACATGATTAGGTTCTCATATGATTGCTAGCTTTGCATTTTGAAGCTAGATGTGGGCTTATGATAAGTTTGGGGGATCAATGGGATTGCTTCCATGTTTATATGCTTTCGGTTTCAAAAGAGTTTGGTATTTGAAGTGAACAAAAGGTTTTAAGTGAAAGGTTTTGTGTTTAAAATGTATAATGCACTAATAATTTTAGAAGATGGCTCTCTCAAAATAAAAAGAACAAGAAAAATAAAAGAGCCTAAGTGCCAAAATAAAAAAAAATAATAATAATAATAAGAGAGCTATCAATAAAAAAGAAATAAAGAGCCTAATATTTTCAAACCTTTTCACTAGCCTAAAAGAGTTAAGATGTTTTCTACTTTGATTTGGGGTTTGCAAAGCTTTCGCTTTGGAGATAAGGGTAGATTTTAGGAGGGTGAGTGAGCTAAAAAGAAAGAAAATGAGAGGGGTTTTAGGATTATTGTTAGCTTGCATGGGTAGATGAGAATCTGATCATGTATGCATCAATTGCCTTTACCTTTAGCATTACGCATAAAGTTCTTACCATTTTCGAGAGAAACCCTTGCTTAAAATAAACCCTCTTTAAAATGAGATCATTCTATGCTCATAGCCTTTACCCTTAGCCAAATGTGTTTTGCTTTAAAGTGCATAAGTTTGATTCATGGTTCGGTCATTAATGAATGTTAAAGGATGAGTTTCTTTGATTGTTTGGAATAGGAGAGTCATGATTTGAAATTCTTTATGTGATGAGTATGGCTAAGTTTTTTGGAGTATGAGCGTGTGTATTGCATTTTAGAACTAGTAACTAGAACGTTGAGATTGATTCATTTGAGAAAATACCTTTGCAAAAAGCTTAAACCCCCGTTTGTTTTAAAACCTCTCTCCCTTCTTTAATTTTGTTTGCTTGAGGGCAAGCAAAAGGTAAGTTTGGAGGAGTTGATATTGCTGCATATTTCATGTATTTTGCATACAAAGTTAGTTTCTCACGCATATACATTGCATTTTAGGCTAGTTTGCATCACTTTAGGTCCTAGAGTGTTCTTGCACCAGCATAAGCATGTTTCTTGCATTTTGCATCGCATACAGGTTGTTTTCGGCTACTTTGGAGTCTTGGAGGGTTTGTGGACGTGCTAAGGCTCGTGAGGAGGTTCGTGGGAACTTGGAGAATTCAGGAATGCTTGCTAAGGACCAGAGATCGAGAAGCGGATCGAGCATGGCCGGTCGATCTAGACAAGATCGACCAGAAGATCGAGTAGTCCATCTGATCCAAGGGAACTGATCGAGACGGAGATCGAGTGAAGCGGTCGATCAAGGAGTACAGACATAAATGACACCATGCAGAGCGAGAGTCGGATCGAGTCCACCACTCGATCCTCCGAAGATCGACTCCAAGATCGAATGAAGCACTCGATCCACCGAAGAAGATCGAGACACAGATCGAGCTGAAGTCACGTTGTCCGGAGATGATCGAGCGAGATGTTCGATCTCGAGGTTGATCTCAGTGC
Organism: Thlaspi arvense; assembly: GCA_911865555.2. Classification (NCBI taxonomy): domain Eukaryota; kingdom Viridiplantae; phylum Streptophyta; class Magnoliopsida; order Brassicales; family Brassicaceae; genus Thlaspi; species Thlaspi arvense. The sequence goes on from OU466862.2 coordinate 50,770,685, forward strand.
ACTTTAACCGTTTTTGGCCGCTCGCGAGGGGGGGACCATCGAGCTGTTTGGCCTATTTCTGGAAGGTGGCGATCATGCTTTTTGATACACATTTTCACTTTATCATTTTCATTTTTTTCTCTCCGTTCGAAGGCGATTTCGCCATTGTTAGACTTTGAAGCTTTGTTCTTGAATATTGAATCGTTTAAGTTTAAATCTATCGTTTTTCATGTCTAGGAGTTCATCGTTTATGCTTTGTTTGGTTTACTCAATGTGTAGCGAGTAGTTTATTCGGGTTTTGGGGTTGAGAGGATTCAAAGGGGTCGTAAAGGTTTCCAAAGTTTGGTGTTTTCTTGTTCTTCATGGCTTTCTCTTCTAGGATGTCGAGTTTTTAAGGCTTAAAGACTCTCACGCCAAGATCTTTATGATCAGAGAGGTCTCTTACCTTGACAGGATCCAGAGATCTCTGAAAATCGCATCCTAGAGACTAGTTACCCTTTCTCAAACGCCATGGTAATTTAGGGGACTAGTTAAGCCGCGTGTTTGAAATCTGAGTTCTTTGCCCTTCAATCTCTTTTTCCGCCAAACGCCATGGGTCTGGAGGAGAGAATGAAGGAGTGATCCATACCACACGCCATGGATGGATCTTGTTTTGTTTTCAAGGCTTAGAGAATCTCACAAAGTGAGTAGATCTAGAGTTTTGAAACCAAGCTTGTACCTTTGAAACCCTTGAACATGAATCTCAACCATATACCCTCTTTCTTAGTATTCTTACATCTCTGTTAATCGTTCGCTTGCTATCTGCTCGCATCATGGTCATTAGATTTGTTTCTGTTGAACATTTAGACGAGATCGATCGTTGTTGCTCGTTCTAGTGGTCGATCTTGTGTTCGATCCAGTAGTCGATTTTTATAAATTCATAGCTTTGCATTTTAATCATTCTGTTTGTTCGTCGTGGTAGTTCACTCATTCCTAATATTTTTAAAATAGTTTTGCCTTGCATTTAGTCGTTGCATCTAGTTTTTAGGATTTTTACAAAACCGTTCATCATTTGCTTAGCTTTACTCGATCCTTGCATTCTCATTGCACTTTCTAGCTCCTATGTTGGATTGATTCCTCTTGCACTATACTACGACTGTGTGCTGCTTGAGTTTTGATAACCCCCTGTTGCATTTGATCATTCCACATTGTAAAAACCTGTTATCAGCGCTGAAGGCCAAGGAGGAACCTACGAAGAAGATGAGCTTGAAGAAGAGGAAGTGTTGAACTACAGCTCAAAGCAGTTCCACTTCCAACCCTATGAAGCACCCAACCAAGGAAGCTCTTTGAGAGCAGCTCATGAGCACATCAACACACTCCAGAAGTGGTGCAAGTGGCAAGACAAAGCCATCAAAGGGCTTATGAAGATGGTGAAAGGGAAGTTCAGGAAGAACAAGGTTACATCAGCAAAAACTTCCCACCACAGCCATACCCATGAGCTCAACTCTCACCAAGAAGAGCAACTTCACCAAGCTGAGCCAACTGAAGAGGAGGAAGCTGTATGGAACCCCCATGGAAGACACTCATTCCATGCACAACCAAGTGACCAATGGGGTACATGGGCACAACCAAGGGCCTCATCCTATGAGCCAAGAGCCCATGTTCCATCAGCTTGGGAGGCGCTAAACCCCAACCCCTCTGAAGTTCAGGAGACATGGCAATGGGGCACACAAGGGACTTCTTCACAAGCTGAGCAACTATAGTCAAGCGGGGTTCAGCCACCTCAAGAAACAGAGCATTCCACTCAAGTCTATGAGAGAAGGAAGCGGAGAGCTAGCAAGTCTCCTCAAACCTCAGGATCATACCACAACTCCTACCATTAAACCAAGTACCACATCCTTTCCATTGTTTTATACCATTGCATCTTTTTATTTCTGTAATATATTTTGTTGCTTCTCTCTTCCATTGCTTTTATTACACAAGGGACTGTGTAATTTAAGTGTGGGGGAGAGATTTGGGGTTTGACTTTTTGTTCTGTTTTCTTAGTTTTTCTTTTTCTTTTCACTTTGAGTCTCATGCATATCATGCATACATGTAAAGCATAGAAAAACACAAAAAAATCAAAAAATTTGAAAATTTTTGCATTTTTGCAAACCAAAAAGAAAGCATGTAGTTGCATTTCATTCTTCTAGGATTGAGTCTAGTGTTGACATATAGGTTGCATTGAATTTGCATAGGGCATTATGATGAATTTTCCTTGTAAAGTGCTTAGTGTTTAGAGATGATTTCAGTTTTTAAGTGCTTAGCTGTTTGATGCATCATATGATTGCTAGAAGTTAAGGCTGAACCATGCTTAGATTGCTAGATTTGGCCTTCTCATCTCATTCTGAAAGCATTTGTTCTCTGAAAATCAACTCTATCAACTTGAACCTTAATTTAGAATTTTAATTATCATGTCTTGTGCATTGAAAAGTGAATTCATGGCTACCATATACATCTTTGGATCATCTGTCTCCTTTCTACCACTCTTGTTGATCCAAATAGCTGATCCTCATAATTATGGGATAGTTACATCCTCACCATTAACCAAAACCTCATTTTGAGCCTAAACACTATTGTGAGAGCTGTGAGGCCTTTGCATTGTATTTTCGATTTTGTCTTGGCAAAAAGTGTTAGGAATAAGGCTGGCAATGATTAGCTCTCTTGTAGATATCAGCTTGCATCTTGAGCTTGATTCTAGGATAGGAGTTTTGGGGTTTAAAAAGGTAGTATAAGTGGTTTGAACTTCATGTTTATATGTTTTGAAAGAAAAGGAAAAGATCTGAAATGGTAGAAAAGGGGAAAACAGTTTAGTATTGTGGTTAAGCAAAGGGGGAATAAAAGCTCTAAGTTCAAAAAGAAGAATTGGCGCCAACAACAATGCTTAGAAGGGTCCAAAAGAAGAAAAATCTGACCAAGAAGCAATCCACCAAAGGTGATGAAGGTGCCAATACAACAAAAAAAAGCAAGTCCCAACCAAAAAGAAGCAACCACACAAGCAAAAATAAAAAGTTTCCCCAGCCATGAAGAAGGGTAAAGGGTAGAGTTTATGAAAGGGTAGACTTAGAGGATTCACTCTTGGGTTTAGAAATGCTTAGGACTCATCTTTGGGAAATAAGGGTAGAAGAGAGCTTTGAATTGCATGCATAAGTGTGTTTTTACCTTTAGCATTTTGCCTAACATGAAGTCATTTCATTGAGTGATCCTTTATGTTTTTGAAACCTTGTGCTTAAATGAGATCATTCTTATCTCATAACCTTACCCTATTCAACCAAATGTCTTCACTTGATTTGCATAAGCATGATTCATGTTCTGAACTTAATTGAATGTTAAAGAGTTGATTGATTTTAGCATTTGCCTAAGTTGAGATCTGAGATCATTTTGAAACATGATGAGCATGGCTAGGTTCTTTAAAGTATAGCTGATTATGTTTGCATCCTACAACTAGGCACTTAAACATTGAAACCATCTCTTTACCTTTGCACTTTTGGAATCTGAATGCTCACTTTCAAACCTCACTCTCCCATTTGTTCTTATTTGCTTGAGGACAAGCAAAAGGCAAGTGTGGGGGTGTTGATATCCCTTGTATTTACACCATTTAGGGCTGCATTTAGTACATATTTTGGTCCTCTTTTGCATGTTTTCCCTTAGCTTTTGTCCCATTTTCTTCTCCTTTTAGACTTAGGTTGCATTTAGAGTATAGTTTGCATTTTTTCTTGCATTTTGGATGTTTTTAGGTGCTTTTGGAGCTAAAAGGAGCTTAGAGGAGCTTTGGGAATGATCCAGGATGCTAGCTGGGCAAAAGGGAGCAAGAAGGATCAAAGCAGAAGATCTCTACAGAAGTTTTCGGTCAGAGCACGGTGAATATCGGTCAAGGATGACCGATACGGATCAGTATCGATCACCAGTATCTGTCAGGGGTGACCGACACAAACACAACGGATGGATTTCGGTCAAGTGTGTCGATCACTCCAGACCGATGGGGATCTATATCGATCACTGAAGACCGACGAAACTGACCGATACTGACCCAACCCGAACCTGTTTTTAATTATGCTTTTGCCATTACTCTAGGACTTCCTTCCCTAGGCTATAAATAGCATTTTTTCTAGATTTTTGGGATGTCATGTCAAAATACTATTCTTGAGCTTTTTCTTTAAGTTTGTAAGACAATTTCTTTGCTTTGTTTAATAAAATCAAGTATTTTATTTAATCTTTCTTTAATCTCTCTTTTAATCATGATTAGCATCCTTTCCCTTTGTGATTTAGTGTTAAACATGAGTATAAGTGAGTAGTTATCTTAAAGTTTCTAGATGTGGTAGATTAGGGAGATTTAAGACTTGATTAAAGCTTGTTAAGTGCTTCAGTTTATGGGTTCCTCTCTATTAATATGTTATTCATGCTAGATTAGTCTTGATCAAACTTGTCTAAGTTGTTAGCTTTCTCTTATGCCCACCAAGTGTTTGATGAAATGCTGATCATGTTTAATAGAGGATTTGCTGGCCTTGGCTCAAGAGATTGACTGTTTGAGGAGCATTTTGACTTGAATAGAGTTGTTTACTATTGCTTGCTTGATGTTTTAGCACTAATGAGAGTTAGTTCTTGTTAGAATGTTTAGCAAAGGGTTATTTGCCAAGAGATTGGACCTAACTAGCTTAATTGTGAACTCTATGTCGAGGAATCACCATTGCTTGCTTACTTGCTTGATCAATGTAGTTTGAAACAGCCTTAGTTAATGTCTGAAATTCCTCAAAGCCAATAACCACATCTAGGAACTTGTCTTTCTCTTATTTGAATCTCGGATTTGCTCTGTTTTGCTCTGTTTTTCTCTGTTTTGCTCTGTTTTTCTTGTTTAAAACTGCTTAGTTTACTTATGCTTTCACTTTCTTTGCTGCTTGTTTCACTTAGGTTGCTAGAGCTGTTGTTTAGGCAACAAAACCTTTTTTCTGCTTGCTTGACTTAGAGATTTTACTCTCAACTCTTCTGTTTATAATTGTTCCCAATTGGATTGACATAAAACCCATACTACAACTGACTAGTACAGAGTGATTGAGACAAGAACCTCAAAAATCTTGTATCACTCTGTGAAGCTGCTTATGGTGTTTCTCAGCTTAGCTTTCCTGGTAGAACTGAATAACTTGTTGAATAACTTGTTTAGAAAAGCGGTCTTACACTCGTCCCAAGTGCTGATGGAACCTTGGGGAAGCGTTTTCTCCCATTGATGCGCCTTATCTCCAAGGCTAAAGGGAAAAAGCCTCAGCTTCAACGCATCCTCTGATACTTCTTGAATAATTGTCATACCACAGACCTTGTCGAACTGATCCAGATGATCAAGCAGGTCTTCATTTGGTAAGCCATGAATACGGTTCCCTTGAACCATGTTGATAAGACTAAGCGTTATCTCAAAGTGGTTCTGATAGACTGGTGGAGCATTGATTCCATTACAGTTGTGATGTGTATCTGGTGCATCTCCGGCTCCTATAGCTCTCTGAACTCGTAGAGCATGCACCTCAATGATTCTTTTTTTCTGTTTCCAAAAATTTGAAAATTTTATGATTTTCTCAATGAAATGCTTGAATGCATGCATGAGACTCAAATATGCAAAAAGGAAAATAAGATAACAAAATACACGGTTATATACACAAACCCTCCCCCAAACTTAAACTACACAGTCCTTTGTGTAAGAAAAGCTTGAAGGAAGAAAATAAAACACACCAGAAATAAGTGTGATGGCGTATACAAAGGATATATCGGGCACTCCTTACCCGATATAGTGGTCGATACGCAAAAAAAAAATCCTCCCTAGACAATCATATCGGGCAAGTAATGCTCGATAACCTGCTCGATATTAACTCCCAGGTAGAATCTTTCTTCTATATTTGGCTTGTCATTCTTAATACGCTGCCTGATGTGTTCTTGGCTTGAGCAGTATCGGGCAAGTGATGCCCGACATGTTGTCTGATATGGTCTAGGAAGTGCAGTATCGAGCATGGCATGCCCGATACACACCTCTACATATGCTAAGAAAACATCTTCTGATCTCCAATATGATCCAACCTCCTTCCATGATTCACACCTGCTTCTAAGGTCACAAGAAAAACATAAACATAAACTAAGAAAACAATAATATATGTACAAGGATACCATGAGACTACCTCCCAAGTGTCCATGTTTAAAGTTTCTAAGCTTGACTTTCCTTGACTCCTTAGTTGGGGTAAGAAGGAGTTAGAGGGCAAGAAGAAGTTAGAGAGCTCCTTGGTGGATCCTTTCCTGAATGGCCCTTGGTTGTCATGGTTGATGAGTCTAAGGTCTTGCATGTTATTGATGAAATCTTCTCAGCACTACCCATGAAATGAGAGAAAATATGCAAAGTACATCATAAATGAAACCTATGTCTAGAAGATAAGAAAAATAGGACATATGACAAGGAAAATATGCAAGAAAAAAACCAAAACATGTACTAAATACAGTCATAAATGGTGAAAATATAAGAGAAATCAACTCCTCCACACTTGCCTTTTGCTTGTCCTCAAGCATACAAGGAAAAATGAGAGGGAGAAGTTTGAAGGTGGGAGCTCAAAACTAAAGATGTCAATACAAAATTTAATCAATGCCCAAGTTAAAGGTTCTAAGATGCATAGAGATTGTTCTACTTCAAAAGTTTTAGCCATACCTATTATAACAAATAATGAACTCAAGCTTAGCCCACACAAGCATTCAAATCAACCAACTCTTTTACATTCATTAATAGAAACCAATGGATCTTGCTCATGTAAATCAAGTGAAAGCATTTGGTTCAAAGACAAGGCTAAGAGAAGAAAATGGTCTCTTTTAATGTGGCTTTTCAGACGCAAGGGATCTCTCTTTGAAGGAATGAACTTTGGAAAACTACTAAGGGTAAAGATATGCATACAAGGATAAACTCTCATCTACCTGTTGCCTAGATTGTTCTAAACCCCACTTTTAATCCTAATAAAGCTTATCCTAATCTACCCTTTTCATAAGGCTCTTGCCTCTTTCAAACACCCCCACAGTTAGCCCTTTCTTAGGGAAGCTTCTCTTCATTGCTCTCTTTATAATGTGTCCTTTGATCCTCTTTTTGCAGCTCTTCTTTGTTTCTTAGGGAGTCTACATTTGTTTCTTCTTTTGATGCCTTAGGCGCTTCTGCCTTTTTTCTTTTGTTATTGAGAGCTCCTCTTTTGCTTGCTGCTTCTAGATCTTTTGGTTCCACACATGTTGAGCTTGATGCTATCCCTTTCTTCTTTTTTTCTCCACTTTGAAAATAAAATAACACCCAGGTCGCACACTTAAATCTACCATCCTAAACCTATTCATGACTCAAAGAGGAGAACCATATCCACATGAAAGCTCACCCTTGTCATGCTAAACCCAATAGTTTTTGCTAAGTTCATTCAAAATGAGGCCTCACACACACAAGATAGTATTTAGGCTTAAAAAGAGGATTGGTTTAAGGTGGGGTTAACTGTTCTTAAGGTGAAGAACAACTACTTAGACTAACAAGAGTTGTAGAAGAAAGAAAGAAACCCAATTATGTATATAGTAGCCATGCAATCACTTTTCAAAACATAAGCAAGATAATTTCATGTCAAAATTAAGGTTCAAATAAATAGAGCTGGAATCAAATCACAGCAAGCTTCAGCATAAAACAAGAGTATCAATGTAAGAATTCCAAGCATGGTGCAGCCTTAACTTAAAACTCACTACTATGCAATCAAACAACAAATAACCAAGGTATTGAAAACAATTCAAATATGGACATCTTAACAAGTGTTTATCATCTTATCCCTATGCAAATAAATGCAAAGCTACATAAAATGCATCTAGACTCAATCTTAATTATGCAAATGCACCTCAATGATTCTTTTTTGTTTCCAGGAATTTGAAAATTTTATGTTTTTCTCAATGAAATGCTTGAATGCAAGCATGAGACTCAAATATGCAAAAAGGAAAATAAAAAAACAAAACACATGGTTATATACACAAACCCTCCCCCAAACTTAAACTACACAGTCCCTTGTGTAAGAAAAGCTTGAAGGAAGAAAACAAAACACACCAAAAACAAGTGTGATGGTGTATACAAAGGTTATATCGGGCACTCCTTATCTGATATGCAGGTCGATACGCAGCAAAAATATCCTCCCTATACAATCATATCGGGCAAGTAATGCTCGATAACCTGCTCGGTATTAACTCCCAGGGAGAATATTTCTTCTATATCTGGCTTGTCATTCTCGATACATTGCCTGATGTGCTCTTAGCTTGAGCAGTATCGGGCAAGTGATGCCCGACATGTTGTCCAATATGGTCTAGGAAGTGCAGTATCGAGCATGGCTTGCCCGATATGCACCTTTACATGCGCCAAGAACACATCTTCTGATCTCCAATATGATCCAACCTCCTTCCATGACTCACACCTGCTTTTAAGGTCACAAGAAAAACATGAACATAAACTAAGAAAGTAATAATATATGTACAAAGATACCATGAGACTACCTCTCAAGTGTGCTTGTTTAAAGTCTCTAAGCTTGACTTTCCATGACTCCTTAGTTGGGGTAAGGAGTTAGAGAGCTCCTTGGTGGATCCTTTCCTGAATGGCCCTTGGTTGTCATGGTTGATGAGTCTAAGGTCTTGCATGTTATTGATGAAATCTTCTCAGCACTACCTATGAAATGCAAGAAAAAATGCAAAGTACATCATTAATGCAACCTATATCTAGAAGATAAGAAACATAGGACAAATGATAAGGAAAACATGCAAGAAAAGACCAAAATATGTACTAAATACAGTCATAAATGGTGAAAGTATAAGAGAAATCAACTCTTCCACACCTGCCGTTTACTTGTCCTTAAGTAAACAAAGAAAAATGAGAGGGAGAAGTTTGAAGTTGGGAACTCAAAACTAAAGATGTCAATAGAAAAATTCATTCAATGCCCAAGTTATAGGTTCTAAGATGCATAGAGATTGTTCTACTTCAAAAGATTTAGCCATACATATCATAACAAACAATGAACTCAAGCTTAGCCTACACAAGCATTCAAATCAACCAACTCTTTAACATTCATTAATAGTAACCAATGGATTTTGCTCATGTAAATCAAGTTAAAGCATTTGATTCAAAGACAATACTAAGAGATGGAAATGATCTCTTTTAATGTGGGTTTTCAGATGCAAAGGATATCTCTTTGAAGGAATGAACTTCTGCAAAAACCTAAGGGTAAAGATATGCATACAAGGATAAACTCTCATCTACCCATTGCCTAGATTATTCTAAACCCCACTTTTAATCCTAATAAAGCTTATCCTAATCTACCTTTTTCATAAGGCTTTTGCCTCTTTCAAACACCCCCAAAGTTATCCCTTTCTTAGGGAAGCTTCTCTTTATTGCTCTCTCCATGGTGTATCTTTCTTTATTCCTCTTTTTGCGGCTCTTCTTTGTTTCTTAGGGAGTCTCCATTTGTTTCTTCTTTTGATGCCTTAGGCGCTTCTGCCTTTGTTCTTTTGTTATTAAGAGCTCCTCTTTTGCTTGCTGCTTCTAGATCTTTTGGTTCCACACTTGTTGAGCTTGATGTTATCCCTTTCTTCTTTTCTTCTCCACTTTGAGAATAAAAGAACACCCAAGTCGCACACTTAAATCTACCATCCTAAACCTATTCATGACCCAAAGCGAAGAGCCATATCTACATAAAAGCTCACCCTTGTCGTGCTAAAGCCAATACTTTTTGCTAAGTTCTTTCAAAATGAGGCCTCACACACACAAGATAGTATTTAAGCTTAAAAGGAGGATTTGTTTAAGGTGGGATTAACTGTTCTTAAGGTGAGGAACAACTACTTAGACTAACAAGAGTGGTAGAAGAAAGAAAGAAACCCAATTCTGTATATAGTAGCCATGCAATCACTTTTCAAAACATAAGCAAGATAATTTCATGTCAAAATTATGGTCCAAATAAAAAGAGCTGGAATCAAATCACAGAAAACTTCAGCATAAAACAAGAGTATCAATGCAAGAATTCCAAGCATGGTGCAGCTTTAACTTCAAACTCACTACTATGCAATCAAACAACAAATAACCAAGGTATTGAAAATAATTCAAACATGGACATCTTAACAAGTGTTTATCATCTACTCCCTATGCAAATGTATGCAAAGCTACATGAAATGCATCTAGACTCAATCTTAATTAGGCAAATGCACCTCAATGATTCTTTTTTTTGTTTCCAAAAATTTGAGAATTTTATGATTTTCTCAATGAAATGCTTGAATGCATGCATGAGACTGAAATATGCGAAAAGCAAAATAAAAAAACAAAACACTTGGTTATATATACAAACCCTCCCCCAAACTTAAACTACACAGTCCCTTGTGTAAGAAAAGCTTAAAGGAAGAAAACAAAACACAACAAAAACAAGTGCAAAGGCGTATACAAAGGTTATATCGGGCACTCCTTCCCCAATATGCTGGTCGATACGCAGCAAAAAAAAAATCCTCCCTAGACAATCATATCGGGCAAGTAATGCTCGATAACCTGCTCGATATTAACTCCCAGGTAGAATCTTTCTTCTATATCTGGCTTGTCATTCTCGATACGTTTCCTGATGTGTTCTTGGCTTGAGCAGTATCGGGCAAGTGATGCCCGACATGATGTATGATATGGTCTAGGAAGTGCAGTATCGAGCATGGCATGCCCGATATGCACCTCTACATGCGCCAAGAACACATCTTCTGATCTCTAATATTATCCAACCTCCTTCCATTATTCACACCTGCTTCTAAGGTCACAAGAAAAAGATAAACATAAACTAAGAAAGCAATAATATATGTACAAGGATACCATGAGACTACCTCCCAAGTGTTCTTGTTTAAAGTCTCTAAGCTTGGCTTTCCTTGACTCCTTAGTTGGGGTAAGAAGGAGTTAGAGAGGTCCTTGGTGGATCCTTTCCTGAATTGCCCTTGGTTGTCGTGGTTGATGTGTCTAAGGTCTTGCATGTTATTGATAAAATCTTCTCAGCACTACCCATGCTTCCTCCCTTGACTTTCTTGGTTACTCAATTGATCTTTGGCAAAGGGAAGGGCTTGGAATTGCCCTTACTCGTTTATCTTGTATGCAACTTCACCATTCTTAGACACATATGGTGCCAAGATCAAACCATCCTCCAATGGACCAAGCAATATGTCTTTTTTGCTATCCAAGGTATCCATCATATGGGCTTCATCTTTAATTGTTGTTTCAAGCTCCTCAAATAGTGTGAGTAGGCTGCATCTATCAAAGCTTTCACCATCATACTCATTGTGATCAGCAGCCAAACTTAACTCTTTATCCTTCATAGAGAGAGCTTGTTCATTATGCATCTTGACCCCTTTAGCTTGGTATTTCAAAACCTTTTCTTTAGTCAATCTCAGCTCAATGGTCCCTTCCTTAGCATCAAAAACAGCACCAGCACTTGCTAAGAATGGTCTTCCCAAGATGATAGGGTTCTTTATCTTCCCTTCCACATCTAACACCAAGAAATCAGCAGGTACTACTACTTCTTTAATCATCAATGGGACATCCTTGAGTTCACCAATAGGCTTCTTCACTGAACTATCAGCTATGGTGAGAGAGACTTGGCTAGCTTGAAACTTTGTGTAGCCCAAGGTTTTTGTAGTAGAGAGTAATAATTAATTGATACTAGCTCCAAGATCACATAAACAACCTTTTAAGGTGTGAATTCCAAGCTTGCAAGGCATAGTAAAACAGCCAGGATCTCCAAGCTTTGTGATGTGAATTTTCTCAACCTTAGTGGGAACCTCTTCTTGTATAGTATGGTCTTCCCCAACCTTCTTTTCCTTCAATCTTTCTGTAAGAAGCTTTTCCTTAATAGATATCAAGTCTGGAGGTAGATTCTTTGCTGCTACATCTGATCCAAGAGTCTTCTCCATTTTCTCCATTTGCTCTAAGAAGAGAGATGTGTACTTTTCTATCAACTGCTTCTTGAACCTCCTTGGAAAAGGTAGTGGAGCCTTGTAAGGAGGAGGCAAATACTTGGTTACCTTACTTTTTTCCTTAGGTGCCTCTTTTGCCTTCTCTTTACTCACTTCTTTACCCTTTCCATTTATTGGGTTTTCATCAGCCATCACCACTTCATCATCTTCCACCACTATCTCTTTCTTGGGGATAGCCTCTTCTTCCATCAAGACAGCCACAAAGACAGCTTCCTTCTTCTTCTCTACAGCCCTTACTGATTTTTCAAGTTCCTCCCCCACACCTAGAACTTCAATGTCCTCATTGATGATAGAGGGAGCCACTTTTGGAGTTATAGGGACAAACTAATGGCCATAGAGAAGGCTTCAATCTCAGCAATTGAGTTCTCATTCTCCTCTTGAGTAGTAAGAGCAGTAGTGTAGATACCATAACAATACTCTAATGGCTTCTTGAAGGTAAGTGGTACAGCATTGATCTTTTGCTCCAGCCTATGGTTAAAGGAGCCCATTAGCTCAGTTTTGAAAGAGTCCACTATGTTGTTCATGGTTGCCATACTCTTGTGTAGTTCCTCAAATCCACTAGCATTTGCTTGTATAATTGAAGAAAGACTTTTTGCAGGTCTAAACTCAAATATCCTTAACCTCTAATCACTTGTAAAATAGGGATCAGCTATCAATCCAAATTGTGGAAGATGAGATGCAAACAATGATGTAAGCTAAGCAAGATTGGGGATTTGATTATGCAAGAGCAAGTCTAACAACCTAATAGTGCAATGAAAGGAAAGCATAAGCTAAATGCAAGTGAACAAAACTAAACAATGGACTTAAGGCAATGAGTAAACAAGAACTAAGCAAGAATGACTACTAAAGCAAGAACTAAGCAAGATGATCTTAAAGACAATTAATTAAAAGCAAGACTCAAGGTTCTAAGCAATTGTGGGATAGTGGTTTTCAAGAGTGACAAGGAAATTTCTACTAAGGCATTCAACAAGCATTAACAAGCAAGCAATTCTCAATGTTATGCTCGTAGACAAGGTATCTAAAGGAAACCACTTGGTGTCAATAATCAATTCATATTCAACAAGATCGAAGTGTCAGACCCACCTGTGATGGCGTATCCTTCAACCATGAGTATAAAGATCAGAACCATTATAGCCTAAGAGATGCACTAATCAAGCAACTACTCTCTCACCCAAGCAAGAATTCAGATCAACTTATCAATCTTGTGAACCAATAAGGACCTAGGCAGCTATACACCAATCAAGATTATGGATTTAAGCACAACCTTGTAACATCCTAACAAAGCTAAGCAATGAACAAGAATGAAGCAAAGGCAAGATCTTTCAATGCATATTTTCTAATCATCAAGCAAGAACCATATGCATCTATTAAACAATATTCAATCAAAAAGAGCAAGCTTTATTAACAATAATCATTTTGCAAGAGAAGGAGATAACAGAGAACCATTAAACAAGTCTAATCACCCCTTAATCACCATTTTCCCTACTTAAAACCCTAAATTTAAGGAGGACTACTCACTAATCATGCTTAATCCCATTGATTTGGAGTTAAACATAACTAGATGAGGTTAAAATGCAAAGATGATAAATCTAATCTACTAAGATGCAAGAACAAAGATTAAAAGACAAAGATTAAACCATAAAAATGCAAACTTTATTAAAGATAAAGATCCTTAAGGCAAATCGCCCTTTAAAGTTTAGATAAGGTTTTTTTATAGATAGCTAAACTTAAATAAGATAGAACTTTTTATAGATAATGTTTTGTGGCTTCGCTTTTATAGTAGGGAGCCAAAAGAAGTATAAAAAAACCTAAAAAGATAGGATAAGGTTAACAAAAGTTAAGTGGTCAACGCAGATGAGTTGCATCGAGGTCGTATGGTCGATGTTCTGCTCGATATGCGGCCTCGATATGGTTCGTGCAGCGCGCATCGACTTCCTTCCTCGATGTTGGTCCTCGATGCAGACCAACGGCTTGAAATCCTCGTGCTGACCCTCTTCCTCTCGTCCTGCTGCTTGCATCGAGCATACTCCACGGGTGTTCTGCTCGATATGGACCAGACTTTGCAAGAGCTCCATTTCTGACATCTTCTTTGATCATGAGCTGCTTCCATCTCCTTCCCAACTCTAAGAAACTCCAAAAACACCTGAAAACCACCACAAATATGCAAATGTATGCAAATGTATGCAATCCTAAGCTAAATGCATGCTATGTTGATTCTAAGTGCAAATGATGCTAAAATTCTAAACTATAATGCAAAAACAGAGGAAAAGATGCATGAAATGCAGCCTAAAATGATCTAAAATAGCAAGCTATCAACACCCCCACACTTAGCTTTTGCTTGCCCCCAAGCAAACAAACACTTAACATGGTGATGAGGTTTTAAATGGGAACTCATATCTTTGAAAATGCTAACAATAAATCTAAATGAAGTCCATGTTCCTAATTCTAGAGTGCACTTGATGGAAGAATACTTTAAATACTTAGCCACTTTCATCACAAAACAAGAATGATCACAAAGCTATCAACCTACCCATGTTCATCAAATCAAACAACCTTTTTAACATTCAATTATGCTCAAACCGTGAATCATGCTTATGTAAATGCGAAAGTATCATTTGGCTAAGGGACAAGGCTTAGTGGAATAAAAGCACCTTCTTTGGCAACTTCTTCGAATTGGAGCTGCTTCCATCTCCTCCCAAGTTGTAAAACCTTCATAAACACCTGAAAAGCACCACAAACATGCAAATGTATGCATATGTATGCATTCCTAAACTAAATGCATGCAATGTTGATTCTAAGTGCAAATGAGACTAAAAATGCTAAACTATAATTTAAAAACAAGGGAAAAGATGCATGAAATGCAGCCTAAAATGGTCTAATATAGCAAGCTATCAACACTCCTACACTTAGCTTTTGCTTGCCCTCAAGCAAACAAACACTTAACATGGTGATGAGGTTTTAAAATGGGAACTCATATCTCTAAAAATACTAACAATAAATCAAAATGAAGTCCATGTTCTTAATTCTGAAGTGCACTTGATGGAAGAATACTTTAAACACTTAGCCACTTTCGTCACAAAACAAGAATGATCACAATGCTATCAACCTACACATGCTCATCAAATCAAACAACCTTTTTAACATTCAATTAAGCTCAAACCGTGAATCATCTTATGTAAAATACAAATGTGTCATTTGGCTAAGGGACAAGGCTTAGTGGAATAAAAATGATCCCACTTCACAAACTGGTTTTGGTGTTGGTTCTCTCAAGGAAAAGCATGGTTGTGCTTTGGCAAAATGCTAAGGGTCAAAGAACAACTTACACATACAAAGGAAGATCCCCTCTACCCAAGATCTATGAGATATGTTCCTAACTCTAGCTAAGCAGTGTAAAACTCTCCTATGCTACCCTTTTTAAGAAATCAAACCCTTTTTAAAACTCAAAAAAATTTCTTCTCCAAGCGCTTTGGAGGACACTTCTTCTTTTGAACTTCAAGTGGTGGCGATTTGCTTCTTTGGAGTTTGACTCCTTTATTTGGTGATGCTGGTGCTTGATTCGCCTTTGGCTTTTTGATTTACTTGTTTTGCACTTCTTGCATCTTCTTTTCTTCTTTGAACTTGATCCTTCTTTCTTTGAGTTTAGAATCGCCATTTCCACCATTTTGCTTGTGTCACACTCCTTTTTCTTTATGCCTTGGCTTCTTTTCTTCTTTGCCTCTCTTAAAAACTAATCCCAAGATAACCCCAGACCATTCCCCAAACATCCTAACCTATCTAACTCAAGAGTGAGCTAGTTCTACAATGAGAATACTTCCCTTGTAGTTCCAACCCAACACTTTTGGCTAAGCAACAACCTTGAAGGAAGAGGCCTCACAAATCACACACTATTAATGTCTTGGCTTGTAAGAAGTTTTAGTTAAGGGTGGGTAAATCTAAATGGATCTTTTAGAGAGTGGCAAAAGAGAATAAGAAGATCTAAATATTTTAAACTATCCATGACATCAATCACAAAAGCATAAGGCATGATAATTGTGAATTAAAATTAGGTTCTACTTAGACAAAGGTTGAAATCATTTCAAAGCATGCTTCAGTCTCAAACAAAGCTCACACAAAGGCAAATTCCAAAAGTGGTTCAACTTTATTTCTAGTTCAACATCAAATGCACCAAAGGATTAAAAACAAGGGCTTCATTTTCATAAATCACTAGCATTAACAAAGATGTACTATCATAGTTTCCAATTTAAACAAGCAAGCTAATCCTGTATGAATGCATGAAGTCTAAATCCTATAAGAATGTATGAAATCAAACTCTTTTTGTGAAGCAATTTTTGAAAAAATTTCAATTTGTTTTTGGTTTTTTCTATGTCTTAGATGCTATGAAATCATTATGCATGGTTCATATTCTACTATGCAAATACAAATGCAAGCATCAGTCTATCATACACCCTCCCGCACACTTAAATTACACAGTGCATGTGTAATAAAAATGCTAAGGGGAGTGTTCACAAACATCAAGCAAACAATCGCAATAAAAAATGAGTGGTATTTACAATAGTTAGTGTGGTGTACCTTACTTCAGGTGGAAGAGTGGTGAGAGTCTGAACTCTCAATGGCATAGGAAGGTGAAGCTTCCTATTCTGATGGAGTTTTGCTGTCTAGTCATTTTCTTCTTCCCTTTTCGCTTTGGAGGAGCTACATGAGATTAATGCCTGGCCGGGTGAGAAGCTTGTGTCCTTGGCCACTCACTGATGTGGAATAAGTGTCTCTCTTGGACTGTAGCCTTTGGTGTGTTCTCAGACATGTCCTCAGCATCAGATCCTCCTCCTTGTTGCTCTGTTTGGAACGCTTGATCAGATCTTTTGGCTGATGAAGATCCTCCCAACTTCTTTTTGAGCTTCCTCACTTTCTTCTTCAATGAGTCAACCGATTTCTTGCTTGCTTTGTCCGTTTTCAGCAACCCTCTGATGGCTTTATCCTAGAAGTGGTTACACCTCTGAAGAAGCCTAATGTTCCATATGCAGCCTTTGAAACTTCAGATGTGCAGATCACATCATAGGGGTCAAATGCATAAGGGCGGCTATCATAGTCTGCATACTCATCTTCCTCCATCCCTTGATGCTGAACATCTTGTTCTTGATGCTGCTCTTCAATGTCTTCTTCCACATCTGAGTCTCTAATGGTGCTCATGTTCTTCACCTTGTTTGGCCTCATCAATGATGGGTCAGTCCTTGGGTCATAAAGCTCATCTTCTGTTGGCATGAATTGGATGTTCTCATAGGAGGTGAAGCTGGTTAAGCGCGGCTTGGGCAAGATGATCTTCCTCTTCCTGTTTTCCAGCTCAAACTGATAGCCAAATCCTGTCTCAACAGCTTCTGGAAGGTATCCGATCTTACTGAGATAAAGAACATCTAGGAAGATCATTGTAACATCCGGTGTACCAAGCTCAACTCCAGCACCAAGCAAGATAGGAGTGATCACGCCTCCAATGGCTATCTTTGGCTTCTTGTCTCTAGTGTTGAAAGCCCATTGTTGGCATGCTAGAAATTGCTTCATTAGGATTGTCACAAGACCAACTCCTAAGCTCTCTCATTGGATATTTCCGTGCCTTGTTTCAACCATTGTGTTCTTCAAGCCATTCACAAGCAACCCCATCTCTTCTTCTTTGACCATACTTTGCTCTTTTCTGTAGAAGAGTGTGCTGGTGAGGACTCTATGAACATATCTGAAAGCTGGATGGCGGATGCTAGCACTCTTCAGATGACCAGCTCTATAAGCATCATTTGCTATCTCCTCCCATACATGCCTTAGCTCATCATGCTTGAAGCGCATGTTTTGTGCTCTTGAGCCTTGATCAAATCCAAAGATTTCTTCAAGCTGAGTAAACCCCATGGTGTACCATGCTTTGTTGGCTCTGAACTTGATGAATCCATTGCCAAAGTCTTCTTCTCCTTCATCATACTCTTCATCAAACTTGTAGAAGTAGACCTTGAAGCTTGCAAGGAACTCATAAGAAAGTTGCTTGTAAGTTAGATAGCCAAAACTAGCAAATTTCTCCAGTCCAATGTTGCTCAACAGCTCATCCACTACAGGCTTGATTCCTAGCTCTTCCAACAGACCATGATCAGCATATCTTGTAGGAATGAAGTCCACTCTCCTCATCGCTCTCAAGTAGTCCTTTAGCTTTGGTGCTGCATCTTGGACTGGTTCTTCTTCAACAACTGGCCTTTTTCCCTCAGCTCTATTTCGTGCAGCAACATTTGAGTCAGAAATCTCCTCATTTTTCATAGTGTTCGACATAGTACCTGAAAATGCAATGCTTGAAGCAAGAATTAGTATACTAACCTTTAAGAGCATTGTGAAGGAATTAATTCAAAATTCGAGCAGGCACTGGAAAATTCTGTAAAACTTCACACTGATTACCAACAAACAGAGTCAAATTTAGCAAAAAGTTTCAGCTCAAAAGAATAGATACAGCTAAAACTAAAATTTTCACAGTAGCAAGCAGTGATCGCAACAATTTCAAGCATATGAAGCCAAAACATCATTCTCTCTCCACCAAACTATGAAAATGCATCAGATTCACCATCACTAGTCTTATAAGAAACATTTCAATGGTCAATATGCTGGAAAAACAATAGCATGCCTAGATTTGGCCAGAATCGAAACATAATGTCAAACTAAGCACAAAAACAGCATTTTTCAAACATTTCAACCATAAACTTTAAAAGCAGAGCAACAATGGTAATATGCAAATTACTACCATAATCAGAATCATGCAAAACAACCTTATAATAATTCTAATGCATTCTTACTTCATTTTGCAAAGATTAAACTCAAGAAACAAGAGATCTTAACAAAGTTTACCTTAATTTTTGAACCAAAAAGATAAAGTTCTAGAGAATGCAAGAGAGAAAGAAAGGATGCTTGAAAAAGGATGTTTAGCTCGATATGGGTGTGGGTGGAGAGAGAGATGAAGATTGCTAGTTTTAATGTAAGAGGATAAGGGATATCTAGAAAAATCCAAAGATAATGTAAGAAAATCTAATTTAAAATTTAAAAATGCATATGAGGGGGAAAGAAAGGATTCTTTTACCAGCCATCAAGGCCCATAAAAAGGTTTTCCTCGATTTACCCATGTAAAATTTTCAAAAAAATTCTTACACGGATCATATCGAGAAAAACACTCGATGTGGTACCTCGATGTGTACCATATTGGGGACATCGGGTCTTGTGGCTTAGCGATGATGCTCTGCTGCCTCGGGGATTCTGTGTTCTGGTCAACTTCTCCTTCAGGGAACCTTGCATCGAGCAGTCTCAGTAGATGTTCTGCTCGATGTTGTTGCTCAGTGTAGGGAGACACTTCGGCTTGCATGATCCTTCCCGTGGGCAATGCATGGCACCGTCTGGATGCTTGTTTCTGGCTCGGCCATTGTACATCGAGCAAACATTGTGGTGTTTTGCTCGATGCCACACCTCGATCTGAAACGTCTCGTACTTGGTTGTTGTTCACCTCGGTGATTGTCGTACCAGACACCGTCTTGCATCGAATTGGTTGATAGCACCCATATCGAACAGAACCTTGGATATTCTGCTCGAATGCAACTCCTCGGTGTAACTCCATTAAGCAATCTGGTTGATGTACGGGCTATAGCTTCTTGATGTACGGACTGGTGATCACATCGAGCAGGGCTTTTGGTGTTCTGCTTGATGCTACACCTCAATATGATCTCCACTGTGCGTCTTGATCGATGTACGGTCCACTCTCCTCGGTGTACGGACTGGGGCTTCAGGATTGATCACATCGAGTAGGGGTTTTGGTGTTCTGCTCGATGCTACACCTCGATGTGATCTCCATCGTGCAATCTGCTTGGTGTACAGACTGCTCCTTGCCCGAGATAAGCTGTATCGAGCATCAATGACAGATGTTCTGCTCGATATGGCACCTCGATATGAAAATAAAGTCTTCTTTCCTTGGCCTTGAAACCATTCTACACATCCATGGACCTGATCTTTGACTTCTGAAACACTAAATAAAGACATTAATAATAAAAGAAAGCATATATTTACAAGGATAGTCATGGGATTACCTCCCAAGTGTGCTTGTTTTAAGTCATTAAGCTTGACTTTGATGGTTTGAGGACTAGTGAGAAGAGGTTGATGGAGCTGGTGCTCCTTCCTCTTTCTTCTGGT
The DNA here is from genome assembly GCA_911865555.2 of Thlaspi arvense. Taxonomy (NCBI): domain Eukaryota; kingdom Viridiplantae; phylum Streptophyta; class Magnoliopsida; order Brassicales; family Brassicaceae; genus Thlaspi; species Thlaspi arvense. Next base: position 50,790,872 of record OU466862.2, read on the forward strand.
AAACCCAAGTGCCCACTGACATCAGTTTCTTCTTCTCACGAGCTGTCTTCTTGTTTCTCTTCTTCTTGACACTTGGTGTGATCAAAGGCTTCACTTCCTTGGTGATCAAGCTTTCATCCTCTTTCCAACCATCTTTAAGCTTCAACTCAGTGTTAAGCTTCTGTTCTGCCACATCAGGGAGAGTGTCTCTCATCAACATACTCATTGTGAAGCTCATAGCATGCTGCACACGCTCTGGAAGTTGCTGTTGCTCACTCTCTTCTTCAATGATTGTTCCACAAAAAGCTATGGAATGAGAGACAATCTTGTAGACTTTGAACTCATCAACATTCTTCAAAATCACAGAGATTCTCTTGAAGTCTACTTGAGCTCCTTCTGTTGCCAAGAATGGTGTTCCTAGAAGAAGTGGCACCTCTCTTGAATATGTCTTATTCATAACCACAAAATCTGTTGGCACCAAGCAATTCCCAATATTCAAAGGAGAATCATTTACCATGCCCAAGGGTTTTGTTGAGGTGTTATCCACAAAGGTGATAGAGGCTTTGCTAGGCTTCAACTCCTTGATTCCTAAGGTTTGGCTCAAGTGGAGAGACATGACATTCACTGTTGAACCTGAATCACACAAAGCTCCAACATTGTCTAGCATCTCAATCTCACAAGTGATGAGAAACTTTTCTGGATTGGGAAGCTTTATCAATGTCTTCAGCTCCTTGCTTCTTTTCAGATTATCCCCCACATTTTCTAGAATTGGATCCACTACTTCCAGCTTGTCAAAGACTTCTTTGAGGAACCTGATTTGATCCTTCACTTCAAGCAAAATGGTGCCATGAGGAAGCTTTATTCCAGCGTCGTGTATGTCTTTCCTGAACTTTGAATAGACTGCCATCTGAGCCTTTGTAAAGTGCATCGTGGGGTAAGGGATTGGTGGTTTATTAGCTTGAACTTCAGGATCTTTACCCTTCTCATTTCTGCTTGAGGAGCTGCCCACTTGGCGATCATACAACTCCGTGAAGTCTTCAGGACTTTCTCTAGCCAAGACCATCAAAGTGTGGTATGTCTCTACAAGCTCTTTGTCAGCTTCACTGAGCTCTGGTTTGGCTTCTTCTTCTGGAGCAACTAAGGCTTTCTCAGCCTCTTCGCTCTCAGCAGCTTCTTGTGCGGCTCTTTCTTGCTCTTATTCTCTGTTCAAGCTTTCATCTAGTCCTTGGAGGAACTTCTCTAAAATATCAGCAGCTTCTTAATCATCAATGGTGACGTTGATGACATTCCCCCCACACTCAGCCTTTAACATGTCCACATGTAACAACATCTCTTGAAGCATAATGCTAAGCTCTTCCAATGAAGCATCTTCATCATCACACTCTTCATCCTCTTCAGCAAGCAAGTGGCAGAATTCCTTATGATTTGCTTCACTCTTTCCTGGTAACTGATTCTGAGGTTTTGAATAAGAAGCTCATTTGCTTTCTAGAGACTTGACTCTTTGGTTCAGAGCATCTAACTTGCCATTCAGGTCACAAGTAGTGGCGTCTATTTTGTTATGCACTTCAGCAAATTTCTTGTGAAGCTCTATAGTGGTGTTGGCTTGACCAGTCAACAACTGTTGCATCATCTGCTTCAAATCAATATCTTGAGTGCTGGAAGAGGTTTGTGTATTGCCAACACCTTGTGGGATAAAAGCTGGTCTTGGCTGAAAGTTAGCTTGTTGAAAATCGTCCTGAAATGGTGGTTTTGGAGCAAAGTTGTTCTGCTGGTTGAAAGGAACAAAAGGTTTGGTTCCTTGGTTTTGTTGAGCAGATTGTGATGGATAGACTTGATCCTGAGGGTTAGCCACGTTGGTGCTTCTATAAGAGAAGTTGGGATGGTTCCTGAAGTTGTTAAAACCGCCTCCTTGTTGATTCATGTAGAAGGCTTCTTCTTCTACAACTGTCCCATCTTCCTCTTGTGTAGCAACACTATCACCAACAAACTGACATTCTTGAAAGACACACTCAGCAGCTTGTCTAACTTGTCATTCAAAGCTTTAATCTCCTTCTTTGTTGTGCTCTCACCTTCAGCGCTTACAACAGCTCTAGATGTTCTGCCATATTCTTCACCATAGTTTCCATCATAATGTGCCAAGTTCTCCACAAGAGCTACACCATCTACAACAGTATTGCCCATGAAATTTTCATTGGAAGCTGTGTCCAAGAGCATCCTGTACTTTGGCGTCACTCCTCTATACAAGGTAGACAGCAAGCTTTCATTTGTGAAGCCGGGTGTAGGCACTGTAAAGTGTACGACTTGAACCGCTCTCATGCTTCAGCAAATATCTCATTTCCATGCTGAGTAAAGCTGCTTATGGTGTTCCTGAGCTTTGCTGTTCTTGTTGAGCTGAAGAATTTGTTGAGGAATGCTGTCTTGCACTCATTCCATGTAGAGATTGAACCTTGTGGAAGTGTCTTCTCCCAGTGATGTGCTTTGTCACCTAAACTGAAAGGGAACAAGCACAGCTTCAAACCATCTTCAGAGACTCCTTGAATCTTGGTCATACGACACACCTTATCAAACTTGTCAAGATGATCCAAAGGGTCTTCATTGGGCAGACCATGGTATCTATTGCCTTGTACCATGTTGATCAACCCAAGCTTGATCTCGAAGTGGTTTTGATGTGCAGCTGGAGCGTGAATGCCATTCCTGTTGTGGTGAGTTTCAGGCGCATCACCAGCTCCTATTGGTCTTGCAGCTCTAGGTGCGTGAACTGGTACTCGCAATCCTTGAACTCCAGCCGCTTGGGTCAAAGCTTCTTGTGCTTCATCTATGTGAGCTGCAGCTTGTTGTAATGGTGCTTGTCCAACAACACCAACATGTGGTATCTGAGCTTCTTGCTCTGCCGTCCTCTGTTCTTCAAACTATTGAACTCTCTGTCTTACAGCTCTTCTCCTATGAATATTGTCAATGAAAGGATTCAGATTTCACGAGCCTTTAGACCTCAAATTCATACAAGTACCTTAATAAACAGAGTACAGAAAACAGAGCAATTTAGTAACTTTTAAAGTAAAGAACTAAGTCTAACAGCAATGTTAAACTCAAACAATCCACAATCCACAATGGCACCAATTTGAAGAAAGACTTTTTGCAGGTCTAAACTCAAATGTCCTTAACCTCTAATCAGTTGTATAATAGGGATCAGATATCAAACCAAATTGTGGAAGATGAGATGCAAACAATGCTGTAAGCTAAGCAAGATTGGGGATTCGATTATACAAGAGTAAGTCTAACAACCTAATAGTGCAATGAAAGGAAAGCATAAGCTAAATGCAAGTGAACAAAACTAAACAATAAACTTAAGGCAATGACTAAACAAGAACTAAACAAGAATGACTACTAAAGCAAGAACTAAGCAAGATGATCTTAAAGAAAATTAATTAAAAGCAAGACTCAAGGTTCTAAGCAATTGTGGGATAGTGGTTTTCAAGAGTGATAAGGGGATTTCTACTAAGTCATTCAACAAGCATTAACAAGCAAGCAATTCTCAAGGTTTTTTTATAGATAGCTAAACTTGGATAAGATATAACTTTTTATAGATAATGTTTTGTGGCTTCCCTTTTATAGTAGGGAGCCAAAAAAAGCATAAAAAACCTAAAAAGATAGGATAAGGTTAACAAAAGTCAAGTGGTCAACTTGGATGAGTTGCATCGAGGTCGTACGGTCGATGTTCTGCTCGATATGCGATCTCGATGTAGTCCGTGCAGCGCGCATCGACTTCCTTCCTCGCTGCTGGTCATCGATGCAGACCAACGGCTTGAAATTCTCGTGCTGACCCTCTTCCTCTCGTCGTGCTGTTTGCATCGAGAAAACTCCACGGGTGTTCTGCTCGATATGCTTGCTCGATATGGACCAGACTTTGCAAGAGCTCCATTTCTGACATCTTCTTTGATCATGAGCTGCTTCCATCTCCTTCCCAACTCCAAGAAACTCCAAAAACACCTGAAAACCACCACAAACATGCAAATGTTTGCAAATGTATGCAATCCTAAGCTAAATGCATGCTATGTTGATTCTAAGTGCAAATGATGCTAAAATGTTAAACTATAATGCAAAAACAAAGGAAAAGATGCATGAAATGCAGCCTAAAATGATCTAAAATAGCAAGATATCAATAATCTGTTGTATTATTTGTCTCAAGTCATTGTCTTGAGGCAAAGAGTTGTTGATATGTAGTGGTGGAGGCTGAAAGTTCCCATCGTGATGAGTGTTGAAAGGGACTTGGTTATAGTAGCTTTTATGCTGGTGTCGTGGCTTTTGAGGGCTAGTGAAGGAAGGCACACTATAGATTTTGTTGAAGCCTTTGTTGTAACCACCTTGCCCAAAGACATAGTTGACCTTTTCGTGGGCAGGTCCTTCTTGGTTTAGAGCATAGTCACCCATAAAGTTGGCCTTTCCTTGAAAATTTCGAATCATGGTGTCTACTTGCTCATGCAAGACTTTCACTTCTCTCATGGTAGCCTCTAACTCAGCATGTGCAAGCTTAGAAGTGTCCTCATTGGCTTGGCCATAGCTTTCATTGCTTTTTGCTAGATTTTCAACCAATACCAAGCCATCTTCTACATCTCTTTGTAGGAAATTTTCATTGCTTGCAGTATCTAGTAGTAGTCTCATCTTAGGGAGAACACATCTATAGAGAGTTGATAGAAGTGCTTCCTTTGAGAAGCCATGTTGTGGGCATTGCAATGTGAAGCTTCTAAACCTTTCCCAAGCATCTCCAAAGCTCTCATTAGGCCATTTTTTGAAGTTGTAGATTTCATTTCTGAATTTAGCAGTCCTATAAGGTGAGAAGAACTTAGTGAGGAAAGCGCATTTGCAATTAGTGATGCTTCCTTGCTGCAAACTCTTTTCCCACAATTGAGCTCTATCACCAAGTGTGAAGGGAAAGAACCTTAACTTAAAGCCATCATCTGAAATTCCACTTAGCTTTTTCATAGAGAAAACTCTCTCAAACTGGTCAAGATGATCTAGAGGGTCTTCATTTGGCAGCCCAACGAACTTGTTGGTTTGTACCATAGCAATCATCTTACTTTTTATCTCATAGTGAGTTGTCTCCATAGGAAGGAGAATACCTTTCCTTGAAGCAAAAGAAGTAGGCCAATCTCCAGATCCTATTGGTCTTTATTGCCTTTGGTTCCTCATACCCCAAGCACCTTGTAAACCATGTGGACCTTGATGTCCCTGTAAACCTTTGATCGCTTGTGGACCTTGAGGACCTTGTGGACCTGGTAGACCAAAACCAGCAACATATAGAGGTTCTTCCAAGCTTCAGTAGCTGATGTGAGCTGCTGAGAATACAAAATCTTTCACCTTGAACTTCTGGTGCAGTGGTAGACACTTAAGAGCAAGTGTTTTGGTACCTATAAACAAAATTTTAGACCAAAGAAAGTAATTAGTAACCAAAAACGAATGTAAAAGCCTGATCTCAAACAATCTACAAATCCTAATGTTTAGAACATTTCCAAATGGCAACGGCGCCAAATTCATGTAGGAGTTTACTCTACTTTAATTCCTACATAAACTCATATCATTGTAGTATGTAGGTGTCAATCCATAATGGGCAATGTAAGACAATAGGAATGCAATAGATCACTTATATTCAAGCCGACAAGATGAGATAATAGAACTTAGAATCCTGTCAAGTGATTAAAACTTCAAACAAGCAAAAGCAAACTAAATAAGACTAAGCAATTTCGAAATTAATACTTATAAGAGAATAAAATGAACTCAAGATGGGGCTTTGAGACAAGGGAGTTCACAAACAATACCAAGATGCTATCAAACACATATAAATGCTAATTCCTAGGCATAGAATTCAAACAAGCAAGATTAACCCAATGCCTTGGTGAAAATCCATTTGCTAACAACCTAATCAAGAACTAACTCCAATTAGTGATTAGATAGCTAACAAGCAAGCACAACCAATTCAATAAAGCCAAAATATCCTCTAGACATATAATCTCTTAGGCTAGAATAGATAAATCCTCTAATAGACATGATCAGCATTTCATCAAACACTTGATGGGCATAAGAGAAAGCCTAAATCTAAACCAGTGTGATCAATACCAATCTAGCAATTAAACCATCAAATAGAGAGGAATATTGTATGAAGAGCATAAGCAATCAAGGATTAAATATAGAACTCCTCTTATCTACCCCATCAAGAAACTTAAAGAGAACTACTCACTAATCATTGTCAAAACCACAAAATCCATACAGAAAGTATGGTAAGACATGATTAAGAAGAAGATTAAACAAATAAAGATTAAGAGAAGTGCAGAAATTCAGATTAAAGATGAAAACTTTTTCTTACAAATCACAAAAGCAAATAAGAAAAGGGTTTGAAAGCAAGAACAAAAAGTTGCAAGAACAAAAGAATTAAAAATAGATCCATTGTTCTTTAGGTCTTTAACTATTTATACTCACAGACATGGGACCCTAGAATAATGGCAAAAATGTAGATATATGGACTTCTGGTCGAACACATATCGGGCTCAGAGGTCGAGATGTGCTGCTCGATATTGTGCTTCTTCTGGGTCGGATGTCGGGCATGCTGCTCGATGTGATGCCCGATATGAGGACAATGACATTTCCCTGAGGTATATGTCGGACACGCCTTGCCCGACATAGTGCTTGATGTGGAGTGCTGGTTGTTCCTGGAAGGTTACATCGGGCTTGGATGTCCGATATGATGTCCGATGTAGGTGTCTTGTGTCTCGGATATCGGGCTTCATGGTCGATATTCTGCCCAATATGAATCTTCTCCTTCTTGACTGGTGGATGTCAGCCTCTACGCCTGATGTGGCACCCGATACCAGCTCCGAAAAATGTACTCCTTTGGCTCTCCTTAGCTGGGATATCTTCTTGGATCATTCCCATTCTTCCATAATGTCTCCAACAGTTCCTTTGGTACCTAAAAACATTTCAAATACAAGAAAAAATGCAAACTACATCCTAAATGCAACCTATGTCTAGAAGATAAGGAAAATGAGACAAATGATCAGGAAAACATGTAAAAAAAGACCAAAACATATACTAAATACAGTCCTAAATGATGCAAATATAAGAGACATCAATGGTTGCCATTGGAGGAAAAGCATTAACCTGTGATTAATGTTCACGTGACTGTTCAAGGGGGTGACATGATCCGGAGTTAAAAACACCTTGCTATAGATAATGTATGAACACATACTTATGTGTGTATGTCATAGTGAAATTGATATAGTTTTTATAACGATAAATAATAAGAGGATAAAAATAGTTTAAAAAAATTCATGATAATTTTTTTCCTTTTTTTCTTCAATCGACATGTAAACAAAAATCTATAATTAATAAATAATGATAACATAATAATAAAAATATTTTTCAAGTTCTGCTTTTATGGGCGTAATCTCCTCAAGTGTAAATGATAATATTACTTTGTTAGTTTCCCTAGTTTAAAAGTAAAGGAAATTGACAAAATAATATTATCATTTACATATAAAAGAAAGGACTAGGCTGGATTTCAATGCAAAATAAAATAAAACTGAATATGGAGATTTTATTGTCAAGTTAGATACCACATATTACAAGGATTTATGTTATTCGAAGATTCTTTATATCAAATAAAAATGTGATATAAAAATCGTAAAAACTCACTTAATACAGTAGTTAACAAAGAGTTCATTAATACTTTTATATCAGGAGCTATGGAAAAATTTCCACACGATGCAAGTAGAGTTGTTTGTGATGAAATCTTTATAATTGTTCATAATTTATAATAGAAATTTTAATTATTATTTGATAAGCTATTTAAGTGAAAAATCTAATGTATCACAAAAAGAGAAAAAGTTAGTGTTTTCTATTATTGATCTGAAAATATGACATGTTAATTTTTCTGAAATAAATGAAATATTTTAATAAATTAAGTTAAAATTAAATAAACTATAAAACTAAAACATGAATACACTAGATTATGATACTAAAATTAATAAATTTAAACTAACATAAAATGATAATTACTATGATTTCATTTTATTTTACATATATTCATAATAGATTGCATAAAATATGATTACTAAAAATTTACAATCAATATATATATATATATATTATATAGAAAAATAATAATTGATTATCCAATAGGATATTAAATAAACTATATATTCATAATGTTATGAGTAAGATATATTATTATTTGTATATAAATTTTTAATATTTTATATTACTATTTTCTGGAATATATGTAGCTTACATTACCATCTAATATTATCTTTTTTAAAAATTATATCATACTTATATATAGTCTCATTATAGATCAAGAATTTGATATCAGAAATAAAACAAAAAGTAACCGGATAAAAAAAATAAATAATAATAAGATAAAACAAATATAAATAAAAAGTAAAAATAAATAAAAATAATTATCTACAGTTTTTTTTGTAACACTCTCGTGCTTTGTTTTATGGAGTCATTTAAGAATCTTAAGAATCAAATTTTATAATAAATGCATCTGTATCTCAAATTTTATAATGAACACATGAATGCAAGCTAACCATAAAAAAATTATTTTCTTTATCAAACTAATTCCTCAATATTTGACGAACAGATGAGCGGAGAACTACTGGAGAATTTTATAAGATACGATTTCATAAATTTTAAAACAAATATTTATTATAAATTTTATTAAAAGAAAAATTACTAATAAGTTATTCAATGTATATAACATTTACATAATATATAAAAAAATTAATCAATACTTAAATATTATAACTAGTTATTTCTATAAAAAAGATTATACATAGATATGCGTGGGGTCAACCACAAAAATTAAATAAATTATTATATGTTTTAAAGTTTTTCAGTTTATTTAATTATCAAATTTACACTTTTTTATGTGTGGAAGTATTTTAAAATTTTGGTTAATATTTTTTTATCTTCAATTTCTATTAAAATCCATTAAAAATTAATTTATTGTTATTTTATTATTATTAATTTATATAATATTATTATTATTACATAATTAATCATATGTAAATAGAGTATTTTTAATATATAATATTAATTATATATTAAACATATAAAATGTTTTATAGTCTGTACACGGTACAAACTGATTATCTAGTATTATTTTAAACGGCTAAAATATATCATATGAAAATAAATGTTATTTTAGTTTTTTTTTGCTAAAATGATGTTATATGATGCGACAAATTTTTTCCCTCTAAATATAAACTGTTGCTCGGTGAAATTCATACCAATTCTGTATATTTTGGAATCAAATTACCTAACAGCAACTGGTTAACCGAAGTAATCCCACTATTCACGTTTCTTTATTTTCTTTTTAGTTAATTTCTTTATTTTAACAAAAAAAAAAAAAAAATCTTTATTTTCTTGTGTGTATATTTATGGAATGAATAGAAAGAAAATTGGCAGAGACTTGTCTTGTTCTACAGCTAAATTGGTACCTCTAAACACAACCGGTTAGAATGATAATAATGCTCGAGCGTTAGGCTTTGTAGATCTTGCTATTACTACTACAAGCCTACAACTACTACTGTATGTTGCAGCGATCTTGACACACTCTCTCTCTTACATTATCGAAAATTGAGATTTATTCTTAAGGAACATTTAAGAGAAGAGAAGACAGAAATACAAAGCACAAATGAAATGGTCACAAAGAAATAAAAACACCAATAAAGTGAGAGAGATTTCTTTATTAAATTTTAAAAGAAGGGAAACAGAGCTGCTTATTCATCACCTGAGTGGAATACACCTGGTGGAACGGCGGTAACAACCGCAGCCACAGATACGTGGCCTATAGTGATTAACTTTCTTACAAGTCATCGAAAACTCGGCAAGATAATGACCGATCATCTCCGGTTTAATCACGATTTCGTTAAATTTCTTCCAATTATGAACTCCGACAACACTTCCGATCATCTGAGGAACAATGAGCATGTTCCTTAGATGTGTTTTCACTGCTTCAGGCTTCATGTTCTCGCCACCTGCTTCTTTTTTCGCCTTTCGTAGCTTTTTGATCAGGATCAGAGCTTTCTTCTTAAATCCTCTGTAGAACCCCCTGCGAACACGAGCGTTGAAGAGCTTCGCGAGATCAAAGTTGGACATTTTCAGGAGAGCATCTACGTTGAATCCTCTGAACCAGAATTTCTTGAATGTTCTCTTCTTCGTCGCCAAGGCCACGGCCGGGGCAAACTCTGGTTCGTTGATCGCCATTGCTGTTGGAATTTGGATTTTTCTGCAGAAGGATAGAGTATGCCATTAGGGACTGGTGAAGTGACAAATCTTTGTCTTTCTTCTCTACTATTTACACAAAAATGTTGCGAGATATCGAAAATCTTGGGGGATCGACTGAAATATCGGAAACAGACTAAAATATCAGAAATTGACCAAGTATATAAAAGATATCAACTTATTAAATCATTCCTAATTTAGTAATCTAATTTATGGCTAGTATGTCAAGGTCATTAATTAGTGTAAGATTTTTATTATATTTTAGTTATGGTTTTCAAAATGTAAACAAAATGTATTTATTACTAGGATTTAACTTGCTCTATGTGTGGAGTAATGTTTTTGATATTTATTAAATTTAAGTTTTATTTAAAGTTTAGTTTTTTTTCTATATTATTAATAAATTGATTGAATATGTTTGTTGAATGATTTAATTTTTTTGTTGGAATGAGAACATTGTATTATTCGTGAATGGTATTTAGGTTTCGCTTGTGCATAATATTTATTTTAAATTAGTAGTTTTTTATTTATAATTATTGTATCATTCTTGGATTATATTTTGTTATAGTTGAGAATTTGATTTAAAATCGGATAGATTTATAATTTGTAAGAAAAACAAATATTAATAATTTGATTATATAAAATAAAATATGAAATTCAAATTATTGTGAGTTGTTGTTAGAAAATAAGAAGTTATGTAAGAAATTTAAAAAATTCAACAAACATAGTTGATGGATGTAAATGATTTGTATAATATATTTATGCAACCCGGAAATTTTGATATATTTTAGTTACAGGTTTATGAATAGAGATTAAGTATTTTTTATCTAGCTTTTATCTCGTCAAAATAATCCTATTACATTACTTCTGTCTCAAATTTTGATTTTCTATAACAATAAATTTTTGTATGAGATGTTTATTTTGCTATAGATGTATTGTATTTCAGTTAATAATATAGAAACCATTAAGTTTCATTTTTGGCATACATTTATTACATACATTAATAAATTTTAACATACCATAAAATTGTGTTTATATTTTCTAATTTGTTTTCATTTATATATTATTGATTCAACCCGAAAATATTTGCTATATTTGAGATAGTTAGGTTAATGAACAAAATTATTTTTTATCAAAAATTTTATCTCGCCGAATTTATCTGGTTACATTCTATTTCTGATCTTGAATTCTGATTTCAGATAGAAATACATTTATATATGAGATTTACTATATTTTTGTTTTGTATAATGTATCTATACAACCCATGGATACATCTACATTTGAGTTAATTAGTTTTATGAATAGAATTATAAATTTATTTAAATCAAATTTTATCTCGTCAGTATCTTCCCATTAATCCTAAATTTTGATTTGCAAGACAAATACAATTTTTGTATATGAGGTATTATTTTGGTATATATTTATTATATTTTTTATTTATAATATAAAACCCCATTATATTTTATTTTTGATATACATGTATCATATATTGCACTATGTGTTATCTTTAATTAAGATGATATTATGTATGATTTAGTCCGCTCTACGCGAGGTTATGTATTTTTACAATGTTTTTAGGAGTGTGCGAATTTATATATTCTTTAATTTTTTAAATTTATATTTAGTAGAAGGTTTAGTTTAAAAAAAATTATGGTAGAGTATGTTTGTTGTATAATTTAATTGATTGTTGGAATTAAAAATTTATATTATAAAAGTTTGATTGATTTATAAATCAAATACAATACTTTCAAGTTTTAAAAAAATATAGATTATTGGTTAATTATATTATTTGTATAATATATTAATATCTAACACTGAAATGAAAATATATTTGATAAACTCTTTTTAAGTAGAATAATTAGTTCTATTAAACAATTATTTTAAATTTTCCTTTTAGATTTTAAAGATGTTTTTAATTATTTTGACTATAACAAACAATATTAATTCAAAACATTTACATTAAGACTCTATTTAAAATAACAATAAGAATAGAAGTATGAAAATCTAGGATATACCCTGCAGATTTGTGTGGGTTAGATATTTAGTTAGATGTATGAAAATTTTAATTTCAATATTTTTAATTTGGTTTGTATGATTAATTTATTTTAAATTGGAATATAATATATACTTGTAAAATTGAAAAACAGATAAATATTTTAGAGGTAGTAGGCACATTTTTATTGATTTAACTAAATTCGAAATTTTAATTTTGTTTGATTTTGATTTAATTAAAATATTTTTTTGATTTAATTAATAAAAATCACTAAATTATGCGATAGTATATTGTTTGATTTGTTTCGAATAGTTAACTTATTGTTTAAATTTGTTTTGTATTTTTAAATCTTTTGTATGTTTAAATTATATGTTGGTACAGGTAGTATTGTTTTTTTTTTTTTTTGATTGTACAAAACTTTTTTCTGGGTTCTAAACTACTTCGTTTATATGGTTATATATCATTAATATATCCCACACATTTGATCAAGATTATAACTAAAAAGGCAAAAACCAAAACGAACCCAACTAAAAGTACCTAACTATTTATGAAGCCCAAATAATTATTGGTCTAATCGAAATGAAGTAAACCAAATTCACAGGATTAATTGTTTCTGGTTTAGAGGACAATTAAAATCGCAAACCAGATCGAGACATGCTCGAGGAGTCACCCAATTTTGTTTTTGTTTTGTGATTTCACCAATCTCTCTCCGTCTCTCTTCGTAAGAACCTAGATCCCGTTAACCCTCTATCTCTTCTCCTTACCCACCTTCAACCTCTCGCGCAAAAACCCTAGAACCACCCTCTCTGCCGTGACCTCCGCATGTCCAACACCCTCGACTAAACCCCCTCCGCCGCCTCGACTAAATCAATCACTCTCGCTCCTCAGTTTCTGTGAATCGCCACTTTATGTTCCTCTTCATCGTCCATCTTTTTCAATGGCTGATCTGGATGATCCTCAGATTAAGTCGAGGGACCTCGACATGCAATTATCAGGTGCTTGAATTCGAACAGATTTTTGTCATTATTTGGTTTCCAGATTTAGAGTCTAAATAAGCGATTCTAATTTTAATTGCTTCATATTTTTCAACAAAGTTCTTGGTAGAGTCATCCCGAATAGGATATTCTTTGAATTAGGGATCTTCGATTCGAACCATCTTTTGATTAGTTATAGATTTAAAAATACATTTCTTCTTGCAGGAAAACGTGAAGACAAAACATCATCACGTACGTTATGAATCGAAGTTGTATAGAATTTTACAGGGAGTAAAGCTTCACTTCTTATAAACGATAACGATACCATGGTTCGTTGTTTTATTTTTCCTTGATCCTTTTTGCTTTCATTGAATGGCTGCTCATGCTTGCATACTAAATTTTGCAGAGCCATCTCAACGTGTGGTACTGGAAATCATTGTCACTTTATCAGCTATGCTTCTACTCTTTCATTCTCTAGACTAAAATACTTGTAATTCTTCTTAGGATGTTGTTAGGAATAGTTTAGCTTTAGGGTTTGGATACAAATAAAAGAATCGAAACCAGCTTTTTATACCTAACAGTTCTGAAATTACAAAGACCGGTGGATTTTGATAACAAATATCTCCCACTCCCCACTTTTAAACAACTAAAAGTCTCCATAAACACTTTTCGATCTCCAATAATATTTAGAAAAACGAAAATACGGTCACATGAGAAACTAAAACTTTATAAAGTGTAGAAAATCTCTAAATCAAATCAGATACCAAATAACTGCTTCTTAATGACTTCTTAAAGAAGTCAATGTCTGCTTGCACATGAATTCCAAACTATCTTGTGTCTGTTTAAGGTAAACGGTATGGCTTCATATGCACATCTTTATTCGATTGTGCTGAACCACCTACAAGACATCTAAAAAATCTCAATCATTGTGTTTACCATGTTGAAGAATCAATAAAATCTTAAAATGTTACATGTTTCTTGAAAAAAGCTCTTCAAATCATCTTCAGTTAGCTGATACCCTTCATATCTAACAACAAACACTACCGGGCGGAACCTCATAGCTACTTCATCCTTCATCTTGAAAATTCAAATACATTGGAAGCAATAACAGTAGAGATTTCGAGTTGGAAAGTTGTAAGATTTGTTTAATAGAAATAAGGAGCAGAAAAACAGATTACAGAATTTTAAATATTATAAATCTGAGATACTGAAATAATATGAATTACACTAATTTGTAAGTAGTATATAAATCGTAAAAAGATAAAGTAGAAAGTTTGTTCATACTTGGATTTTGTAATTCAAGGAGGAACTTTTGATTTCAATACCAGTGATGATTTCACCTACAATGAACAATCAAAACAAAATGAAAACATCAAGGATTAAAATTTTAGAAATATGGTTAGTAAACATAAAATATATGAGGAAAAACATAAATGGCACGATTTAGTAATAGAAATCTAGAACTAACCTTTGAATCATAGAGAATTAACTCCATCAATTTCTAAACCTCTTCGGCCTGGTTTTCATTTCTTTCTCAATATCAACTGTGACAAAGTATCAGTCACTCCGAATCTTGTCAATCTGTGTAGACGTTGCAAAAATTAATACGGCAGATCGGTAAATAATAGAGAATACTATATAAGCAGTGATGGCATTTATATAGAATAAAGTCTTACCTTTCCTCTTCTATGTTTGCACGCTCCAAGCCATTTTGAAAGGCTTCAACTCTCTTAGATAGAGAATGGGAAGAAGTGCACCAATTTTTTCGATTTGCAAAGCTCTAGGATGCTTAGAAGTTTAGAAGCCATTTTGAAAAGAAAGCGTAAGAAGGTAAGACGACATGTTAAGCTCTTTCTTCTATTTATATGTATTCAGTTAGGTTTATTAGAAATCTTTTTGAAAGAATATCGACACCAATATTTAGAAATCCTCATTATTGTAGCAAGATCTTTTCAAATCTGTCATGCCCATAGGTAAACAGATAGTTATACATAAATCTTGTTACATATATGAAATTGATTAGATTGCCATACGAAGGAATATGTAGATTGATTAGAATATTCTAGTATTTTATGATATTGTTCAAATTGGTTTGCATGGCCCTTAAGAAGGAGAAAGCATCATTCTCTATGCTAGTGTACGCAAATATACTCGTGATTTTGTATCTGTGTATATCGAGGTGTATAGCTCTATGTATAGCTAAATGGACAAGGTACATCGGGTTATATCGGGACTTAGAGAGAAGGCTTGCGTAAAATCTTTTCTAGAAAATCTAATAAAATCAATTAAAATGCTATAGCCAAATGTTTTCAATATGATCTATATCACACTTCTTTTGTTCCTTTATAAAAAAAAATTAGTTAAAAATGCAAAAATTTAAAATTATTTGTTATTTTTATATAGTTTGTTAATTTAAAAACGCGGAAATTTTGAAATGATATGAAAAATTATAAATATTTTTTTGTATATCTAAAATCAATTATTTAATATGTGACTAAAAACAACTCAACCAATAAAGAAAAAAACTGTATAAAACAAATGATTATAAAATATAACATTAATATAAATTTTTAGATTGATATTTACAAAAATGAAATGAAACAAAACAAATAAAACTTCTAAAACATCTTACAAAAAAGAACAAATCTGCCACTTTTGATCTTAAAAAAACTTATATTATGATATTCTTGCTCCATGTGAATTATTGTGTGGAATGGATTGTTTGTCTGTTTTGAATCTTGGTCTACACTGAGTATTTGTTTATCTAACGATTCAAAAGCTCTCAACATTTTTAAAAGGAAGGAAGAATTATTTTTAACTTTAACGCAAATGTCAAACGCATACAGTAAGAGGAGATTTCGTTAACGTCGTGTTGCTGCAATATGCAAAAAAGTTACGAAAAAATGGAGTTGTATATATTTCAAAAATTATGATAAAAAAATTCCTTGTGAAAAAATGCAAAAATTACGTTTGGAATGTTCCTTCCTTCCATATATGAAAATTCATAGAAAGTAACTACATGAAATCAACAGAAGCAAAGGAATATTCGTCATTTCATTCTATATATAGAGAGATAATTTCCATGGAATGTTTACGACATTTAAAAAAAAAACTATTATCGATTTATATGTAAAATATAAAATCCAATAAGGCACATATATATTCATGCTAAGAGATGGGATGAACAAGTAATATAACGGTCTATCATTTCAACAAGATCTTTTGGAGAACATATTTGCATCTTTTGATCTGCAAAACCTGTGATTTTTGGTAATAGCTCTTTCGAAAAGAGAACCTGATTTTCTTCTTCTTTGTGAATTATTGTGTAACGCTTCCGACCGCTCCCACCGGCGAGTCACCCATCCTTCTGTCGGGTTTGTGGGCTTCACCCCTGTCTGATGGCCGATGTGTTATTTTTTCTGTAGTTCAACTGACTTATTTACTGATCATGCAATCACTACATGATCTTTCCCCGTGTTTTGACCTCACTCATAGGATTTCGGGAATCACTTCCCGAAAGATCACCTATCCTAGTCCTACTCCAGCTCAAGCACCCTTAATTGTGGAGTTCTCTCGGGACCAGTGACCGAAAAGATAAGTGCACTTTGGTGACATAGGTAGCCAAATCAATTCATTTAAACTTATTCAAATGGGCCGGGTCCGGGTCATTACAATTCTCTCCCACTAAACGGGAATTCGTCCCCGAATTCTGATTCCGATAGTGTGAGCCTTAACCCCTAAACCCCAAGACAGTCTCCTGGGAAAGAACCAGTTTGACTTCCCAGGCTCTGATACCACTTGTAACGCCCCCCGACCGCCCCTCTCGGCGAGTCACCTATCCCTCCGTCGGGCTCGTGGGCCCATCCCTGTTCGACGGCTGGTCCGTTATTTTTTCTGGATCCCAACCGACTTATTTACTGACCCTACAATCACCACATGATCTTTCCCCGTGTTTTGCCCTCACTCACATGGTTTCAGGAATCACTTCCCGAAAGGTCACCCATCCTAATCCTACTCTAGCTCAAGCACCCTTAACTGTGAAGTTCTCTCGGGACCAGTAACCGAAAAGATAAGTGCACTTTAGTGACATAGGTAACCAAATCAATCCATTTAAACTTATTCAAATGGGCCGGGCCCGGATCGCTACACATTGCATATGTTCTTCCCATGTCTCTGCAGAGTGTGAAAAATTGTGGATCCTCTTCCAGAGTTTCTCTCAAGTCCAGATACACATCCGTTGCAGTTACGCCACCTGCAGATATAATCATCATCATCATTTTCTGGATAGTCGAGAGATTCAATACCAGATTATGTTTCATTGCTGATGAACTTGGATTCATGGGTTTCTTGTTTCTTAGAGTAAGACTGCAGACTACAGTAAAACCATGTCGCTCAAAGAGAACAGTGACATGAAGATGAAAAAGTCATTCAAATTCATTCATGTAGAGGAGAGAAGAGAAAGGGTCAAAATAGGGATGTTCATGTTCATAAATCCAAAGGATAGTTTTCGAATTCATTGTTCGAATATACATTTATCAAAACAAATACAGTGTTCACTATTGCACACTGAGTTTCCCAAACATACTACACAGATAGCTACACCTTCACCATTAAACATACTACACAGATAGCTACACAGTCCATTCTCACTGACCCAATCTTCCCGAGCTCGCCAATCGCCGGTGAGATCAGAGATTACCACCGGCTGGTTCTTGGCCAAGTAGCTCTCTGCAAAATCGCTGTATGAAGTATGTTTAATTTAAAGCTTACTGTTGATGAGTTGCCTAACGTGCGTACTATGGAGTCGGAAGAATCTGAGAAGCTGGATCTCCCGGATGTGCCAACAGATACACTTGTCGCTAGAAATGTCAGACGGGCCAGCCCGAACCCAAATAGCCCAATCCAATGCGGTTTTGTACTTTCCTCGGGTTTGGCGGGCTGGCCCATGCGGGTTGCGGTCCAAAATTATATGGCCCAAGTCCAATCCGCATGTATTTAACGGTTTAGCGGGCTGACCTGCGGATTTTATCAAAAACTTGATTCAGAGTAAAAAAAACCTGTTTGCTTGGCTTATATATCTGTTTTCATAAAAAAAATATTCATAACACTAAAGTTTGAAAGCAATATCCAACAATTAAAGAAAAAAAAAATTACCATTTGATAATCATAGAAAATTAGAAAGCAACAAAGCCAACAATCCAAAAGCATCATTTGAACATTAAAAAAAAAACCATCAAACACAGAAAACCAGAAAGAACACATAACTTTCATCTTCAATCTACTGAACGCAAATGGTTACCTACAGAAGATGAGCACGCTTTCAAAGCATGACTCAAATCGGATGAACATGGATTTAAGGCGTTTCTATCATTGCAAGAGTGGAACTTCTCAGCACGAGATCCCTCAAGATCAACTTGACCTGAAAATTTGTAATTACGACTTCATAAAATGAAACATTCAACTTTTAATAGATGCAACACTAAGAATTACGAACTGGTATAAAACCCAAAACTCTTTTATTAAAACTAATTCGATTGAAAACTTCAAAACACATTTCAGTTTGAATGAATCTCATGATAAACAAAGAGTATCTATAGCTATAATCTAAATGTAATATAGGGGTTTCAAACTATTTTAGGTCATGTTCAAACAAAAGTACGTTCTGCAACATAAACAAAACACATTTAAGAAAATCAAATATAAGTAAAATAGAAATTCAAGCTGCATTGTTATTCTACGTCACTTAAAAAAATAGTTAATGTAATTCAAGCTAAGCTTTTATATACTCTGTGTATTGCCTTCGAAGGAAAAGCATTCAGGTGCAGAAATAAACAAAGATGGAGATTTCTAAGTAGAAGCAAAATTAAGCACACACCAAATGGGTCTTGTCTATACATTACCTGAGCAAGGCCAAGTTCGTTGAGCCAGAATGCTATAGGCTTCCCATCCCAGCCAATTGCGTGCTTCAGCTGACCCATCTCTTCAAAAAAGATTTCTCCCTTTTGTTTCGTCCTTTTGCTTATCTATATAAGCATATGATGGTTCAAGCCCACAAATAAACATCTGAAATGCTTAATTTAGACGTAAATACAAAGTTCAATAACCAACAAACCTCATCAAGTAAGTCGCATAGTCGCAAAATTTCTATTATCCTCCTTGCGTGATTTCTCTTTGAACTGCATGACCGGAGACGTGAGATTGCACAAATACTGAAGCCTACAAGGTCGCTCTTTGATTGGTTATTTCAGATTCACATGCGGTTGCTTTCAGATTAAGAGTTACAATTGAAATCGAACCTTAGAATTTGTCTTATGCTTTCGATGATGCAAAAGGAGAAAACGATGAGCTATCAGAAGCATGAATCCAACGAATCCATATCGTGCCTTCTGCGGAGGGAGAAGCAATAGAGAATCCGGCAGCAGCGACTGTCGACCGCCAAATCGCCATCAAGGAAGAAGAAAAATCGAAGAACAACAATTTCAGCGGATAGGCCCGCAAAACCGTTAACCCGAGACGGATTAATCCGCTCAACCTGATATCCGCACGGGTCAGACCCGCGAGACCTGCTGATTTGCGGTTCCTTATTTTCCAGCCCAAACCCGCCCCACATTGGGCCTAGTTGGGCCGAACCCGTGGGCTGTAGGCCATTTTGTCGCTTCCAAAACGCCAGCTGAATCCGCCACTGAGACAAAACGAATATATCATAGTTGTAGCCTACTCGGACCTTATATACATTGTGCGTTTTCCTACTCGAACTCTATATAAAATTTAAATTATTTATCCCAACTATCTATTTCATGCCAAAATTTATATTGACCATATTTTCGTTAGTTGACCGCTAACGCCTGCTGACTTGGATAGACAGAGATGTCAGCATGTCAATGAAGTTTGGCGGGAAAAGGGCTAGTTTCAATCTAAACTAAACCTGTCGTACTTTTTCCTATCTAAATTTATACAGAGTGTGTTTTCCTATATAGAATCAAATTACCTACCCCAATTATCTATTTCATGCCAAAATCCATATTGACTATAACAGCGTTAGTCAAACATTAACTCTAACTGAGTCATGTGACACATAACAACGATATTTGATCGATTAATGGTAGTTGTAAGATTCTCATGTTCAAGACTAAGTGTTTGTAAGATTTCCATGTATGTAATATTTTTATGTTTTGAATATTGTATTATGTATGTTTTCGACTAATGAAAGCTTCTCCCGTTAATTGGATCATCGAACAAAAGGTATATTTCCGCAAAAACAAATAGAAAACTGCATTGAGCATTAATAATACTAGGATTTGAACATAAGGTTTTTTTTTGTTTAGTCATAAAAGCATAAAAAAAAAGATTGTTAGATCTCCTTTGAATTCTCTAAATTGTATTTAGACGATTTGTGCTTTGCTTAAGTTGTTTAAAATCCTTAGTTGACTTCATTCGAGTAGGGTCGGTTTCTTTTTATTTCTTTGGTACCATGACCTGTTTGCTAAGTATCGCAAGATTCATACTACCAAGAGCAAGATGACTAATGGAGAAAGTGTTCCCCAAGATAAAATAGCACAAATGCTGACGGCCATGAGAAAAAGTTAAGAAATAGGGGCCAACAGATGGGAACCATGCGACAAGAGTTTAGAGCAAGGATTGACCGGATGGAGACGCCACCAAATGAGAAACCTTATGTTGAGATCTATGTTTGACTAACGCTGTTATGGTTAATATAAAGCTTCTCCGTTAGCTAGACTATTTTGATCCAGGATTAATCGAGCAAAAGCCATGTTTTACGTGGTCATGTGACTCAGCTAGAGTTAAAGTTTGACTAACGCTGTTATGGTCAATATGGATTTTGGCACGAAATAGATAGTTGGGGTAGGTAATTTAAAATTTATATGGGGTCTGGGTAGAAAAACGCACTGTGTATAAGTTCATGTAGGAAAGTGCACGATATGTTTAGTTTGGATTGAAATTAGCTCTTTTCTCGCCAAACCTCGTTGACATGATGGCATCTCCGTCCATCCGAGTCAGCAGGCGTTAATGGCCAACTAACAGAAATTTGGTCAATATGAATTTTGGTATGGAATAGATAGCTGAGGAAGATTATTTGAATTTTATATGGAGCTAAAGTAGAAAAACACACTATGTATAAATTCAGATAGGAAAGAGAACGACAGAATTAGTTTGGATTGAAATTGGCAATTTTCCCATTTTTTCTTAATAATCTTCGAGTTCTCTGTATAATCCAAGCTGGCAAGATTCAGCTGGTGTTATTTCCGCATTGAAAGAGAGCTGTCACTCAACAAAACTCACACAGAGCTCGAGGAATCGTCTCCAAGAAGAGAGATTTAGGTGATGATAAATGATGATGAACATATATCTAGGTATTTACAAAAAAAAAGAACATATATCCAAGGGATGATAGATAATGATGATGATTCAAAGAATTGGAAGAAGCTAAATTGTTTGTATTTTATTAAATTTCCAGAAAATGGCCCAAGATGACAAACCAAATCAAAAGACTGAATAATTAAATCAAACACATGAAATAAACCAAACTGAGAGAACCAGAATCATAAACCCGAGAATCTTTTCACAGGGATAGATGTTTGGCTTCGATGTCCTTCAATCTCAGATGGCCTCTTCTTTCTTTCTAGCAAAACCTTTAACCACATTTTGTTAACTTCGATTACAGTCTAATTTTAATTTTAGTTATTAGACAATTTATATATATTTTTAAATCTCTATATGTCTTAAGAGCAATGAGGTGGTTGGTACGCACGAATGTGCGGGCCAACCATCTACCCGCTTTTAGAATAAGTAAAGATGGTAAAATCCGTTTTGATTAAATTAGCAATAGGTCAAAGAAAAATATATAATTAAAATATATATATTAGCAAAATTATATTGTGCAAGGAGAAAAAGAAAGCAAAATATAGATAATATTCAAAATATATTTTAAAAATTCAATTATTATTTGAAACAACTTTTACATTTGCAATTATATGTTACTGTAAACGCTAGAAAAAAAAATTGTTTTGTAACATGCGCGGCGGGAGCATGTTGGACAGTACAGCACACCTGGCTTGGTAAGCCCGCTACCTGTTCGGGAATAGTTCACTAGGTCTAGGTAAAAAAGTGAACGCTCGGATGGAGCCCAGTGGCCACGCGTCACCTCAAGGGTGGTTCTGGTAAATATAGGCCCAACAAAGTTAATCACAAATTTAAAAGTAGAGTTATTTGCTTATAGTATTTGATGAGTGCTAAAAGTGATTGTGTAGTTGATGTTCTATAATTGACGGAATGAATGTATGATTTTGAGATGACGTTTGATTACACTTGATTGGGAAAATGAATTTTCTGATAGTTCAATGCATCTTATATATTATTTGACAAGCATGTTTAATAAAAAATATTGATATGTCGTAAGGAGAAAAAAAATTAGTGTAAATTAATGATGACCTGGAAATATGACATGGCAAGTTCCTAAAATAAACGAAATTTTTTGATTAGTTGAGTTAAAACTAAATAAATCTCATTTTTAAAAAAAAATTATATTTATATGTGAATACATTATTATTATATACCAACAATTCGAAATTATAAGTAAAACAAAAAAGTAAACCGATAGAAAAATAAATCAAAAGTATCTTTTTAGTGAAAAAGAAGAAGAAGTAAAAGTAAAAATGAATCTCTACGACTTTGGGTTTCTGTAAAAATCTCGGACTATATCTTTGTTTTAAAGAATCTCCAACCTATCTTTATTTTAAATCTTCTACTTTAGAGAAAAAATAGAGATGTTATTTTTTTCTCTATGATTGGAGGAAAAAATAGAAATCTTTCTTTTTCCTATAAAATAGAATAAGTTGGAGAGAAATCTACCTATATTTTAGAAGAAAAAATACATTAGAGATAATCTCAAGGTTTAATATATTATTCAAGTTAAAAAAACAAAATATAAGTCAAAAAGACAAAAAAAAAATAAAGAAGAATAATTTTGATCAATATTATAGTTTTATTTGAAATATTTAAAGTTTATTATCTTACACATCTTATATATTATTTGACAAGCAGGATTAATGAAAATTGTTGATGTGTGGTAAGGAGAAGAAAAGTTAGTGTAAATTAATGATGACCTGGAAATGTTACATGGAAATGTGACATAGCAAATTTCCTAAAATAAACAAAATATTTTGATTAGTTGAGTTAAAACTGAATAAATCACATTTTCAAATAAGAAAAAAAGATTATATCTATATGTGAATACATTGTCATTATATACCAATAATTCAAAATTATAAATGAAACAAAAAAATAAACGGATAGAAAAAGAAGTAAACGTAAAAGCAAAAATGAATCTTTACGATTTTGGTTTTCTGTAAAAATCTCGGGCTATATCTTTGGTTTAAAGAATCTCCAACCCACATTTATTTTAAATCTTCTAATTTAGAAGAAAAATAGATATGTTATTAGTTTCTCTATGATTGGAGGAAAAAATAAAAATCTTTTTTTTCCTGTAAAATAGATTTAGTTGGAGAGAAATCTAAATGGAGATGATCTCAATTTTATATGAATAAAAAACAAAAGGCAAATATATCATTTCAATATTTTTCTTAATAAGTGTAAAAATCTCAAAAAAATCATTCTTTAAAGAACATAGGGAATACTTTTTTAAATCTATATATGTCCTAAGAGCGGTGAGGTGGTTGGTGCGCACGAATATGCCTTTGTACTCGCTGAATATCCTTTTTCTGTCATATAACCCTTCTAAACACTCATAAACAGATAGATGCCTCGATTCCCGACTGATCTCTTGTGTAGTACTCGCAGGCTCGAACAGGTCTTCATCCATGCTTGCAGGACTCGGAACGGCTCATCGCCTTTCCCCTCCCCCATAGGACGAAACCCGGAGGCACGATCCACTCCCCGGACGAATGACATACCCTTACGTGGCATCCCAAATTTGCTTCCGAACAGTTGGCGCTAAGGGGGGGGGGGGGGGGGGGGGGGGGGGGGGGGGGGGGGGATCACCGGCGAGCAGTTCCACGAAGGAAGCAGCCAACACAGCTCAACCGCGTAAAGAGCATTAGGAAGGGTCTGCGCCTCCCACGCCTCTCGCCGCCCTTGGAGCTTCCGTCTCCCGCGACCCACTCTGCTGACGCTTCTCTTTAAACTCTCGCCTGAGCAGGTCGATCATTGTCTCCTTATTTGAGAAGACTTCGACCGCCATCAGCACGACATCAGGCTTAACGCCCGTAGTAAGCATCTGCACCTTGAAGTTGCGGATATCCAAGTCCCGTTTGGTATAAGACTCAGACTGGCTGGATCTTACAAGTGTGGGAACTAACGTGCTAGCCTTAGACTCTCTCACGTTTGCTCTCTAGATGATAAGAGATGGGGCGAATGATGGCACCACAGAGAGGATGGAAGGTTCTCTGATACAACAAGCACTCGGATCTTATGTGAATCACACACACAAGCAAGCGAGCAAAGGTTTTTTAGCAAGCAACGCTTGAAAAGAAAGAAGAACTGCCTCGTTTATTGATTAAGTTAAAAGTTTTAACGGACTACAAAGCCGAAAGGAGATTTATAAACAGCTCGGCGGCATGACCTTATAGGGTCTAAGCAAAATAAACAAGAAAAAGGAAACTAATATTCGGTCCTAAGCAAAACAAGAAAATAAAAGAAATACTAATGTTTTCATAACATAACAATATGGGAAATATCTTAGAAACCGAAATAAAATGAAGTAACGTCGTTTTGGTTCTTGTTCTTTGGTCCTTGTGCATGAAAGCTTAACCAAGCCCGGTTGGATTTGATTGTGTACCTGCATGCGAAATTAATATGAAAAGTACCTTGGTTTCAGGAATGAACGGGCTGGTACGATAGGGATGAATAAAGTTGATCCTCGTGACTTCGTTGACGTTTCTTTTACCCTTTTGATTGTTCTGGCGTGCCAATGAAGTGATGTCGAAAGGATCCTCGTGTGGTTAGTCGTACTCCAGCTGTCCTTGGTCCGGTACAGCCTTAAATTTTTGGTGGCGATTTGGTCTGGTGGAGACGTCTCTTCTATCTCGTTCTCTGGAAGGTTTTGACCTGCCACAAAAGATATTGTACCTTGCTTTGGCCCAAGTGTGAACTGCGTGTCATCGTGCTTTGGTGGTTGTACCGTCCTGGGTAAGACTGGTTGGTCGGGTGCGGGTGGTTTTACCGGCTGGTACATGATGTCTGGACTGATCATCTCCATAAGCTCTTCTATGGCTAGATTGAACTTTTGGCGTAAGACTTTCTCCTTTGATCGAGTCATAGGACCTTCTGGAAACCGTGGGTACTACAGCTTCAGCAGGCTCAGCTTCTCATGTTACACCACCATTGGCTATCTGTCAACGCTGTCATCAAGTGCTTCATCTCTGCGCTCAGATCTTTGCCCCGGACGGAAGTCTACGCCTCCGAGAGTTGGTCCTGGGTCACGAGTAATTCGGCTTGAAGCTTGCTAGCCTTATCAGCAAGGCCACGTTCGTGGTGCACTACCGCATGGAGTTCATGCTCCAACATCTCGAGCGACCACTAACACTGCAAGGCCAAAAAGGTCACAAACCGCAAGGTAGAAAAGAAAATATCTATGGATCCGATAAGAATCTTACCACATCCAGCGAACGGGTAAGCTCTGAAGCGGTCAGCTGCCACCCAGAAAGCTACCAAGGCAAAGGAGCGGCTGGAGGAGGAGACACCAACATGCGCCCCGACTCGGACGAAACGCTCATCGTTCTTGGAGAGCCTGGCGCAGAAGGGGCTGGGGGCACAGATCGCACGGTCCCTGAGACCCTCAGAGTCCCCACCGTTTGAGGAGATCTGGCCTCACTCAGAATTTCATAGCCGGCAGAAGAATCAGAGTTTGTGCAAGACGAGAGGGAGAAGAACGGCCTGGTGCGGGCAGAAGAAGGATCGGCCCTTAACACCTCCCTAGAGGGAGATTCAACGTGATGCCTCCGATGAGGTAGTTGGGCAGATGACTTCCTCGCACTTTGGGTGAGTCTGGCATTTGGTCGCCGGCCCCGGGGACATAAAATAGATATGTTATTATTTTCTCTATGATTGGAAAAAAAAATAACAATCTTTTCTTTCCTGTAAAATAGATTAAGTTGGAGAGAAATCTACCTATAATTTAGAGAAAAAAATATAAAAATACAATGTAGATGATCTCAATTTTATATGAATAAAAAACAAAAGGCAAATATATCATTTCAAGATTTTTCTTAATAAGTGTAAAAATCTCAAAAAAATCATTCTTTAAAGAACATAGGGAATACTTTTCTAAAATCTATATATGTCCTAAGAGCGGTGAGGTGGTTGGTATGCACGAATGTGCCTTTGTACTCGCTGAATATACTTTTTATGTCATAGAACCCTTCTGAAATACTTTTAAACAGATAGATGCCTCGATTCCTGACTGATCTCTTGTGTAGTACTCGCAGGCTCGAACAGGTCTTCATCCACGCTTGCAGGACTCGGAACGGCTCGTCGCCTTTCCCCTCCCCCATAGGACGAAACCCGGAGGCACGATCCACTCCCCGGACGAATGACATGCCCCTACGTGGCATCCCAAAATTTGCTTCCGAACAGTTGGCGCTAGAAGGAGGGGGGGGGGGGGGGGGGGGATCACCGGCGAGCAGTTCCACGAAGGAAGCAGCCAACACAGCTCAACCGCGTAAAGAGCATGAAGAAGGGTCTGCGCCTCCCACGCCTCTTGCCGCCCTTGGAGCTTCCGTCTCCCGCGACCCACTCTGCTGACGCTTCTCTTTAAACTCCCGCCTGAGCAAGTCGATCATTGTCTCCTTATTTGAGAAGACTTCGACCGCCATCAGCGCGACATCAGGCTTAACGCCCAGAGTAAGCGTCCGCACCTTGAAGTTGCGGATCTCCAAGTCCCGTTTGGTATAAGACTCAGACTGGCTGAATCTTACAATTGTGGGAACTAACGTGCTAGACTTAGACTCTCTCACGTTTGCTCTCTAGATGATAAGAGAT